>JANFOE010001223.1:0-600000 GCA_025667525.1 Glebionis coronaria
CCCTAAACCCTAAACCCTAAACCCTAAACCCTAAACCCTAAACCCTAAACCCTAAACCCTAAACCCTAAACCCTAAACCCTAAACCCTAAACCCTAAACCCTAAACCCTAAACCCTAAACCCTAAACCCTAAACCCTAAACCCTAAACCCTAAACCCTAAACCCTAAACCCTAAACCCTAAACCCTAAACCCTAAACCCTAAACCCTAAACCCTAAACCCTAAACCCTAAACCCTAAACCCTAAACCCTAAACCCTAAACCCTAAACCCTAAACCCTAAACCCTAAACCCTAAACCCTAAACCCTAAACCCTAAACCCTAAACCCTAAACCCTAAACCCTAAACCCTAAACCCTAAACCCTAAACCCTAAACCCTAAACCCTAAACCCTAAACCCTAAACCCTAAACCCTAAACCCTAAACCCTAAACCCTAAACCCTAAACCCTAAACCCTAAACCCTAAACCCTAAACCCTAAACCCTAAACCCTAAACCCTAAACCCTAAACCCTAAACCCTAAACCCTAAACCCTAAACCCTAAACCCTAAACCCTAAACCCTAAACCCTAAACCCTAAACCCTAAACCCTAAACCCTAAACCCTAAACCCTAAACCCTAAACCCTAAACCCTAAACCCTAAACCCTAAACCCTAAACCCTAAACCCTAAACCCTAAACCCTAAACCCTAAACCCTAAACCCTAAACCCTAAACCCTAAACCCTAAACCCTAAACCCTAAACCCTAAACCCTAAACCCTAAACCCTAAACCCTAAACCCTAAACCCTAAACCCTAAACCCTAAACCCTAAACCCTAAACCCTAAACCCTAAACCCTAAACCCTAAACCCTAAACCCTAAACCCTAAACCCTAAACCCTAAACCCTAAACCCTAAACCCTAAACCCTAAACCCTAAACCCTAAACCCTAAACCCTAAACCCTAAACCCTAAACCCTAAACCCTAAACCCTAAACCCTAAACCCTAAACCCTAAACCCTAAACCCTAAACCCTAAACCCTAAACCCTAAACCCTAAACCCTAAACCCTAAACCCTAAACCCTAAACCCTAAACCCTAAACCCTAAACCCTAAACCCTAAACCCTAAACCCTAAACCCTAAACCCTAAACCCTAAACCCTAAACCCTAAACCCTAAACCCTAAACCCTAAACCCTAAACCCTAAACCCTAAACCCTAAACCCTAAACCCTAAACCCTAAACCCTAAACCCTAAACCCTAAACCCTAAACCCTAAACCCTAAACCCTAAACCCTAAACCCTAAACCCTAAACCCTAAACCCTAAACCCTAAACCCTAAACCCTAAACCCTAAACCCTAAACCCTAAACCCTAAACCCTAAACCCTAAACCCTAAACCCTAAACCCTAAACCCTAAACCCTAAACCCTAAACCCTAAACCCTAAACCCTAAACCCTAAACCCTAAACCCTAAACCCTAAACCCTAAACCCTAAACCCTAAACCCTAAACCCTAAACCCTAAACCCTAAACCCTAAACCCTAAACCCTAAACCCTAAACCCTAAACCCTAAACCCTAAACCCTAAACCCTAAACCCTAAACCCTAAACCCTAAACCCTAAACCCTAAACCCTAAACCCTAAACCCTAAACCCTAAACCCTAAACCCTAAACCCTAAACCCTAAACCCTAAACCCTAAACCCTAAACCCTAAACCCTAAACCCTAAACCCTAAACCCTAAACCCTAAACCCTAAACCCTAAACCCTAAACCCTAAACCCTAAACCCTAAACCCTAAACCCTAAACCCTAAACCCTAAACCCTAAACCCTAAACCCTAAACCCTAAACCCTAAACCCTAAACCCTAAACCCTAAACCCTAAACCCTAAACCCTAAACCCTAAACCCTAAACCCTAAACCCTAAACCCTAAACCCTAAACCCTAAACCCTAAACCCTAAACCCTAAACCCTAAACCCTAAACCCTAAACCCTAAACCCTAAACCCTAAACCCTAAACCCTAAACCCTAAACCCTAAACCCTAAACCCTAAACCCTAAACCCTAAACCCTAAACCCTAAACCCTAAACCCTAAACCCTAAACCCTAAACCCTAAACCCTAAACCCTAAACCCTAAACCCTAAACCCTAAACCCTAAACCCTAAACCCTAAACCCTAAACCCTAAACCCTAAACCCTAAACCCTAAACCCTAAACCCTAAACCCTAAACCCTAAACCCTAAACCCTAAACCCTAAACCCTAAACCCTAAACCCTAAACCCTAAACCCTAAACCCTAAACCCTAAACCCTAAACCCTAAACCCTAAACCCTAAACCCTAAACCCTAAACCCTAAACCCTAAACCCTAAACCCTAAACCCTAAACCCTAAACCCTAAACCCTAAACCCTAAACCCTAAACCCTAAACCCTAAACCCTAAACCCTAAACCCTAAACCCTAAACCCTAAACCCTAAACCCTAAACCCTAAACCCTAAACCCTAAACCCTAAACCCTAAACCCTAAACCCTAAACCCTAAACCCTAAACCCTAAACCCTAAACCCTAAACCCTAAACCCTAAACCCTAAACCCTAAACCCTAAACCCTAAACCCTAAACCCTAAACCCTAAACCCTAAACCCTAAACCCTAAACCCTAAACCCTAAACCCTAAACCCTAAACCCTAAACCCTAAACCCTAAACCCTAAACCCTAAACCCTAAACCCTAAACCCTAAACCCTAAACCCTAAACCCTAAACCCTAAACCCTAAACCCTAAACCCTAAACCCTAAACCCTAAACCCTAAACCCTAAACCCTAAACCCTAAACCCTAAACCCTAAACCCTAAACCCTAAACCCTAAACCCTAAACCCTAAACCCTAAACCCTAAACCCTAAACCCTAAACCCTAAACCCTAAACCCTAAACCCTAAACCCTAAACCCTAAACCCTAAACCCTAAACCCTAAACCCTAAACCCTAAACCCTAAACCCTAAACCCTAAACCCTAAACCCTAAACCCTAAACCCTAAACCCTAAACCCTAAACCCTAAACCCTAAACCCTAAACCCTAAACCCTAAACCCTAAACCCTAAACCCTAAACCCTAAACCCTAAACCCTAAACCCTAAACCCTAAACCCTAAACCCTAAACCCTAAACCCTAAACCCTAAACCCTAAACCCTAAACCCTAAACCCTAAACCCTAAACCCTAAACCCTAAACCCTAAACCCTAAACCCTAAACCCTAAACCCTAAACCCTAAACCCTAAACCCTAAACCCTAAACCCTAAACCCTAAACCCTAAACCCTAAACCCTAAACCCTAAACCCTAAACCCTAAACCCTAAACCCTAAACCCTAAACCCTAAACCCTAAACCCTAAACCCTAAACCCTAAACCCTAAACCCTAAACCCTAAACCCTAAACCCTAAACCCTAAACCCTAAACCCTAAACCCTAAACCCTAAACCCTAAACCCTAAACCCTAAACCCTAAACCCTAAACCCTAAACCCTAAACCCTAAACCCTAAACCCTAAACCCTAAACCCTAAACCCTAAACCCTAAACCCTAAACCCTAAACCCTAAACCCTAAACCCTAAACCCTAAACCCTAAACCCTAAACCCTAAACCCTAAACCCTAAACCCTAAACCCTAAACCCTAAACCCTAAACCCTAAACCCTAAACCCTAAACCCTAAACCCTAAACCCTAAACCCTAAACCCTAAACCCTAAACCCTAAACCCTAAACCCTAAACCCTAAACCCTAAACCCTAAACCCTAAACCCTAAACCCTAAACCCTAAACCCTAAACCCTAAACCCTAAACCCTAAACCCTAAACCCTAAACCCTAAACCCTAAACCCTAAACCCTAAACCCTAAACCCTAAACCCTAAACCCTAAACCCTAAACCCTAAACCCTAAACCCTAAACCCTAAACCCTAAACCCTAAACCCTAAACCCTAAACCCTAAACCCTAAACCCTAAACCCTAAACCCTAAACCCTAAACCCTAAACCCTAAACCCTAAACCCTAAACCCTAAACCCTAAACCCTAAACCCTAAACCCTAAACCCTAAACCCTAAACCCTAAACCCTAAACCCTAAACCCTAAACCCTAAACCCTAAACCCTAAACCCTAAACCCTAAACCCTAAACCCTAAACCCTAAACCCTAAACCCTAAACCCTAAACCCTAAACCCTAAACCCTAAACCCTAAACCCTAAACCCTAAACCCTAAACCCTAAACCCTAAACCCTAAACCCTAAACCCTAAACCCTAAACCCTAAACCCTAAACCCTAAACCCTAAACCCTAAACCCTAAACCCTAAACCCTAAACCCTAAACCCTAAACCCTAAACCCTAAACCCTAAACCCTAAACCCTAAACCCTAAACCCTAAACCCTAAACCCTAAACCCTAAACCCTAAACCCTAAACCCTAAACCCTAAACCCTAAACCCTAAACCCTAAACCCTAAACCCTAAACCCTAAACCCTAAACCCTAAACCCTAAACCCTAAACCCTAAACCCTAAACCCTAAACCCTAAACCCTAAACCCTAAACCCTAAACCCTAAACCCTAAACCCTAAACCCTAAACCCTAAACCCTAAACCCTAAACCCTAAACCCTAAACCCTAAACCCTAAACCCTAAACCCTAAACCCTAAACCCTAAACCCTAAACCCTAAACCCTAAACCCTAAACCCTAAACCCTAAACCCTAAACCCTAAACCCTAAACCCTAAACCCTAAACCCTAAACCCTAAACCCTAAACCCTAAACCCTAAACCCTAAACCCTAAACCCTAAACCCTAAACCCTAAACCCTAAACCCTAAACCCTAAACCCTAAACCCTAAACCCTAAACCCTAAACCCTAAACCCTAAACCCTAAACCCTAAACCCTAAACCCTAAACCCTAAACCCTAAACCCTAAACCCTAAACCCTAAACCCTAAACCCTAAACCCTAAACCCTAAACCCTAAACCCTAAACCCTAAACCCTAAACCCTAAACCCTAAACCCTAAACCCTAAACCCTAAACCCTAAACCCTAAACCCTAAACCCTAAACCCTAAACCCTAAACCCTAAACCCTAAACCCTAAACCCTAAACCCTAAACCCTAAACCCTAAACCCTAAACCCTAAACCCTAAACCCTAAACCCTAAACCCTAAACCCTAAACCCTAAACCCTAAACCCTAAACCCTAAACCCTAAACCCTAAACCCTAAACCCTAAACCCTAAACCCTAAACCCTAAACCCTAAACCCTAAACCCTAAACCCTAAACCCTAAACCCTAAACCCTAAACCCTAAACCCTAAACCCTAAACCCTAAACCCTAAACCCTAAACCCTAAACCCTAAACCCTAAACCCTAAACCCTAAACCCTAAACCCTAAACCCTAAACCCTAAACCCTAAACCCTAAACCCTAAACCCTAAACCCTAAACCCTAAACCCTAAACCCTAAACCCTAAACCCTAAACCCTAAACCCTAAACCCTAAACCCTAAACCCTAAACCCTAAACCCTAAACCCTAAACCCTAAACCCTAAACCCTAAACCCTAAACCCTAAACCCTAAACCCTAAACCCTAAACCCTAAACCCTAAACCCTAAACCCTAAACCCTAAACCCTAAACCCTAAACCCTAAACCCTAAACCCTAAACCCTAAACCCTAAACCCTAAACCCTAAACCCTAAACCCTAAACCCTAAACCCTAAACCCTAAACCCTAAACCCTAAACCCTAAACCCTAAACCCTAAACCCTAAACCCTAAACCCTAAACCCTAAACCCTAAACCCTAAACCCTAAACCCTAAACCCTAAACCCTAAACCCTAAACCCTAAACCCTAAACCCTAAACCCTAAACCCTAAACCCTAAACCCTAAACCCTAAACCCTAAACCCTAAACCCTAAACCCTAAACCCTAAACCCTAAACCCTAAACCCTAAACCCTAAACCCTAAACCCTAAACCCTAAACCCTAAACCCTAAACCCTAAACCCTAAACCCTAAACCCTAAACCCTAAACCCTAAACCCTAAACCCTAAACCCTAAACCCTAAACCCTAAACCCTAAACCCTAAACCCTAAACCCTAAACCCTAAACCCTAAACCCTAAACCCTAAACCCTAAACCCTAAACCCTAAACCCTAAACCCTAAACCCTAAACCCTAAACCCTAAACCCTAAACCCTAAACCCTAAACCCTAAACCCTAAACCCTAAACCCTAAACCCTAAACCCTAAACCCTAAACCCTAAACCCTAAACCCTAAACCCTAAACCCTAAACCCTAAACCCTAAACCCTAAACCCTAAACCCTAAACCCTAAACCCTAAACCCTAAACCCTAAACCCTAAACCCTAAACCCTAAACCCTAAACCCTAAACCCTAAACCCTAAACCCTAAACCCTAAACCCTAAACCCTAAACCCTAAACCCTAAACCCTAAACCCTAAACCCTAAACCCTAAACCCTAAACCCTAAACCCTAAACCCTAAACCCTAAACCCTAAACCCTAAACCCTAAACCCTAAACCCTAAACCCTAAACCCTAAACCCTAAACCCTAAACCCTAAACCCTAAACCCTAAACCCTAAACCCTAAACCCTAAACCCTAAACCCTAAACCCTAAACCCTAAACCCTAAACCCTAAACCCTAAACCCTAAACCCTAAACCCTAAACCCTAAACCCTAAACCCTAAACCCTAAACCCTAAACCCTAAACCCTAAACCCTAAACCCTAAACCCTAAACCCTAAACCCTAAACCCTAAACCCTAAACCCTAAACCCTAAACCCTAAACCCTAAACCCTAAACCCTAAACCCTAAACCCTAAACCCTAAACCCTAAACCCTAAACCCTAAACCCTAAACCCTAAACCCTAAACCCTAAACCCTAAACCCTAAACCCTAAACCCTAAACCCTAAACCCTAAACCCTAAACCCTAAACCCTAAACCCTAAACCCTAAACCCTAAACCCTAAACCCTAAACCCTAAACCCTAAACCCTAAACCCTAAACCCTAAACCCTAAACCCTAAACCCTAAACCCTAAACCCTAAACCCTAAACCCTAAACCCTAAACCCTAAACCCTAAACCCTAAACCCTAAACCCTAAACCCTAAACCCTAAACCCTAAACCCTAAACCCTAAACCCTAAACCCTAAACCCTAAACCCTAAACCCTAAACCCTAAACCCTAAACCCTAAACCCTAAACCCTAAACCCTAAACCCTAAACCCTAAACCCTAAACCCTAAACCCTAAACCCTAAACCCTAAACCCTAAACCCTAAACCCTAAACCCTAAACCCTAAACCCTAAACCCTAAACCCTAAACCCTAAACCCTAAACCCTAAACCCTAAACCCTAAACCCTAAACCCTAAACCCTAAACCCTAAACCCTAAACCCTAAACCCTAAACCCTAAACCCTAAACCCTAAACCCTAAACCCTAAACCCTAAACCCTAAACCCTAAACCCTAAACCCTAAACCCTAAACCCTAAACCCTAAACCCTAAACCCTAAACCCTAAACCCTAAACCCTAAACCCTAAACCCTAAACCCTAAACCCTAAACCCTAAACCCTAAACCCTAAACCCTAAACCCTAAACCCTAAACCCTAAACCCTAAACCCTAAACCCTAAACCCTAAACCCTAAACCCTAAACCCTAAACCCTAAACCCTAAACCCTAAACCCTAAACCCTAAACCCTAAACCCTAAACCCTAAACCCTAAACCCTAAACCCTAAACCCTAAACCCTAAACCCTAAACCCTAAACCCTAAACCCTAAACCCTAAACCCTAAACCCTAAACCCTAAACCCTAAACCCTAAACCCTAAACCCTAAACCCTAAACCCTAAACCCTAAACCCTAAACCCTAAACCCTAAACCCTAAACCCTAAACCCTAAACCCTAAACCCTAAACCCTAAACCCTAAACCCTAAACCCTAAACCCTAAACCCTAAACCCTAAACCCTAAACCCTAAACCCTAAACCCTAAACCCTAAACCCTAAACCCTAAACCCTAAACCCTAAACCCTAAACCCTAAACCCTAAACCCTAAACCCTAAACCCTAAACCCTAAACCCTAAACCCTAAACCCTAAACCCTAAACCCTAAACCCTAAACCCTAAACCCTAAACCCTAAACCCTAAACCCTAAACCCTAAACCCTAAACCCTAAACCCTAAACCCTAAACCCTAAACCCTAAACCCTAAACCCTAAACCCTAAACCCTAAACCCTAAACCCTAAACCCTAAACCCTAAACCCTAAACCCTAAACCCTAAACCCTAAACCCTAAACCCTAAACCCTAAACCCTAAACCCTAAACCCTAAACCCTAAACCCTAAACCCTAAACCCTAAACCCTAAACCCTAAACCCTAAACCCTAAACCCTAAACCCTAAACCCTAAACCCTAAACCCTAAACCCTAAACCCTAAACCCTAAACCCTAAACCCTAAACCCTAAACCCTAAACCCTAAACCCTAAACCCTAAACCCTAAACCCTAAACCCTAAACCCTAAACCCTAAACCCTAAACCCTAAACCCTAAACCCTAAACCCTAAACCCTAAACCCTAAACCCTAAACCCTAAACCCTAAACCCTAAACCCTAAACCCTAAACCCTAAACCCTAAACCCTAAACCCTAAACCCTAAACCCTAAACCCTAAACCCTAAACCCTAAACCCTAAACCCTAAACCCTAAACCCTAAACCCTAAACCCTAAACCCTAAACCCTAAACCCTAAACCCTAAACCCTAAACCCTAAACCCTAAACCCTAAACCCTAAACCCTAAACCCTAAACCCTAAACCCTAAACCCTAAACCCTAAACCCTAAACCCTAAACCCTAAACCCTAAACCCTAAACCCTAAACCCTAAACCCTAAACCCTAAACCCTAAACCCTAAACCCTAAACCCTAAACCCTAAACCCTAAACCCTAAACCCTAAACCCTAAACCCTAAACCCTAAACCCTAAACCCTAAACCCTAAACCCTAAACCCTAAACCCTAAACCCTAAACCCTAAACCCTAAACCCTAAACCCTAAACCCTAAACCCTAAACCCTAAACCCTAAACCCTAAACCCTAAACCCTAAACCCTAAACCCTAAACCCTAAACCCTAAACCCTAAACCCTAAACCCTAAACCCTAAACCCTAAACCCTAAACCCTAAACCCTAAACCCTAAACCCTAAACCCTAAACCCTAAACCCTAAACCCTAAACCCTAAACCCTAAACCCTAAACCCTAAACCCTAAACCCTAAACCCTAAACCCTAAACCCTAAACCCTAAACCCTAAACCCTAAACCCTAAACCCTAAACCCTAAACCCTAAACCCTAAACCCTAAACCCTAAACCCTAAACCCTAAACCCTAAACCCTAAACCCTAAACCCTAAACCCTAAACCCTAAACCCTAAACCCTAAACCCTAAACCCTAAACCCTAAACCCTAAACCCTAAACCCTAAACCCTAAACCCTAAACCCTAAACCCTAAACCCTAAACCCTAAACCCTAAACCCTAAACCCTAAACCCTAAACCCTAAACCCTAAACCCTAAACCCTAAACCCTAAACCCTAAACCCTAAACCCTAAACCCTAAACCCTAAACCCTAAACCCTAAACCCTAAACCCTAAACCCTAAACCCTAAACCCTAAACCCTAAACCCTAAACCCTAAACCCTAAACCCTAAACCCTAAACCCTAAACCCTAAACCCTAAACCCTAAACCCTAAACCCTAAACCCTAAACCCTAAACCCTAAACCCTAAACCCTAAACCCTAAACCCTAAACCCTAAACCCTAAACCCTAAACCCTAAACCCTAAACCCTAAACCCTAAACCCTAAACCCTAAACCCTAAACCCTAAACCCTAAACCCTAAACCCTAAACCCTAAACCCTAAACCCTAAACCCTAAACCCTAAACCCTAAACCCTAAACCCTAAACCCTAAACCCTAAACCCTAAACCCTAAACCCTAAACCCTAAACCCTAAACCCTAAACCCTAAACCCTAAACCCTAAACCCTAAACCCTAAACCCTAAACCCTAAACCCTAAACCCTAAACCCTAAACCCTAAACCCTAAACCCTAAACCCTAAACCCTAAACCCTAAACCCTAAACCCTAAACCCTAAACCCTAAACCCTAAACCCTAAACCCTAAACCCTAAACCCTAAACCCTAAACCCTAAACCCTAAACCCTAAACCCTAAACCCTAAACCCTAAACCCTAAACCCTAAACCCTAAACCCTAAACCCTAAACCCTAAACCCTAAACCCTAAACCCTAAACCCTAAACCCTAAACCCTAAACCCTAAACCCTAAACCCTAAACCCTAAACCCTAAACCCTAAACCCTAAACCCTAAACCCTAAACCCTAAACCCTAAACCCTAAACCCTAAACCCTAAACCCTAAACCCTAAACCCTAAACCCTAAACCCTAAACCCTAAACCCTAAACCCTAAACCCTAAACCCTAAACCCTAAACCCTAAACCCTAAACCCTAAACCCTAAACCCTAAACCCTAAACCCTAAACCCTAAACCCTAAACCCTAAACCCTAAACCCTAAACCCTAAACCCTAAACCCTAAACCCTAAACCCTAAACCCTAAACCCTAAACCCTAAACCCTAAACCCTAAACCCTAAACCCTAAACCCTAAACCCTAAACCCTAAACCCTAAACCCTAAACCCTAAACCCTAAACCCTAAACCCTAAACCCTAAACCCTAAACCCTAAACCCTAAACCCTAAACCCTAAACCCTAAACCCTAAACCCTAAACCCTAAACCCTAAACCCTAAACCCTAAACCCTAAACCCTAAACCCTAAACCCTAAACCCTAAACCCTAAACCCTAAACCCTAAACCCTAAACCCTAAACCCTAAACCCTAAACCCTAAACCCTAAACCCTAAACCCTAAACCCTAAACCCTAAACCCTAAACCCTAAACCCTAAACCCTAAACCCTAAACCCTAAACCCTAAACCCTAAACCCTAAACCCTAAACCCTAAACCCTAAACCCTAAACCCTAAACCCTAAACCCTAAACCCTAAACCCTAAACCCTAAACCCTAAACCCTAAACCCTAAACCCTAAACCCTAAACCCTAAACCCTAAACCCTAAACCCTAAACCCTAAACCCTAAACCCTAAACCCTAAACCCTAAACCCTAAACCCTAAACCCTAAACCCTAAACCCTAAACCCTAAACCCTAAACCCTAAACCCTAAACCCTAAACCCTAAACCCTAAACCCTAAACCCTAAACCCTAAACCCTAAACCCTAAACCCTAAACCCTAAACCCTAAACCCTAAACCCTAAACCCTAAACCCTAAACCCTAAACCCTAAACCCTAAACCCTAAACCCTAAACCCTAAACCCTAAACCCTAAACCCTAAACCCTAAACCCTAAACCCTAAACCCTAAACCCTAAACCCTAAACCCTAAACCCTAAACCCTAAACCCTAAACCCTAAACCCTAAACCCTAAACCCTAAACCCTAAACCCTAAACCCTAAACCCTAAACCCTAAACCCTAAACCCTAAACCCTAAACCCTAAACCCTAAACCCTAAACCCTAAACCCTAAACCCTAAACCCTAAACCCTAAACCCTAAACCCTAAACCCTAAACCCTAAACCCTAAACCCTAAACCCTAAACCCTAAACCCTAAACCCTAAACCCTAAACCCTAAACCCTAAACCCTAAACCCTAAACCCTAAACCCTAAACCCTAAACCCTAAACCCTAAACCCTAAACCCTAAACCCTAAACCCTAAACCCTAAACCCTAAACCCTAAACCCTAAACCCTAAACCCTAAACCCTAAACCCTAAACCCTAAACCCTAAACCCTAAACCCTAAACCCTAAACCCTAAACCCTAAACCCTAAACCCTAAACCCTAAACCCTAAACCCTAAACCCTAAACCCTAAACCCTAAACCCTAAACCCTAAACCCTAAACCCTAAACCCTAAACCCTAAACCCTAAACCCTAAACCCTAAACCCTAAACCCTAAACCCTAAACCCTAAACCCTAAACCCTAAACCCTAAACCCTAAACCCTAAACCCTAAACCCTAAACCCTAAACCCTAAACCCTAAACCCTAAACCCTAAACCCTAAACCCTAAACCCTAAACCCTAAACCCTAAACCCTAAAAAAGAAGTTTCCTTGGTGTCTTGGGGCTGATTTTCCACAAGATGTTCATGAAGATAGGTGATCTTGAAGTTTATATTGGTATATCACAAATTTTGCCATCCAAATCCAAGGCTTCTTCATCAACCTCACATTTTCATCACTATGGTGGTATAAGGATCATTCTTCCTATCCTTCTTGTTATTTTGATTATGTAATCTTGTATTTTCTTTTACTTATGTATATGCATATGATGTTGAATGATGATTAAAAATATTGTGTGCGGATTTGGTGTTGATAAACATGGTTAAAAAGATGGAAAACCATATGTAAAGAGGTTAAAATATTGCTTAATAAGTTGGCTGTATCAAAACAGTAACTAACCACATGTTAAACTGATAAAATGGCAAATTGGAATCAATATACAGTAATTATTAGGTCTTGTACACATGTGAGAGTTGGCCATACAATGGAATCATTATAATGAGTGAGATATGATCAAAACAAGTTTAAAGTACAAATCTGAGTTCACTGTTTTGGACGATTTTTAGAAAATACTTAAAGGCTGATTCAACAGTAGCTATAAAGGAGTTAAATGGAGCACATATCATGTAGTTTATGTAATAAAAATTTGAGCTTCTATCTCCTTATAGAACTCTAGATATGGCAGTTTTGGTGAACATGAAAATAAAAATCAGATTTTGGAAATTAAAGTATAATAGTATTATATAAGCACTCAACTAAAAATAGTATAAAATGTGAATTAAAACCCACTAACTTATATAATACATTTATATAAATATATATAATGATAAACAAATGGAAATTTTATAAAAATGGTAGTTTGATAAGTTTTATAAGTTATAAAACTATAAACATGATTTTTACGACTTTTTCGGCTATTACCGTAAAATTAACGTTTTTGTTAAATAAAACTTAGACGGTTGGACCCGTCTAATATAAACTTTTATAAACTCATATACTGATATATAAACATATATAACAAGTAAAAACCGATAAAACCCGAACTATATAACATACGGACATTAACGGGCTACGTTAACGTTATTGGACTAATAATACAACAAAATGGACTAAAACACTTATAAACTTATTTATTGGGCTTAACCCATTTGGGCCCAACATGTAAAGTATAAATACTGATAATATAAGTATGAAATGGATTAATACAAGTTAATGAACTTATAATAGGCTTATTGGACCTAAAACACGTAAATAGATAAAACTAGTAAACTAGTATAAAAGTTATCGACACATAACACTAAAATGAGCAAATGAGAATAGGTAAACCCACTTGATCATCATATATATATAATCATCATATGTATACATAATTATTATTTTTATAAAGTCATTGGACATGAGTCTAAGACGAGTATTATTTGTCTAGGTTACCGTGATTGAAGCACGTACCGTACATCCGAATTGCCGACAACCCGGCTTTCCACATCAACGTGAGTTAATAGCCTCGCACTCTTTTAAATGTTTTTATAAATGTTTTATAAACCCGCGAGGGAGATAACATGTTAGTTTTTATAAAATAGGACACCATTTGTCCCGATTGTTTGTTTATTGATTTTGGACCCGAATGATTGAATGACCCGATTGTATGACCCGATAAATGATTAATGGACCCGATAGATGAAATAAAATGGATTATTAAAGTTAGGTTATGTCACTAAAAGTACCATTAGCATGAATTGTGAACTACCGGGAGTTGGTAGACGCTTGTGCATATAATAGTACTATTTGGGGACGATCACCCCAGTTCGCGCGTTGACGGTTGATCCCCGTCGTGCCACATTGATTGGTAAGCGAATTTATGTATGAGAAGATTTCCATAGCGTGACCTTTGTGACGACACGCTACTTTAGATGGGCAAATTGAGTATCGGGTTAGCTACCCGTTGTTTGGTTAGTAAGGTAAGAATTTCATGCGGCTTATAATAATCCAAATTAAAGAAATACTACTAGACGCACCGAATTACGAAGTATGGCCTGACTAGCAATACGGGGTCATACTATTGATATTATGTTCGTGTTTTGGTTTTCATAACCATATTCATATACGGTTTTTATTTAACTTTATACAACGTCGTAAGACGTATTGTATGATGTTTTTACGACATTGGCTCGTATAAAGATTTTTAAGGCGAATGCCTATATTATGATTTTCGATAAGGATTTGTATAAAATGACTTTGGCTATTTTATGGCCTATTAAAATGATTTGTACAAAATGATTTTTAGTAATAATTTTATACTGATATTATATTGAAGGATTTTATCAATCTCTATGAATTCACCCGGCGTTATCGCTGACCTTTTCTTTTAACATGTTTTATCTCAGGTACTTGAAGGTAATTCTTGGGAAGACAACAAGAATTCATGGCCCGCACTTAAACAATATTTTCCATTCAAATACTTTATAAAACTTTGTATGAAATGTAATGACTTGGGACCTATGTAACTTTGATATTTATGAATGGAAATGCTTTATTATTAAAACGACGCGACTTTTAAGCATTGTCTATGATGTTAGTAATGTGTTATCCCGTAACACCAACTAGTCTTCCGCTGTATTGAGTTGTACAAATTTGGGGGTGTTACAGTTTGGTACCAGAGCTCTCGTTATAGAGAACGAAAGATTTTTAAAAACCAAGGTTTTGAATAAAACATTTCAAAATCTTTTTATTATAAACATTTTTCTAAAAATGTCTAAAAATCTTTTGACTATAACGGTGCCGAAGAATTCCCGAGTTACCGACAAGGGCAGACTGAGAAGTGTTATTTTAATATATATATAACTTGGATTATATATATGATGTAATTTGATTACATGATTGTTTGATGATTATTTTGATATTTATACGAGGTATTTATACGACGTAGATTGTCACAAGGAACCCTAAATCCCCTAGTAAATTAATCAAAGCTATTCTCGTAGGAATTCTAGCTATCCTAGATCTAAACCAAGTTATGGATATTTATGATCCCAACAAATGCTTGATATTCAAAGAAATATAGATATTAGTTGATTGTGATATTGAAAAAGAATTGGCGAGATTAAATCTGATATCGATGTCATGACAATCTTTCCTTATAGAGTGGAGTATGACAAAACATTACCACCTAGAAAGATGTCATCTGATTCGTTGTCACCCAATTCTTAAATTGAAATCCAAAGGGTGAATGTTGCACTTGAGGCTGTCATTGGAACCATTACTCAAAAGCCTCATGCCACTAGTACCTTTCCGAGAAGTCTAGTTGAATGATCAAGTCATTTCATACTAGTGACTCATTTGATAATTGTTGTTGTAAGAGCTATAGGATTGGAAATTAAGTGTTGTTCATATCGAGCTTTTATTGCCCTATTAAGGTTCATGAATAAGGTTGAAAGTATTGGAGAATGTTGTAGGATATCACATTGAGTATAAGTTGATTGAAACTTGAATAAAGTAAAATTTAACCCGTATGGAATATGAGATTGTTAGGAGGAAGTCGTTAAGTCCTGTGATTGAATTATAAGGTTTTAATTGATTGAATGGTTCGTGTTAAGGGTTGTTCCTAGGCCATTGTCCACTAATGAGGATGCCCAGTGTCCAGGAAATAAATTGAAGAAATCTTCTTCTGAATTGGGACCTATGGATCTTCCGGGACATGTGGAACACCTAATGACTCTTGTAGATTAGTATTCATTGTGGTATCTTTTAAGAATCCCTAACTTAACTGAGATATCAGTTGGTAGGATGAGTTCTGAGAATTGTATGACATAGTGACACGTAATGTGTTACGGTACAATTTTGACTTGTTTGTGATTAATAAAAAGACTACCTTTGATTGATAAATTCTACATGTATCGATGTTATCTATCTTTTCTTACTTCATCCTAATGTTCGCATTAGTGATGCAGCCATTGAACAAGTACTCATCTTGATTTGAGTTACGTTGTGAATTATTCTTGTTGAGTGCCATCGAGATCATGAACCTCATGATTACTTGGCTAAGCTCATTTCTTGATATATTGAAGTTAGTTCTTGGTGAAAAACTCTTCATCACTCTTTTGCAGATCACACATTGTTTTTATAAAGTTAAAACGGTATCCTTTGAGAAAAATTGAATTATCATCACTATAAGGATTATTCAAAGTGAGATTTATAAGTGATTGTTATCGAAATGAGGTTGTTTATAAAGTACTTTGGAAAACCTAATTGTTTTCATAACAAAGAAAATCTTTGTAAATTTATTTTTGATTCTTATTTAAGAATTAAGCATGAAAATGTTTTTATTATAAACATGATGATAAAAATTTTGACGAACTGAGTATTGCATCGTTAATCTTGAAATTGTATATAGTTGCGCGCCTACATACAATTTGGAATGGACCATGCAAGACTGATTAGTAGTCACCATAGAACTAATGAATAAACACTACATTTTCTTTGAAGATTGTGAAAGATTAAAATTTATGAGATCTGCAAGAAGTGAAAAATGAGGACATAATGTTAGGGACATAATCCTAATAAGCACTAGACGAAAAACTTAGTTAAAACCGTGTAAAAATAAGCTATAAAACTGAAAGTTAACAACTTTTTAAACACGAAAAAGTTAAACTTTAAGAAAAACAACTTTTATATAAAAACAACTTTTGTAAAAACTATATAAACTTGAAAATAAATCAAATAAGCTATGAAATTAAGAGATTTAAAACAATCAAAAGCATAAAAATGAAATCTTTAAACAACTTAACAAGATGAAAACGTGTAAATCAAAGATTAAAGAAAGGTAGAAAAAGATTAACAAGATAAAGTAAAGGTGCAAGAAATTAAAGAAACACTTACTTGAAATTAAAGATAATTAAGGTGCAAAACAAGTATTTAAATGATAAGTAATTAAAGGTGCATTAATGAAAGTGGAAGAATGGTTTGTCAAGCCACCAACCATGGAAGAACTAATTATCACGATTAGTCAACAAAGTTTAATGAATGAAAATGAGGGGTTTATATAGGTGATTAGGGAGTGGTTAGAGGAAGCTTCCTCTCTCCTTCCTTTCTTGTTAATTGCACCATCAAGTCCTTCCTTCTTAATCTTTTTGTTAATCTTGGAATGTGATGACTTTTGGCTCGGGATTTCTTTGGACTCGTCTTTTAATTCTTCGATAAATAAGACTTGAGTTCCTTGGCTTTAAGTAAACTTCCGCCTTTTGACTTTTTCTTCGATAAATCTTCAAAATTGGTCTTGGACTTCCGTTCTTTTTGCACTCTTGACTTCTTGACATCGTCTTTCATCCTTTTCTTCAATAAAAGTCCGTAAATGCCCGTGAATTCCCGTGTTTTCTCCACTTTTCACCTTTTCGTCCTAAAACACAACAAAAACACAAACCACGCATAATTCCGACATAAAAGACATAAAATACACGTTTTGGTCCGGTTTTTATTGTAATTAAGTGGTAGAAAAGATGTGTGTTTAGACACATATCAAATCCCCTACACTTGACCATTGCAATGTCCTCATGCAATGCATTAGTTACAAAGCAAGTTTACATTTTTCATCACAATCAATCCACGTTGGCCTTTATTAAAGAGATAGAAACTACGAACATTCAAAGTAAAGAAATCAAAAGCATACCTTGGGTTTTGAAAATGTCATGAATATTCATCATCCTCAACTTTTCACTTTCTCCAAACCAAGCTTAAAAACGAGATCATTGTTATTATAAGTTAGTAGACTAACACGAACTCATGTGGGCCAGTTATTTACTTAGACTCCCTTATTCCTACGGGTATCTCTTAAATTTTATTGTTTGTCTTGAATGATCACGAGGATGCATTGTTCGACTTATTTATATAGTTATTTAGTCTGAAAATAAGGTGCACGATTTAATCAATAGTTAGCTAAAGGACCAAATCTTTTAAAACTGCTTCTCGGGATATCAAAAAGTTCATATCTTGGCATAACTTGGTTCGCGATTTGAGACCTTTCTCGGGCCGATATTTGGTAGCGACTTCATACTTCAAATCTTGAGAGACGTTCATGAAATAATGGTCTTCTCTTCATAATTGGAATTTCTTCACTTGGAATTTTTGAGAGATTCTTCATATATGGACCACGACTTCTTCATTTTTCTCCAATCTTTATTTTGGATTTTGATATACAACGATCCGCCTCCTTTATTGACTTGGATCTATTTATCCTCATACCTTGTTAGGGTCTTTTCGGATACACTTCTCCATGACTTTTTGGGAGTTTTTGCTTTTCGTCGTGTGTCTCGATCCTTCATATTGATTTTCGATAAATGATTCTTCACATCACTTTTGGATCTTTAGCAACAAAACATAGCCCTCATGCCTTGTTAGGGCCTTTTCGGACTCGCCAATCTTCGCGCCCCGCTTCATAATTTATGCCTTGGCTATGAACTCTCGTCATTACCGAGCAACTTTTAAACGATCTGGGGCTAGAAGCTAAGTAACTTTTCAAATCGTACAACCTTACTTATTAGCAGATAATTTAGTAAGCAAGCGATGGGAGAATAGGCTTATAATTAACTCACATAAATTCACGAAAGAATATCGGACTTATAATTGGCTCTATCATCTCTCGTTCTCCACAGTTTAAAATCTCAAGGAATGAGACTCGTGGATGCTTAGCCTATTAAATCAAAGTTTTGGGTTTTCGAGTCGCCTATAGGATCTTGCAAATTCTTAGACTTTTTCAAGTTTAGAAATCGCATTTTAAAGTTCCCTTGATAAACGACTCTCTAGGATCAATTATAGGAACTTGCGAAAAGTTCTTGTTCTTAACCCGTGAGAGTTAAGACTTTCGCGTTTTATAGCTCCCTATATATGTTGATCCAAAACTTAGATCGATTAAGCTTTGTGTATACGAGATTAGATCAAGTACTACACGTAGAGAAACCTTTGCTTATGAATAAAGTAACAAAGTGTTATGCGGAATTAACACTTGATCTAAAACACAATGATGTTAAACAAACTTTCACTTGTATTAGAATAATCGTACTTGGTTACAATGAAAGGGTTTAACAAACGAAAACTTATAAAAACTTATATATGACTTTAACCTAAAAGACCTTCTTTTATAGAACAAGAAGTCTTGTACAATAAGCTACGAATCAACTATTCTAGGTAAAGATAATAATAGAAAATACAATGTTGTGCTTATCTTTACCATACATAAATAAAGAAACAAATAAACAAAAGATACGTATGAAGATATTCCATCAGTGTCAATCTTCAAGGCTGTCAGCGTTGACTTCTTCAATGTCAACGCTTGGCTGTCAGCGTCCAATGTCTTCTTATCAGCGTTGACATTCTTCTTATCAGCGTCTAGTGAACTGACCCATATTTTATTCCCAACAATCCTCCCCTAAACTTGATATCCATTCCAATGATCAAGTTTCTGAATAAATACTTAAGACTTAGGAGGAATCTTGCAAAAACTTCTTATGTTGGTGATAAACATATCTGATCAAGTCCTTGGCCACGTCACTAGTATAATCAATCTCCAAGGGTGTCTCTAGCATCTTCTCCAACACTTCTTTGGACAAGAAATAGTCAGCATCCACTAGTAAGTATTCTGAAAACTTTGTAGAGCTCATATGAAATACACCACAAGTAGAATACAGCCTCCAATGAAGATTACTGAGATCTTCTTCAAGATCCTTCCATATGGCAGGATCTGCTTCTTTTGGACCACACAAAGTCATAAATGTGTTCCAAAGACTTATTCCATTTGCTGAAGTAGGTGCTTCAGCTGTATACTTGGCCTCTATTAATCTCCATAGATGCACCAAGTCTTCCCTGTCTATGCTTGCAAATATAGAAATAACTGAAGTGAAAGT
Source organism: Glebionis coronaria (assembly GCA_025667525.1). Classification (NCBI taxonomy): domain Eukaryota; kingdom Viridiplantae; phylum Streptophyta; class Magnoliopsida; order Asterales; family Asteraceae; genus Glebionis; species Glebionis coronaria. Next base: position 19,950 of record JANFOE010001223.1, read on the forward strand.
ATGTACCTCCTTTCCAAATCTGCCAATCTTCCAAAATCCACACTCATCTTCATCAAAACTGATGATTGGATTTCTGTCATCTAGAGGTACTACATTTACCAAATCTGAAGCTTCTAATGGAGAAAGCTTGAGATGCTTCCTTATAACACCTTCAGTTGGAAAATACACATCCATGTCTTTAGGAAATTGGAAAGGATCTCCTTTCTTCACTGGTCTTTGAGCTATCCTCATTTCCTTTTGAATCTGCATTTCCTCAGCAAGCTCTTGTTTCCTTTCTTCTGAAAGAAACTTGTAGACATTCTGTTCTTGCACCTTCCTCCAAATAGGATGTGCCCTATACTCTAGTTCCTCAAAAGATAAGGCCAGCAACTTCTTTGATGTCCAATTAGGCTGATGACATCTAAGCAACTTATAGTACAACTGCCTTCTATCTCTTTTGAGCCAGGTCTTGACCTCTTGTGCATTAAACCTCATAATCACCTTTATGTCTTCTTGTACCCTAAGAAGAACTTCCAACCCCCAAATTTGATCTGATAAACTCATACCTGGGTTGTCCATTACCTTGTCTTCCCAAGCATGGTACATTCTAGTGATTTCTGGTAGGTCCCAATCAATCTGATTCTTCAACTCACTCAACCTTTCCTTTGCAAGCTCATCCCCATATTCAAGCCTTTCTGGATCTTCAATAATTTGAATACTTGAATCTGAGCTATCACCTTCTTTATCATCACCACTTTCTTCCTCACTCTCAGAAACAACAAATGGTGACCTTCTACTCCTCTTCAAATCTCTTTCCACAAGTTGTGCAGCCAACTGTTCATCAAATGCTATTTGTGCTGCATCTTTCTTTGGAACATCTTCTTCAATCAAAATACCTTTACCTTTGTCTTTTGGATCAATAATTGGTAAAGTAGAAGAAGAAACCTGTGTGGACACATCTTTGATGATTGTTGATGGCTGGAATACATCAACACCACCTGCAACTTTGTCAGCGTTCAAGTTGCTCCTATCAGCGCCACGATTACCTTTATCAGCGCTGGATGTGTCAGCGTCCAAACCTGTATCAGCGCCCAATGTTTCTTTGAAAGATCCTTCCAAGTTCTTTGGTGTCACCTTGGATGTATCAACAACTGGGTGCTTCTTCAAATTGGTGAGTACTTCAGCAACCTGCAAAGATTCACTAAATTGTGAACTCTTCTCTGAACTCTTCACACTAGCTGTATGAATCAGCTCATCCTCCTCATCCTCCTCATCCTCCCCTTTGGAAGATTCCTCCATTAGACTCCTGCTACTTGGATTCTCCAAAACAGTGACCCTCTCTCTCAAAACTTGGAGTTCACGTCCCTGTTTGTTGACAATTTGTACAAGGCTGACATTTTGCTTTTGCAAGCTAATGACAGCCGCCGTCAATTCAATTATTGTCATAGGTTCCAATCTGCCCTCAGCTAGAATGGGGATTTGACCTCCCAAAATAGAATCATGGGGCATGGATGAGGTCTTAATGATGTTGGGACTGTCTTGACCAGCTTCTAAGCCTGTGTCAATAGCCCCAGCCTCACCCATTTCACCAGCCACACTTGTGAAGGTGGTTCTCTCTGCTACAAGGCTAGGATCACTAGAGGAGAACACTCCAGTGACCCTTTGGCGTTTAGTCAACCTAGATTGTAATGGGGTGGAAGATGAAGTAGATTGTGTGGGTGTTGGTTGATTAAGGGGTGTTTGGGATTGTTCAGGGATTGTATCAGTGTTGGGATTGGCTGTGTCAGCGCCCACATTTTGAGTGTCAGCGCTGGGTTGGTCAATGTCCATGTTGTCTGGTGAAGGTGATGGTTCATGAATAGGCTCAAGTTGGGGTTCAGGGTCTGGTTGTGGTTGTGGTTGTGCAGCCTGAATCACTTCAAGCATGGGTTGGGTAAGAGGTATGGATTCATTTGTGGAGCTCATTTTAGCAAAAATGGTTTTCTGTTGTTTAGGGATCTCATAAAAAGTGTCATGATCCCTAGAACAATACTCTTGTAAATCAAAGACCATTTGCAAAAATCTAGGGTAAGCCAAAGTCATTTTACTTCCCTTGTTTTTACACATCCCTTCAAAAATCATTTTTGAAAAATTATACTTAAGCCCACGTGTTATACAAACCAAAGCACTTGCTATTGACCTGTTTATTTCATTAAAAGAAGTACATTTTGGACTTAAGCATTGTAAAAGGACATGTATCAAATATTTCCAGTCAGAGGGAAATTCCTGCTTATGATATTTATTTAAAGTGACATCAGCAGGAATAGGATAACCCAATTCCCTAAGACCTTGTTCTATTGTTGCAATGGCAAGAGTAGTCACACCATCAGCGTCATCAAGACGCAAAGCTTGGCGAACCAAAGCTTCAGTGACCACCCATGTTCTTCCATGAACAGTAGATGTTAATGTGGTCACTCCATTAGTTGTTGTGGAACTAGCAGTCTTCCAAAACTGTCTAATGTGTGCGACAGGGACCAATGGTGTATGAGAAAGTGCATACCTCAATGAAGATGCATTTAAAAATGCCACCATCTGTGAATACTGAGGAAACAAATCATCATCAGCAGTCAAGTAAGCTACCATATTGTGTTGACTCTTGAACTCCAATGTTAAATTCTTTGAGTTGAATTTGGGTGCCATGTTTGAAAGCTGTTTAGGTTATGTGAGATGGGAAAAATCTAGGAGAAAAATGTTTAGACAAGAAAATATGAATACCCAGAATAAAAAGATTAGCCAAATTTATGGGAGAGATGCATGATTTTGATTGGTCAAAAATGAGGCGGTTATATTCAAAGAGCAATCATGAAAATCTTGAATCAAATATAACTTATCTCATGCATTAATGAAAAGTAACTTCTCCCCAAAATTACGGCCAAAGATTAGTCAAAAATAACAACTGGGTAGGGCCCACTAGGTGTCAACGGTCAAAAATAGCCCATCAGCGCCCAACGGCTATATTTTCTTGTCAGCGTTTGCCTAAAGCCTTGTCAGCGTCACGATTGGACGTAACAGCGTTTGGAGAAAAACTTGTCAGCGTCTAAAAAGTAAAAATAAAAATATTTAAAAAGAAAAAGACCTTAACAAAGTAATTTATCCTAAGGGAAATATCTTACAAGTTGATAATAATTATTGGGCGGCAAGCACTGTCCATTTATGCACACTTGCTTAAGCAAGATAGACACAAATGACCTCTAGTGTCCCTTGCTAACCAAAATAGTTACCAACAAAGGTATTTCATAAAATTCTTTGTAACTCCCTGGTAAACCCATAACCAAAGTATTCCCAAGTCTCCCATCAGACCACAACCAATTCTAGGCCAAAAATGTCTTGGCAGCATGCATAGTTTATCAACTTTGCATGCTACAGTGCCTCATGGTTTAGTAAAACTAACCCATACTCACCTGTGGACACAATCTAGAATTGTGATAAGAGTATTATAAGAATACCCAAGAGTCCTAAAGGTTCCTTAAACCTCCCCTTAAACTATGATACATGAGTTCTCAAAATATATATGAACATTAAAAATTTATGTCAAGATAGGAATATAAATATTCCAACCATCATCCATAAACAAAACATGTCCAAATAGCTCTTCAAAGATCCATAAGCAACTCTGTATCCAATGGCATAAAGCTACCATTACCTGCACATTTAGATGAAAACCACAAAACTAACATTTGTTGCTGACAGCGCCCCGACAACACTTATCAGCGTTGAAGGAACTCTTGTCAGCGTTAGACAATAATATCTCCAACAACGGCAAAATAACACTTGACAGCGTTACATTTACCTTTGTCAGTGTTAGAAAAATAATGTGGAAAATCTAAATCATCACAAAGACCAATAACAATGCATTATCCTGTACATACTTTTACAAAAATGTTCCAAAACACATATTAAGTGAGATTAACCATTCCAATATTTGTTAACAAATATTGAAATCTCCCAGCATCAAAAGGTTTAGTTAATAAATCAGCCACATTGTCCTCTGTGTCTACCCTATCTGGTTGTATTAAACCTTTCTCAAAGCAATCTCTTATAAAATGATGTCTAATTTCTATGTGTTTGGTTTTAGAATGATGTACAGGATTTTTAATAATGCATAAAGTACTGTTATTGTCTACAAAAATCTTGGTATGCATAAAATTATACCCATAATCCAACAGCTGGTTCTGAATCCATAAGACTTGTCCACAACAAGCAGCTGCGGCCACATATTCTGCTTCAGTTGTAGAGTTTGCCACCACTGTTTGTTTCTTGCATTGCCAAGATATTAATCTGCTCCCAAGAAATTGGCATCCACCAGTTGTGGATTTCCTATCAAACTTGTCACCACCATAATCACTGTCTGAATATGCAATAAGGTCCAATGGAGAATCTTTTGGGTACCATAATCCAAGATCTGGATAACACCTTAGGTACCTAAAAATTCTCTTCACAGCAAATAGGTGACATTCTTTGGGAGTCACTTGATGGCGTGCACATGCACACACAGCAAACATGATGTCAGGTCTTGAGACTGTAAGATACATCAATGATCCAATCATTGATCTATAGTGCCTAACATCCACATCCTTTCCAGCTCCAATCTTTCCCCAAGGGTGTTGCCTATCCATAGGAGTGGAAGCCTCCTTTTCATGTGGAGAAAAACCATATTTCTTCAAGATTTCAGCTACATACTTGTCTTGGGAGATGAAGATACCATCTTCTTTCTGCTGAACTTGTAAACCTAGAAAGAAGTTCATCTCACCCATTGCACTCATCTTGAATTTATCTGTCATGAGCTTGGAAAAGTCCTCACTCATTTTTGGATCAGTAGACCCAAAAATGATGTCATCAACATAGACCTGCACAAGCAACACATGTTTTCCTTTCTTCTTTGTAAATAGTGTCTGATCTATGGTGCCCCTTTTGAAACCATTTTCCACCAAGTATGTGGACAATGTACCATACCATGCTCTTGGGGCTTGATGAAGTCCATACATTGCTTTCTTCACTCTATAAACCTTGTCTGGATTCTCAGGATCTTCAAAACCAGGAGGTTGCATGACATATACTTCCTCAACAATTGTCCCATAGAGGAAAGCACTCTTCACATCCATTTGATAAACAGTGAAGTTCATACAAGAGGCATAAGCTAGAAAAATTCTTATAGCTTCAATTCTTGCAACTGGTGCAAAAACTTCTTCATAATCAATTCCTTCCCCTTGTGTATAACCCTGAGCTACCAAACGTGCCTTGTTTCTGACCACAATGCCTCTTTCATCTTTCTTGTTCCTTAGAACCCATCTTGTCCCAATTGGTCTCACATATCTAGGACAATCAACCAGCTCCCAAACATCCTGTATAGCAAATTGGTGAAGCTCATCCTGCATTGCTTCCACCCAACTTGGTTCTTTGAGAGCATCAAAAATCTTCTTGGGTTCTTCCTGTGACAGAAAACAGGCAAACAAACATGCTTGTATAAGAGGGGTATCAACCTTCTTGTGTATATTGGCAATAAATCCACCAAGACCTTGATGGGATCTTCTTGTCTGAACTGGAGCCATAACATCACCAATGATCTGAGATGTGGGGTGATCCTTTGCTGTGGAAGTGAGAACTCCTCCTTCAAAAAGTCTGGTGTCCTCAATTTCACGCTCCATGTTGCCAATATCTTCTTCAGATTCTTCTTGATCAACAGAAATCTCTTCATGGACATTAGAAGGTCCACCCTGTTCAAAATGGGAAGAGAAAAGATGTGCAAAGGTGTCATCAAACTCTGATCCTTGTTTGTCAGCGTTAGGGCTAACAACGCTTGAACTGCTTGTGTCAGCGTCTGATCCATCAGCGTCTGAATTGCTCTTGTCAGCGCTTGATTTCCCTTTGTCAGCGCCTGAAGAAGTATGCACGTTTGTATTTGGTGGTATTTGAAAACCACCATTATCTTTTCTAGCAGCAGCAGCAGCAGCATAATACTCATCTGTCCATATAGGGAGTGTAACATATTCTTGTGTGGGAGATGATATAACTGCTGGTGGTCCATCCTCCTTAGCAACCTTTATACCTGAAACATTACCAATTCTCTTTTCCAAAACACTTGAAGTTACCTTCACAATGTCTGGATCAGTAACAGGCATATAATTTAAAGCTCTAGATAAAGGTTCTAAATCAAACAACCAATTTGGACCATTTTCAGGATCACTAGGTTTACTTTCTAAAAACCTAACATGTACCTTTTCAAGTATACGTTTTTCCTTTTTAATGTAAACCCTATATCCTTTGCTCTGCACTGAATAACCCATGAAATAGCCTTCATCACCTTTTGAATCAAATTTACCTAGGGCCTCACTAGTTTCTAGAACAACTACATGACATCCAAAAGGCTTGAGGAAGCCAATATTTGGCTTCCTTCCCCAAAGTAATTCATAAGGTGTCTTATTATGTATCTTGTTGACCAATGCCCTATTTTGAACATAACAAGCTGTGTTAACAGCTTCAGCCCAAAAGGCTATAGGAAAGTGGGCATCAGCCAACATGGTTCTGGCTGCTTCAATAAGGGTCCTATTCTTCCTTTCAGCAACCCCATTTTGCTGTGGGGTTCTAGCTATGCTAAACTGCCTAGTAATCCCTTTCTTGGCACAAAAATCATCTAACAACTGATTTCTAAACTCACCCCCATTGTCACTTCTAATAATTTTGACCTCATTACCATTTTTCTTCTCTATCTGGGTAATGAAATTAATCAGAATTTGGGCAGTTTCACTTTTCTTGGCTAAAAAGAAAGTCCATGTAAACCTGGAATAATCATCAGTGATAACAAAACAATATGATTTTCCCTTCAAACTTTCTATATTAGTTGGACCAAAGAGGTCCATATGCAATAAGTGAAGTGGTTTAGAACTAGAGTGCACCTGTTTAGACCTGAATGAGACCTTGTGCTGCTTGCCCTTAAGACATGCAACACAAGAGTGGTCATTGTGGAAAGCCTTTTCAGGCAAACCATCAACTAAACCAAGCCTCACAAGTCTATTGATATTCTTAAAGTTTATGTGCCCTAATCTCCTGTGCCAAAGATTACTTTCATCTACTGAGGCTTTAGCATATAGACATGACATTTTATTATTTACCTTAATTCCATTAAGATTCACATTATATATGTCTTTATGCCTTGGTGTTCTAAAATCTATGTATTTTTCCTCTGGAAGCTTATATTCTTTTCTTAACACCAAGCACTCAGTATCTGTGAAAAGAACCTTATTTTTGTTATCACACACTTGTGATACACTAAACAAATTATAATCCAGTTCTTTTACCAAGAAGACATTCTCAAACCGTAGATTGTTGGTGACAAGGGTTCCTTTTCCTGTGATTGTTCCATAGCCCCCTCCAAAGTATACCTTATCACCATCTTGAATAGGAGAGAAATTGGTCAGATAGTCTTCCTTTCCTGTCATGTGCCTTGAGCATCCACTATCCCAGTATCCATAATCATTGATCTTCTTCTGAATGCCCTGCACATAAAGAAAACACATTAGTTTTCTTTGGGAACCCAAGCCTTAGAAGACTTGGATTCATTTGGTTGTTCAACAAGAACAGACTTGGTTCTCATAACAACCCCATTTTCATCCCTGTTTGAATGAAATTCCCAGTTAACCCCAATTGGTGTTGACAATGCCTTTGAAATATAATGAAACCTGTTGCATGTCATAGAAATACCAGTAGAATTAGGGTTTTGGTCTTGTTTTGGTCTCCATGTTAAGCTAGTAGAAGCTTTAGACCTATTTCCCTGTGGTTGCAAATACCTAGGTTTAGCAGTGTGTCTGTCAGCGCTGAAATTTCTCTTGTCAGCGCCCCGATTGCTCTTATCAGCGGTGAACCTAGGGTTTGCTACAGGAACCCATTGCCTATTTGACCAAGTGTTTGACTTTTGAAAAGGTCTTAGGCCTTGTATGTTAGACCCCCTAGAAAAGAATGGGGCTGGTCTAACAACTTGTGAACTTTTGTTCACAAAGGTATTGGGTCTGACAGTGTTTGACCTATGTTGACTTTTGTCAGCGCTGAAATGGTTCCTATCAGCGTTGACATTGGAAGCGTTGACACATTTGTAGGCCAAATGTGAGAAGCTACCACATGTGTAACAAGCTTTTCTAGACATAGTCTTAGGTCTAGAAGCAAAGAAGCCTGTTCCATGATCACTAACTTGGCTTTTTGGTGACCTAGTATTCCTATACATTTCTGCATACTTAACACTAGGTTTTCTAACAGTTTGTGAGCCAAGGTCAACAACTTTGCCAGTGGTAGGGTGTGTGATCTTAATAGGTTTACGATCAATGGACTCATCAATTGGTATCATGTTTGGTGTGGGCTCATTTGGACTTTCACACAATAACCCTCCCTTAACAAACAAGGTGTGGTTAGCTTTCTTCCACTCATCTAGGTCAGTCAGTTTTTGCTTGTATTCCTCAACTGGGGAAATCACTCTAGGTGGAGGAATGAATTCCTCCTCTTGGCATTCTGGCAAGCCAGTCCAAGATAAGTCCTTTGATTGGACACCATAGAAATCCCCAGCTGGTGGTGGGACAACAGTATAATTATTCATCCCAATCCCACTCATATCCTTAGAGTCTCTTTGTTTACTAACACACTCTCCTAGGGATTGTGTGGCCTTATCAAATCTCTGGATTTTAAGACTCACATTATCTTTATTTTTGTTAGCCTCTTCTAACTGAGCTATCAAATCAAGATTAACCCTATTTACTATATCTTGAACATCTTTACTCTGAAATAACTCATGTTTTAAGATGTTTATTTGATCCTTTAAATCAAACTCCATTTTCTTATACTCAGCTACTGTCTTTTCTGTTTGGGTAAGAGCAATTTGATAATTAGATACTTTGCATCTTTCAGTACTTGCCTCATCTAATAATTTAACTATCTCTTGTTTTAATTTTTCAGTATTTAAACGACAACCCTTAGAACAGAAAGCATCATCATATACCTCATTATCTGATGAAGAGGAGGAGTGTGCCATGAGAGCATATTCAGCATGCTCTTCTTTAACTTCAGCAACCAAAGCTCTGTCCTCTTCCTCATTCTTAGCCATCCAGCTCCAATCCCATTCTCCAACTCCATCAATTTGTTGAACAGCAACCATGGCCTTGGGATCTGGGCTCTTAATCATTTGGCTTGAAGGCTTCCCAGCATCAGATCTTCTTGGAGATCTACATTCCCTCATAAAGTGCCCCATCCTATGACAGTTGTAGCACTCAACCTTGGACTTGTCAAATCCAGCAACATCCTTAGCATTAAAGGTCATCTTCTTCTTGAACCTTTTATTAAACCTGTTTGCTCTTAAACTCACAAGAGCCATAGTCCACTTGATGTCCATCTCTTCCAATTGTTCATCACTTATCTGCTCAAGATCTTCATATGTAATCCTTGAATCACTGGGCAAAGAAGCAATGAATGCACACACAGTATCTAGATCAAAACCAGCAGGTTTAATTCTATCAGCGCCAGGATTGTGTGTGTCAGCGCTTGAGTACAAAGCGTTGACAGGATATGATCCAGCGCTGACAGACTGACATCCAGCGCTGACACCTTGAGATCCAGTGACTGGATGTCCATAGAAGTTCATGGAATCAAATTGGCCTTCACTTTGTGAAAAGAAGGCCATGTTGCTGCTGGAAGATTTGTTATCACTCTCCAATTGCCATTCATTCTCCAACAGTCTTAGTTTGTTGAAGATGTCATCAAACCTGGAAGTCTTGTGGGTATTATTGACAAGAATGGATCTTGTCTCAATCTTCCATACATCACCAAGGCTTTTGAGAAAAGTAGCATTCAATTCAGGATCATCAATCTGTTTTCCCATGAAGGAAAGTTGACTTGTGATGTCAAGAAGTCTACTTCTCACACTGCTGAGATTCTCATTAGGTTGAGCTTTAAAGACAGCATACTCATGCAATAGTTGCTTCTTCTTTTCTTCTTTTGTGTCAGCATTGCCACCATGTGCTACTTCAAGAGCTTCCCAAAGCTCTTTTGCAGACTCAAAGCGTTTGTACTTGTGCTGATTCTCATGACCTAGAGCATGTTTCAAGATGTTCAAGATTTTCATGTCCACCCTCTTCTTGGCTATGTCTTCAACAGCTACAGCTCTCCCATCTCCAGGCTTTTCCACCTTATCAGATTCAGGACAATTAGGAACAGCTGTCCTTGTGGCAATTGCAGCAGTAATCTTTGCTGCTTTATCGAATGTGTTCCCATATTCGATAATCTCCCAAAGAGTGTAGTCATGAATAGCTATATATTGCTCAAAATTGGACTTCCAAAGCTCAAAGTTCCTGGCATCAAACATGGGAATTTTGATACTAGGGTTTGAGAAGTTGTTTTGTAGCAAAGAAGCAGGTTGATCTGTGCCAGACATGATGTTTTTAGGGTTTTGAGAATTTTAGGGTTTTTAGGGTTTTTTGGTGTTTTAGGGTTCTTGCGTTACTTAAAGATCAAAAGTTTCTCAAGAAGCTCTGATACCACTTGTTGATCCCAAACTTAGATCGATTAAGCTTTGTGTATACGAGATTAGATCAAGTACTACACGTAGAGAAACCTTTGCTTATGAATAAAGTAACAAAGTGTTATGCGGAATTAACACTTGATCTAAAACACAATGATGTTAAACAAACTTTCACTTGTATTAGAATAATCGTACTTGGTTACAATGAAAGGGTTTAACAAACGAAAACTTATAAAAACTTATATATGACTTTAACCTAAAAGACCTTCTTTTATAGAACAAGAAGTCTTGTACAATAAGCTACGAATCAACTATTCTAGGTAAAGATAATAATAGAAAATACAATGTTGTGCTTATCTTTACCATACATAAATAAAGAAACAAATAAACAAAAGATACGTATGAAGATATTCCATCAGTGTCAATCTTCAAGGCTGTCAGCGTTGACTTCTTCAATGTCAACGCTTGGCTGTCAGCGTCCAATGTCTTCTTATCAGCGTTGACATTCTTCTTATCAGCGTCTAGTGAACTGACCCATATTTTATTCCCAACAATATAATAGTCTAGCAAAACTTGACTTAAACACGTTAAGGATACTAGCTAGAGTAAACTCGGGATGATTCAAAAGATTCACAACGTTTTGAAAATTAAAACCACTTATTTAAACATTTATAACTACACAAAGGAATAAACTAATAGGCCAAAATAGATCAAAAATTTTGAAAAATGTCGAAAAATTGATTTTCCGGTTATAATGAGGACAAAAACAAGAAAAAGGCCACTTAACTTCGATAGAAGTCCCCCCTACACTTAATATAAACATTGTCCTCAATGTTTAAGCATGTGGAAGTAAACTCCCCTACACTTAGGACATTGTGTACGTTGTTTAAATTTTGCTAAGGAAAGGACAACTAAAGAGATTCCTATTTTAATATTGAGAAAATATAAAATAGAGAATCGAAAAGAGTTTAGGATAGAACCGGGAAGAAGTAGAACACGGAATCACGGGTCGTCAAGAATCATCAAGAGTGGATCATTGAAGTTCGAATCCCTGATTAAGAAGTGAAGAGAGGAAAACAATCCAACGGGTCTTCCCGACACTTATGATAAAGAAAGCGAAAAGATAGATGCATGGGTTGCCTCCCAAGAAGCGCTGAATTTTTGTTAACCGAGTCATTAGCCTGACTCGACCTTGATCATCAATGGAAGAAGCTTGAAATATATCCACCAGGATCAAATACATAGTTTTCATCGAGCAAGTAGCATAGGATTAAGGCGAACAAGGTAAGCCAAAGAAGAGGCAAGGTTCCCTTAAGCAGTGCTGGAGCATGGTGGAAGCAAGTAGGAAGCGGTGCAAGCATGTCTTCATTGATTCCAAAGATTTTTCCTTTTATTTCATCAGTTGGATACTGAGATGGCTCAAGGATTGCAATACCGGGATCGAACACCTTTTCCTTTAGGGGAAAATAGCACTCAGGCTCAGCCGAGTGTGAAGAAGATCCGCAAAGAAGCACAACCTCGTCCTCAGAAGGGGGACAAAGAGGTGTTAAATCATACGTGCAACGGATTTCGGTGTTGACCGGTTTCTTCTCCTTGGACAAAATTTTCTTCAAATCCAAAGTAGGATCAAGACGATAAGATTCAAAGTCCAGAGGAGGTGCATCACTCTCATGAGGGAAGTATGTATTGAGAAACATAGAGAAGTCTTCCTCGAATGAGTAATCGTCTAAAGTAGGATCGAGTGATGGCGGAGGATCTTCATCATGTGAAGAATCGCTCGAGAGAGTATCGGCCTCATCAAAATCATCATATGTGGGCTGCTCGGGATACTCAGAAGTACAATCAAAATCATCCGAATCTGAGCTAGAATCATCATCATCATAAGCATCAAAGAACGGTGGAGAATCATAAATGGGAGAAGCTTCCAAAGTAGGGAGAGAATCATCCACATCATCATGAAAAAGTGGATTATCGATGCAAGAGTCGAATAGAGGATTGTCGTAGACGGTAAAGTCATCGAGCACATTAATCATATTCACTGATTCTCGGCCTCCAAAGGTTGTACTAGTAAGCTTCCCCATTTTGAAAACTTGTGCATCATCCCCGACTCGTAAGATTAACTCACCTTCGGCCACATCCACTAAAGCACGTCCGGTTCTCAAAAATGGCCGACCAAGTATTAAAGGAATACGAGGGTCCATTTCATAATCAACTACCACAAAGTCAACCGGGAAAGTAAATGTGCCAACTTTAATAAACACATCTTCGGCTATACCAACGGGGTAAGCGAGAGTGCGATTTGCAAGTTCAAGAGTCATCTTTGTTGGAGTGAGGTCGGGCAATGATAGTGTTTTCCAAACACTTAATGGCATCAAATTAATACTAGCCCCGAGATCAGCAAGGGCAGTAAATTCTTCAGTTTTGTTGAACACGCAAGGCAACACGAAACGACCGGGATCTCCAAGCTTTTCCGGCAGTTCTTTGAGAATAACTGCAAAGCAGTTTTCATTTAATCGAGTGTTGGCGAGTTCAATCAGCTTCTCCTTCTTGTTTAGCAATTCCTTAAATGCTTTAACAAATTTGGGCATGTGGACAAATGCTTCAAGAAAGCTAATGTTGAAGTTCATTTGAGAAATCATCTTCACATAGCGTGTCACTTCAGCGTCCTCCTTAGTTAGCATTTTGTTCTTTCCTAAACGAGAGGGATAAGGGATATTGGGTTTGGGTGGTGAAGGTGCAGGTGTAGGTAAAGGTTGAGATGTTGAAGGAGCATTCGTGGGAACTTCATCACGTCGAGGCGGAGACAGTAATGGTGCACTAATACTAGGTGTTAGAGGAGTAGGGATAAATGGTGGTGGAGGAGGTGTAGATGATGGGGGTGGGATTGGTGGTCCTATGATGGTGGCTCCACTACGTGTAGTAATAGCACTCACATTGGCTCGCGGATTAGTGACGGTGTTTGAAGGTAGAGAACTTGAAGTAGAAGGTTGAGCAGGGGGCAAGAAACTAGCAAGTATTTTCTTCAAATCATTGGTTTGGTTGCTGAAGGAGGATTGGATGTTATCTCGAAGCTCGGATCTGATTTCATGCCCTTGCTTGGTGATATCTCCTTTAAGGTTGATAATTTGGCTCTGCAAGTTCTTGATTTGCTCACCCTGAGTTCTCATGATGGCTTCAACATCGGGATTAATGGTTGGGGTTTGTTGGGCGGGTGGGTGATAAGGGTTAGAAGCTCTTGGTGGGATTTGGTTGCTTCTATTGTAGTTGTTGGCGGGGTTTTGGTTTTGAGGAGAAAAACCGGGTGAAAGGTAATTGTTGGAACGGTAGCTCAGCAGATTTCTATCCCCTTGTTGTCTAGCTTGGTAATTTTCCAGTGAATAATTACCATAAGCTGCATACACATTTTCCGGATTTCCTTGTGTCGAAGGACAATCGGTGTATGAGTGAGGACCGCCACATGTTTCACAAGGATTAGCAACCGCGTTAACTTGTTGTTGTTGTTGGTTTGAAGCGAGAAGCGTAATACTTTTGCTCATTTCAGTCATCATGCGGGTGAGTTCGGTCATCTCAGGGTTTGCTGAGGTAGAGGAAACATTGACTCTCGGGTTGTTCCTTGAAGAAGCAGAGGAATCCCAGTTTTTGTGGTGAGTAGTCATGTTCTCAATTAACTCTCTACACTCCTCGGGTCTTCTTTTCATGAATGTGCCACCGGCGGCTGCATTGATCGTATCACGATTTCGAAAAGTCAATCCGTTGTAGAAAGTATCGATCAAGGTGACCGGAAGCATGTTGTGGTTTGGACAACGGTCGATCAAGACATTATATCTCTCCCAAGCATCAAAAAGAGATTCATCGGGATCTTGCATGAAACCACTGATCTGATTGCGAAGGCTAGTGACCATGGATGGTGGAAAGTAGCGCGACAAAAAGCGTTGAGTCATATCATCCCAAGTGTGAATAGAATTCTTCGGGAGACGATCAAACCATTTCTCGGCATGATGTAATAGAGTGTGTGGAAAGAGTTGTAGGCGAAGCTCATCCATTGTGGCACCAGCCAACTTCATGCTTTGGGTGATTGTAATGAACTTGTCGAGGTGTTTGTTGGCATCATCATCAGACAATCCTCTAAATGGGTTTGTTTGTACTTGCTGAATCATGTGGTGCTTCAACGAAAACTCAGGAGCGTTGATTTGCATCGGCGCAATCGGTCCTCCTCGTCCAAACATTGTTGGTTGACAAAGTTCCTCCATGGTCCGAAGATCGGGCTGTGGGAGAACATTGTTGTTATTATTAAGGTGCGGTGGATTATTGTTGTTGACACCTGACATATCTAAATCTTCTTGAGTCTCGGGCTCTTGATAAGTAGAAGATCTAGTACGCATACACCTAAAAATGAAAAAGAAAACAAAACCAAACGCAAAAACAATATATATACACAAGAAAGATAAAATCTTTTTGGATTTTTGAAATTTTTAATTTTTGTGGTTTTTTAATAAATTTTTTATTTTTTTATGGTTTTTTTGAATTTTTTATGCAAGAAAAGTAACGTTCACAAGTGAACGGATCCCAAAAAGCAACGCGTCTCTCACCGAAAACCATTAATCTTTACGAAAAGAGTCGGCAGCGGCGCCATTTCATACAAGGCTTTTGGCCCGTATAAAAACTAAAGTTCGTTGTGTTGGTCTAATCGAATTGATCTGGGTTATCTATGTGACTCTATTGTTCTTTGGTGGAAAACAAAGGTTTTTGATTTGTTTTTTAAAAATAAAAGTGTGAGACGTTGAAAGGAAATGTCGTTAATAGTAAAGGGCAAGTATTAAAATATACGTGAAATTAAAATCTAATTTAAAAGAAAGGTGCGATATTTAAAAACGTGACAAAAAGTAATTTAATTAAATGACTAAAACTTAAAAGCGTGACGAGAATTAAAATGAGAATGTAAAGATTAAACAAGTCAAATATATGAAAAACAATTCCAATCGGAATATATTCCGATCCTACCAATCGGAATATCAAACCTGGCCAATCGGAATGTCAATCGGAATGCTTAACTACCTCTTGATCGGAATATGGTGACCTGGTCGGAATGCTAATCGGAACCCCTATAATCGGAATACTGTCGCTACACACGATTGGAATATCCAAATTATCACCTCAATCGGAATGAGTACTTGTCCTCCAATCGGAATGCTGTCACACTTATCAGATCGGAATACCACTACTTATACCCAATCGGAATACCAAGTTATACCAACGATCGGAATATCTAAACCCTTTTCAGATTGGTACCAATCGGAATAACAAACCCTCTTCCGATCTATCCAATCGGAATACAGTGAAATGGATGAAAAATAAGCTAAGTAAATAAGCTATAATCCTAATAAGCACTAGACGAAAAACTTAGTTAAAACCGTGTAAAAATAAGCTATAAAACTGAAAGTTAACAACTTTTAAAACACGAAAAAGTTAAACTTTAAGAAAAACAACTTTTATATAAAAACAACTTTTGTAAAAACTATATAAACTTGAAAATAAATCAGATAAGCTATGAAATTAAGAGATTTAAAACAATCAAAAGCATAAAAATGAAATCTTTAAACAACTTAACAAGATGAAAACGTGTAAATCAAAGATTAAAGAAAGGTAGAAGAAGATTAACAAGATAAAGTAAAGGTGCAAGAAATTAAAGAAACACTTACTTGAAATTAAAGATAATTAAGGTGCAAAACAAGTATTTAAATGATAAGTAATTAAAGGTGCGTAAATGAAAGTGGAAGAATGGTTTGTCAAGCCACCAACCATGGAAGAACTAATTGTCACGATTAGTCAACAAAGCTTAATGAATGAAAATGAGGGGTTTATATAGGTGATTAGGGAGTGGTTAGAGGAAGCTTCCTCTCTCCTTCCTTTCTTGTTAATTGCACCATCAAGTCCTTCCTTCTTAATCTTTTTGTTAATCTTGGAATGTGATGACTTTTGGCTCGGGATTTCTTTGGACTCGTCTTTTAATTCTTCGATAAATAAGACTTGAGTTCCTTGGCTTTAAGTAAACTTCCGCCTTTTGACTTTTTCTTCGATAAATCTTCAGAATTGGTCTTGGACTTCCGTTCTTTTTGCACTCTTGACTTCTTGACATCGTCTTTCATCCTTTTCTTCAATAAAAGTCTGTAAATGCCCGTGAATTCCCGTGTTTTCTCCACTTTTCACCTTTTCGTCCTAAAACACAACAAAAACACAAACCACGCATAATTCCGACATAAAAGACATAAAATACACGTTTTGGTCCGGTTTTTATTGTAATTAAGTGGTAGAAA
This sequence comes from Glebionis coronaria, assembly GCA_025667525.1. Lineage (NCBI taxonomy): Eukaryota > Viridiplantae > Streptophyta > Magnoliopsida > Asterales > Asteraceae > Glebionis > Glebionis coronaria. Next base: position 36,777 of record JANFOE010001223.1, read on the forward strand.
AGATGTGTGTTTAGACACATATCAGGACACCTACATATGTGCCTGTAGAATCTATTCTTCTGAGTCGAATTTACTCATCCGTGGAAATTGTCTTATTTGACAATTGACAATTCTTACCATTCCAATTCTCCTGTAGTGAGATTCTTAGGAAAAGTATATGATTACCGAGTGTTGATACCCGACTGGAAGTATTGACGTTCCTATCATTTATTTTGATTTGATTTCATTTGAATGACCTGGGTAACGATCCGAGGAGCTTTCGAATGCGTACTCAAATTATGAAAACATGGGATATATTCATATTCGTTAAATGTTTTCATCTGTATCTGATTTGAAATTCTCTTGCGTAGATTATGCGTTGACCTTACTCTTTTAAGGTTAGTTATGTCTCCAGATATCCCTGAATTGTGAAGGATTATGAGTTATTATTAGTCTTTTGAGAAGTTCACATCTTATCGACGGCAATAAAACTGAAAAGTTGATAGTGCCAGTAAAATGAATTGATTGATTATGACATGACGACATTGTCCTAATTGATGGGAACTCGAGTAGAATTCCCCTAAATGATAAGATGTTGATTATCAAAAGTGATCTAAATAATTCTTGATGGATGACCATATCCTGCATATAGACTTGAAATTATACCGTGAATGGTTGTTAATTAGTCATAGATATTATAATCTAGAAAGAACCTAATATGAATTTATTAAAACATGTTTATGTTATCTGAACTTTAGGAAGTATTTGTTGGTAAATTAACTAGACTTTTGCCATTAAGGCAAGTTGAAATTGGTATTGATTATATTTCCGGTGCTGCACTTGTGGCTTGTGCACTGTACGTCAGCACCATCTGAATTAAAGGAATTACCGTACAACGGAGAGAGTTGTCGGAGAAAGATTTTATTCTACCGAGCTCGTCATCATGAAAAGCTATGGTGTTATCATTCCTTATATTTATAGGTTACTGTGAACTGAGTAAATTGACAATCGAAAACGAAATCCATAACTCGAAATGGAAGATTTGTTCGATCATTTCCAAGGTTCTAGCGTATGTTTTAAAAATTTGATTCACGGCATGGTTATCATCAACTTCGCGTTTGCGAAAAAGATTATCTATTCCAATCACTTCATCCGGTACTTGTAATGAACATTATGAGTTTCACGTGATGTCGTTTGGATTGACTAATGAACATGTAGCATTCATAAATTTGGTGAATCACGTGTGTAGGCTGTAATTTGATAAATTCATGCTTGTGATCATTAAGGACCATTTGTTTGTTTATAAGAATAAGAAGGAGTTAGTAATTATTTATAGATTGCCCTAAATTGGCCGAACGATAAAAACCTATACCTTGAATATTTAACATGTGATTAACGGCTTAATACTTTACATAATTTGATCGTGTGATTAATAAGATAATGGGATCTATATTGACATTTCAAAAATTAGAGCCATTAAGGCTTTGGGTTTTACTAAAAAGAAGAGTGCAAATATGTTTTGACATATACTTTATAAAGGAAATTTTTAAGAGATTATTTCCTTATACACAAACCATTTAACTAAACTTCTGTTTAGGGGTAAACGTTTGTGTATACCTCAGGACAACTTAAGAAGGATTGAGGAAAACCATTTAAAACATGACTTGAAATTTGAAACGATAATTTACGCTTTTCAACTAAGAAAATTTTGACCAAAATATAAACAAAGATTTTTCAAACATTTACGAATCCTACTAATTATTTTTAAATCAACAAAAATCTTGTTAATTAAAATTTATTTTGAACATTTTATTATAATTGGTCGAACTAAGAAAATTAAAATTTTTACGTTTACGTTTCATAAAAATTAACAAATTATTATTTGATTACTTGTAATAATTATCGACGCTTTAAAACGTTGGATTGAGTAAAATGGATAAAAATGATAGCTGCAACTAAACTGAAACTTAGAAAATATCTAGAAAGATGAACGTAATTACTGACACATTATGTATAAAAGGATAAAGAACCAATTAGGACACGTTCCTTAGTAATGACTGTGCAAAATAAATTGCCGAACAATTTAAAAATAAACGATGTTTGTAAAAAGGATAATACAGATAATAAAAAGGGGGTTCGCGGCTAATGTGAACCATTAAAATTGAGAAGCCGATGGCGTTAAATGCTTTAAAAGACCACTTGTGATTGTCTAAATATGGAGATTTTTGAGATTTAGTTATATTGAAATGTTGTAAGTACAAGTATTCTATTTATGTCATTTCTGACTTAGAATATCTTTGTCTGAAGAAGTTGTACTGATGACGAATTATGAAGGCAGACACCGCCTCATACATTAGTAAACATTTAACTATTGAAAAGGTCATCATCTGAATTTGATTCGATTTGGGTCATCGTCGACAGACTGACCAAATCTGCTAATATCATTCTCGTTAATGATAGAATCTTGCTGAAGAAATAGACTCTTTTATTTAAAGGAGTTATGTAAACATAGTGTGCCTGTATCGATCATCTATATATCAAGATCCTCGCTTCGCATCGAATTTCTAGAGATTTGCTCAGAAATCATTGAGAACGAACCTTGATGAGAGTACTATGTACCACCCCAATCGAAGGGACGAGGTAAAGTAACGATACAAAATATTATAAGCGTTGTTTTATGTTTGAATGATTGACCTTTGGTAATAGACCGTATAATCGTTTTCCTTTGGAGAGATTATCATTAATAACTATCGTATTAGGATCGAGATCTAATCTTGTTAGGATCTATATATTAGAGCATCTGTAAGCAGGAGTTGAGATGAAGACACCCGACATACACCCACTGTGAGTTGGACATGTCTTTTAGGTTTAAGATTTCCTATGATGGCGAACCTAACCTTACAAAACACTCGACCCGCGAGACCTGAAATGATTGTTGAAATTAGGATCTGATTATTGACAGCCGGTAGTGGGCAAGAGGTTATGTGAATATGAAATGTAGATCTTGAAGTGCCAAATGGGTAGCGAAGTTATGCCACAATTTTTAACCTTGGAAAAATGAATTCATGATCTGACAAATCATGGGATATAAGTCCCCGTTGTATGGGACCATTGAGATGATGTAAAAGTTGGGATTGAAAGGCATATAAGCTGGATCTACCCTAGGACTTCAAGAACTGCGTGAATTATGTTTCGTAAATCGAACTTGATGGAATATCTATCAAGTAAAAATCTGATTGTTCTTAGTAAAGCTTAGATCGGCGAAAAGTTGCATTCATCAAAAACCCGTGAACATCATGGATAGAGAAAGTAAGTCAACATTAAGCCTGATCTTATCCCCGTAGTTATGTTTGATGAAACTCGCGTATTGTAATGAATTGCACTTGTGAGAAAAGACCGAATGTGGAGGAAATACCCACATGGCTTTAACTCTATAAGAAGCGAGTAGTAAGGTAAGATGATCTTTGAGGACAAAGATCCTGTTTAGGGGTAAATGCTGTGACAATCCGTCAATTTATGATTGATATTTTATTCTTAGATATTATTTAAAAATATTATTTTAATGTTATATTATGAACTCACTTATTTTTGGGAAGAAATTTGAATTTACGTCTTGAAGTAGCATCGACTACGTCTAAACCGGAGGATTCAACGTTACGTGCTTACGTTTACATACACCGTTTTGGTGACAGTCCGACATTTCAGAAAAATAAATTTGTCCGTGAATATTATTTTGGAATTTTAATTTTGAGTTGGTTCATAAACTCACAAATTTACGAGAAGAGATTATGACTTACGATTTAAATTTAAAGTCCTTTACGACTAAACCGGAAACCTTAGGATTACGTATTTACGTTTTTGAACTCCGTTTTTGATGAGACAATTTTTATTAGATTCGTTTTGTGACGTTGATTCATAATTTATAAAAAAGTTTTTCGTAAAACGACCCGAGGGCACGCAAATCGAGGAAACTAGAATCGAGAAATACCCGTAAATTAGCGGGATGGGACAAAACAAGTTTAGCCCACCCCACTCAAAAGGGAGGCCAAGTAATGCCACCACATCACTTGATGTGTCAAACTTGTAACTATAGCTTACACATGTAAGCTTAAGCTTAACATGTAAGCTACATCCTCCACCAAACCATCAAAACCACTTCATTTTACCATTTGCTCTCATAAACTCATGCAAACCACTCACTAAACTCTCTCCTCTATCTCTAAATTTCGTCCAAGAACAACCAAAGACTCCCATTTTGATCTTGTTTTAACCATGAAATCCTATGTTATTCATACATATGATGATGCCCTCTTGAAGCTCTATTGAATGGTGGTGATTATAACATCCAAAAAGAAGTTTCCTTGGTGTCTTGGGGCTGATTTTCCACAAGATGTTCATGAAGATAGGTGATCTTGAAGTTTATATTGGTATATCACAAGTTTTGCCATCCAAATCCAAGGCTTCTTCATCAACCTCACATTTTCATCACTATGGTGGTATAAGGATCATTCTTCCTATCCTTCTTGTTATTTTGATTATGTAATCTTGTATTTTCTTTTACTTATGTATATGCATATGATGATGAATGATGATTAAAAATATTGTGTGGGGATTTGGTGTTGATAAACATGGTTAAAAAGATGGAAAACCATATGTAAAGAGGTTAAAATATTGCTTAATAAGTTGGCTGTATAAAAACAGTAACTAACCACATGTTAAACTGATAAAATGGCAAAGTGGAATCAATATACAGTAATTATTAGGTCTTGTACACATGTGAGAGTTGTCCATACAATGGAATCATTATAATGAGTGAGATATGATCAAAACAAGTTTAGAGTACAAATCTGAGTTCACTGTTTTGGACGATTTTTAGAAAATACTTAAAGGCTGATTCAACAGTAGTTAAATGGAGCACATATCATGTAGTTTATGTAATAAAAATTTGAGCTTCTATTTCCATATAGAACTCTAGATATGGCAGTTTTGGTGAACATGAAAATAAAAATCAGATTTTGGAAATTAAAGTATAATAGTATTATATAAGCACTCAACTAAAAATAGTATAAAATGTGAAATAAAACCCACTAACTTATATAATACATTTATATAAATATGTATAAGGATAAATAAATGGACATTTTATAAAAATGGTAGTTTGATAAGTTTTATAAGTTATAAAACTATAAACATGATTTTTACGACTTTTTCGGCTATTACCGTAAAATTAACGTTTTTGTTAAATAAAACTTAGACGGTTGGACCCGTCTAATATAAACTTTTATAAACTCATATACTGATATATAAACATATATAACAAGTTAAAACCGATAAAACCCGAACTATATAACATACGGACATTAACGGGCTACGTTAACGTTATTGGACTAATAATACAACAAAATGGACTAAAACACTTATAAACTTATTTATTGGGCTTAACCCATTTGGGCCCAACATGTAAAGTATAAATACTGATAATATAAGTATGAAATGGATTAATACAAGTTAATGAACTTATAATAGGCTTATTGGACCTAAAACACGTAAATAGATAAAACTAGTAAACTAGTATAAAAGTTATCGACACATAACACTAAAATGAGCAAATGAGAATATGTAAACCCACTTGATCATCATATATATATAATCATCATATGTATACATAATTATTATTTTTATAAAGTCATTGGACATGAGTCTAAGACGAGTATTATTTGTCTAGGTTACCGTGATTGAAGCACGTACCGTACATCCGAATTGCCGACAACCCACCTTCCCACATTAACGTGAGTTCATAGCCTCGCACTCTTTTAAATGTTTTTATAAACCCGCGAGGGAGATAACATGTTAGTTTTTATTAAATAGGACACCATTTGTCCCGATTGTTTGTTTATTGATTTTGGACCCGAATGATTGAATGACCCGATTGTATGACCCGATAAATGATTAATGGCCCCGATAGATGAAATAAAATGGATTATTAAAGTTAGGTTATGTCACTAAAAGTCCCATTAGCATGAATTGTGAACTACCGGGAGTTGGTAGACGCTTGTGCATATAATAGTACTATTTGGGGACGATCACCCCAGTTCGCGCCTTGACGGTTGATCCCCGTCGTGCCACATTGATTGGTAAGCGAATTTATGTATGAGAAGATTTCCATAGCGTGACCTTTGTGACGACACACTACTTTAGATGGGCAAATTGAGTATCAGGTTAGCTACCCGTTGTTTGGTTAGTAAGGTAACAATGTCATGCGGCTTATAATAATCCAAATTAAAGAAATACTACTAGACGCACCGAATTACGAAGTATTGCCTGACTAGCAATATGGGGTCATACTATTGATATTATGTTCGTGTTTTGGTTTTCATAACCATATTCATATACGTTTTTTATTTAACTTTATACAACGTCGTAAGACGTATTGTATGATGTTTTTACGACATTGGCTCGTATAAAGATTTTTAAGGCGAATGCCTATATTATGATTTTCGATAAGGATTTGTATAAAATGACTTTGGCTATTTTATGGCCTATTAAAATGATTTGTACAAAATGATTTTCAGTAATAATTTTATACTGATATTATATTGAAGGATTTTATCGATCTCTATGAATTCACTCGGCGTTATCGCTGACCTTTTCTTTTAACATGTTTTATCTCAGGTACTTGAAAGTAATTCTCGGGAAGACAACAAGAATTCATGGCCCACACTTAACGATATTTTCCATTCAAATACTTTATAAAAATTTGTATGAAATGTAATGACTTGGGACCTATGTAACTTTGATATTTATGAATGGAAATGCTTTATTATTAAAACGATGCGACCTTTAAGCGTTGTCTATGATGTGAGTAATGTGCTATCCCGTAACACCAACTAGTCTTCCGCTGTATTGAGTTGTACAAATTTGGGGGTGTTACAGATTGAACCAAACATGATCAGACCAAATTACTTTTATAGAACTCTCTCTCATACATGTCCAAACTTCAGCGGCACAAAAAACTTTAGAATTACCCATTTTATCAACCCATATAGTTCTATCATTAACATCCGGGTTTAAATTTGTATAATAAATATTGAAAAGCTCAGAAAATCTCACACTCCATCCATCAGGCCACTTCCACCCATTAATATCCAAAAGATCAGCAACCTTATAGTTTCTAGCAGACTTATTAGAAAACAGCAACGAAGAATTAACCAAACTACAAGGAGGAGGCCCACTTCTCCAATTATCAAACCAGAAAAAACAATTACGCCCATTACCAATCTTAACATTAACAAACATTCTAGCCTTATCTCTCAAATTAAGGATCTGTTTCCAGGTCCAAGAAATGCGCCTCCTACTATTGGCAGCCCAAACACTCAGACCTTTAAGCCATTTAGATTTAACCCATGTAACCCATAAAGAATCCCTATCAGTTAAAATACTCCAAAGGTGTTTAGTCATAAGGGAAGTATTTATATCATAAAGGGATTTAAGTCTAAGACCACCTTCATTCTTTGGCTTACAAACCTCCTTCCAAGAAACACTATGACAATAACCTTTTTTACCATCAGCATTCCAAAGAAAATTTTTTAACAGTTTATCAACTTCATCACAAATACATTTTGGGAAACTAAAAACAGAAGCCCAATAAGTAGTAAGAGAGCTTAGAATCGAAGTTACCAGCTGAAGCCTTCCAACAAAAGAAAGCACTTTGTTCCTCCAATCACCTATTCTCTTCTTGACTCTATCAACAAGAGCGTTACAATCCATTTTAGAAAGTTTCCTGACATCAAGGGGAATTCCTAGATATTTAACCGGTACGCTTCCCACTTCATAAGGCATAACCAATCTAATATCATTCTTGACCGTACGAGCAACATTCCCAAAGTATACCATGCTTTTAGCCATACTTGGTCTAAGACCCGAAGCTAAACAGAATTCATCTAGGGCTCTACGCAGAACACAAGCTGAGATAAAGTTTCCATGGCAGAACATCATTAAATCTTCAGCGAAACACAAACTAACAATCTCAAGTTTCTTACAACCCCAATGATATTTAAAATTCTTTTCCTCCTTGATCTGTCTTTTAAGCATCAACGTGAAAACCTCTATCACAATAGTTAAAAGGTAGGGTGATATAGGATCACCCTGCCTAAGCCCACGACGAGCCTTAAAGAAGCCATTAGACTCCCCATTAACACTAATGGAGAAAGAAGCAGATTTCAAGCAGGTAATAATCCATCCAACCATAATACTATGTAACCCAAACTGTAATAAAATATATTCCAGGAATTCCCATGAAACCGTATCATACGCTTTATGGGTGTCGATTTTAAACGCACACCTGGCTGGTTTGTTCTTGTTATTATAGCCACACATCAGTTCTTGAGCCAACATAACATTATCAGTAATCAACCTTCCCTCCACAAACGCACTCTGATTAGCACTATCCTTTAACACATGTTTAAGTCTATTAGTAATTACCTTACTGATGCACTTGTAGACAACATGCAACAAGCAATCCGCCTGAAATAAGTAACTTTACACGGAATATTACATTTAGGAATTAATGAAATAAGAGTGGTGTTAAGCTCACCTAACATCTTACCTTTGGCAAAGAATTCTTTAAAAGCATCACACACGTCCTTTTCCACAACACCCCAAGCAGATTTAAAAAACTTGGCCGTGTAGCCATCCGAACCTGGAGCCTTGTCATCATGAATATCAAACATTGCGGCTTTAATCTTTTCATCAAAAACCTGTCTAATCATATAAAAAGCAGCCAAAGGATCCACTTTCTTGACAAAAAGATCAACAGGATTCTCAATAGGGAAAAATTCATCACAAAGACCAAGGAAATTCTGAAAATTATTAACAAGTTTCCCCGCAACAGCATCACCAAAGAACTCCTCCCCATTTTCATTCTTCACACTAATAATCCTACTTCTTTTAATACGACCTTTAAACAGTTTATGAAAATAAGAACCCTCTCTTCATCAATCATATTTAAAATTCTTAAGCCATTCAACCCTAGCCTTCTGCTTAAGAACCCTCTCTTCATCAATCATAGCCTCCCTATAAGCACTGTTAAACACCATCTCAACCTCTTTAAGATACACATTATTCGGATCCTTATCCAGTTCAGCTTGAACCTTTTTCAACTCAATCCTTAGCATTTAAACTTTATCATAAACATTTCCATTTCTTTTATTCATATTTCTAAGGTGATGCTTCATGGCCTTAAGTCTCTTAGCAAGGACAAACATAGAAAATCCACCAACATGAATTCCCCAAAGGTCCTTAACAATGCTATGAAACTCATCTTTATAAGCAAGATAATTCATAAATCTAAATTACCGCTTCCTACCCTTCTTAAAATCACTTTTTTGAACCCAAGTAAAGAATAAACCATTCATTAGCAGATCATCCAACCCTAAACTATCAATGCAATCCCTAAAATCACGCATACTATGATTTTTATCCAAATCAACCTTAGAATTTTCAGCAACACTTAAAATAGCATTAAAATCTCCTAAAAGAACCCAAGGCTTATGATTAATAAAACCTGAGTGACTATGCAAATTTTTCCAAAGCTTATTCCTATCATTAGGTGTTATCTCACCCTGAACAAATGAAACATAAAACTTTCTGCTGTCATGAGTAAGCAACACCTCAAAGTGCTTAACTTGATCAATAACAGATAACAAAACAACCTTAATAAAATCCGTATCCCATCCTACACAAATTCTACACCCCTTCGGACTATCAACAGAATTAGAAACCCAATCCCATTGACCAAACACATTCTCACAAGCAGAATTCACCTTCTTCTTACAAAGTTAAGTTTCTATAACCGCACACATTTTTAAATTGTTTTCCCTAATTAATAACTTAACCTCCTCTTTCTTAGAAGTATTAGACATACCTCTAATGTTCCACACGGCAAGTTTTAAATCCATTAAGACAAAGAGGAAGTTCCAGCATTCCCATCATTAGATACATTCGCCATACTAGTCTCACCTGGACCTAAGACAGTATCTTGGACCATGAATTCAGCATGAGCAGAAGGGTCATTACTGACTTCCTCCACCATCGCATCCATATATTTAGAAACATCTTCAACATTCTTCTCAGCAACTTTAGCTTTGTAGTACTTTACCATCCCAACAGACCACTTATCCTTAACCTCATCAGAGAAATGAAGACTCGACAAACAGAAAAGGTCAACCTCAGCCATTTGCCTCATCGACACCAAATTAAGGACTCTTTGTTTACCACTCTCAATCGCATTCTCATACACAACAGTGAAAGCTTGACTATGAGAAACACCGGTTTTCTGCACTTCTTCATCAATGTTCTTCTTGGCATATTCAAAAGCATTAAACTCGGCACTTCTATTACTTGCTTCAATTTCAATAGATAAGTCATTAATCTTCTTAGTTACTTCATCAACTTTCTGCTTCTTTATAACAAAATCAAGCCTTTCCTTATAATAACCTTGAACTTCTTTAGGACATTCCATAACAGCCTTATCATCTATAGGCTGACCCATATCACATGCAACATCTATATTGATCTTAAGACTCTGTAAATCCTGTTCTTGAACATCAACAACTCCCCCTTCCGATAGAGCATTAAACCTATTTTCTGCCTTAAAATTCTTATTAGCAATTACCTTGACATTACCAACATTAGATTTCTTTTGTTTCTTACTACCCTCTACCTCAAATGTCTTAGCAATTTCATTACTCTTAGCAGAAACAGGAACAAACACCCAATCCTTACTATCTTGACTCCCATTCATACCTACACGACCATTAACACCCCCTCTTCCACGGCCATTCATCCCACCTCGTGCCAAAGAATTACCCCCTCTAGACCTATTGACTCCACCTCTAGCATAATAAGAAGAATTAACCGGAACTTGATTAGCTTGAGCTCTAGCCGTAGCAGTAACATTATTCACCAATCTATTACTAGAAACAGATTGCCATCCATCACTAACATTTCCACCCATATTCACTTTATTATTAACCATAAATTTAGGCTCTAAACTCACATCTTTTTCAGCATCAGTTAAGACTCTATTCTTACATCCCTTAAAACTATGACCGAAAACCTTAAAATGACAACAAACAGGATGTTGCCAAGAATACTCTACCTTCAATTCCATACTTCTACCAAGCTCATTATACCAAATCTCCACCTTGTCTACAATGCCATCAGCTGCATCAACTTCAACCAAAACTCTAGCAAATGTCGCTCTCCCATTACCTTTCTCACCCATAGCAGTTGTCACCTTGTCCATAGCAATGGGAGTTCCCAATCTGCTAGCAATTCTACTAATACCCTCATTGTTCCATGCTTCTAATGGTATGTTAAAAATCTTAACCCATAATGGCACTCTAGTCCACCTTTGAACAAAAAGTGGCTTTTGATCAACAAGCCAATGGCCATTCTCAATTACAGTTTGTAAGCCATCCTCAGACTTAAGCATAAAAAAGTATAGCCCTTCATTAACAGTTATATCCACCAGCTGATACGCCCTCCACATTTTCCTTAGATGACTAACTATCTCCCTATGACTCATCTTAAAACCAACAAAGTACCCAACAACAGTAAGCCACGACCTCTTACTGTCTTCACTAATAATAGGATCCATATCGACCATCTTCTTACCATCTTTGTTCACAATACATGGAATTTTACTAAGCTTATTATCATAAGAAGATTTCGTACCCTTATCTGCATTACTAAATGAAACTGCACTCTTGAAGTTACTCTTACTAGCCGAAGAATCACCTTGCATCACAACTCCTTGCATACCCTGATTTCCATTAACACTACCACTAGTACCATCACCATTAACAACCACACTATCCTTACTAATAATACTATTAGTGGAAACATTAACACCCACTAGGGTTTATTTCGATCATTTTTTTTACCAAAGGTAAATTGCATTAAAACAAAAGAAAAGGTATAATGTCAAAAAGCACAAAGACTAAGAAGCAAGGACAAACCCCTAAACTTCTAGCTTTGGCAACAAAAAACAAATGGCCATGGACAATCCCCATGCTCATATCAATAAGTACTAATACAAATAGCAACTAAATCCAATGTAGACAAAGCTGCTAACTCCTATCAAAACTTAATCCCAATTGATGAGGACCAAGCTCCTGCTCTTCAATGGCACACCAAAAGAATCCGTCACTTAGTTCAAGTAAGGGTCCTACTTCAGAATCCATGGAAACCCTCAATACAATCCACAAAGGGAAAGTACCAAGAGCATCCAATCCATCCCAACAGAACCTCTTGCCAAAACTAAGTATAGGGAAAGCAAGCGATAATAAACCTGCATAAATCGCCATCTGAACAAGAAGAATCCATAGAGAGGTGCTAGTGTAGCACATCATATCTATTATGTGACAATCTAACATTTTCAGGTAGTAAAATATTTTCTCGTATAATATTTTGAAACTTATTTTTGTGTTGGTTGACGAACTCACAATTTACGGATTTAAATTTGGGCTTACGTGCATAATTTGGCGTCTTTTACGACTAAACCGGAAACCTTAGGATTATGTATTTACGTTTTTGAACTCCGTTTTTGATGATACAATTTTTATTGGATTCGTTTTGTGACGTTGATTCATAATTTATAAAAATGTTTTTCGTAAAACGACCCGAGGGCACGCAAATCGAGAAAACTAGAATCGAGAAATACCCGTAAACTAGTGAGATGGGACAAAACACATTGTCCCACCCCACTAGCTATATGGGACGGCCAACTTGACACCACAACACTAATGTGGCATCAAGTTTAGCTTACACCTTCCATGTGTAAGCCATGCTTACATGTTAAGCTAACTTTTCCCACTTAACATCAAAACTAGCTACTTGTTTCATTATACCATTTACTTACATGCAAATTTCTCTCAAAATCCTCTCAAATCTCCTCCCTTTGCCGTCCCAAATAAGCCAACAAACATCCCATTTGATCTTTTCTAGCCATAAACCACATGTTTACTAGTTCTATTAAGGTGTTCTCTTGAAGCCTTGATCATTTGGTGGCCATATCAACAACTTTGGAGGTGATTTGCTTATGTCCTAGGGCTGATTTTCCAACCTATGTTCTTGATATTTGATGGTCTTGGAGATACTTGTTGTGTTCATCAAGTTCTTGTCTTCCTAAAACAAGAAATCCACTTGGTTGGTAAAGAAGATCATCCTCTCCATTTTTCTCTTGTTAATTTGTAAAGAAAAATGTATTTTCTTTCATTTTGTATATGTATATGATGTATATATGATGATAAAAATGTTGTGTGGGGATCAAGTGTTGATAAATATGCTTAAAAATGATGATAACTATAAGAAATGAAGCTAAAATCTTGATTATTTAGTTGGCTGTATAAAAACAGTAGATAACTAAAAGATGAACTGATAAAATTGCATGGTTTGATCCATTTACAGTAAGTAGAAGATGTTATACACATGTGAGAGTTGGCCATGCAATGGAATCAAAATAATGAGTGAGATATGATCAAAACAAGTTAGGTAGTCTAATCTGAATAAGCAGTTTTGTAGGGACTGTTAAGGCAAGTTAAACTCAAAATGGGCAGTAGCTATAACTAAGTTAAATGTAGCACGTAATATGAAGATCATTCCATCCAAAAATGAGCTTCTAATTCATTATAGAACTCTAGATATGTTAAAAATGGTGAACATGAAGTTAAAAATCAGATTTTTGGAAATAATGTTTATTATTATTATATAAGCACTCACATTATAATGTATAAAATGTAAAAATATAAACCCACTAACTTATAAAACTTATTTATATAAATGTATAAAAGGTTAATTAAATGGGTAAATTATATAAATGATGGTGAAATAATATTTATAAGTAATAAAAACTATAAACTTGATTTTTACGACTTTTTCGGCTATCGCCGTAAAATTAACGTTTTTCGCCAAATAAAACTTAGACGACCAAACCCGTCTAATATAAAGTTTATAAAAGTCATATACTGATGTATAGATAACTAATACAAGTAAAAACCGATAAAACCCGAATATAAGAAATACGGACATTTACGAGCTAACTAAACATATTGGACTAATAATTGGACTTAATAAGATAAAAACTTATAAGAAGAGCTTATTGAGCTTAACCCATTTGGGCCCAACATCAAAAGTAAATATACTGATAATATAGGTATAAAAGGGATAAAAACAAGTTGAAGAACTTATACAAGGCATAATGGACTTAAAATAGGTAAATAGGTAAAACTAGTGAACTAGTAAGACGTTACCAAGACGTAAACACTAAAATGAGTAAACAAGGATGTATAAACCCACTTGATCGTCATCATATGTACAAAATCATAATATGTATATTGTTATTTTGATAAAAGTTATTGGACTGAGTCTAAGACCGATTATTATTTATATAGGTTTCCGTGACCGAAGCACGCCCGTAGCCGATAATCCGTCTTTCATTAACAACGTGAGTTCATAGCCTCGCACTCTTTTAAATGTTTTATAAAATGATTTGTAAACCCGCGAGGGAGATAACATGCTAGATTTTATAAAAATAGAACACAAGTAGTCCCGATTGTATGCTTAATGATATGGACCCGAATGATGCTATGACCCTATATACGAGACGAAAAGGATTATTAGTAGTTAGGTTATGTCACTTAAAGTCCCATTAGCATGAATTGTGAACTACCGGGATTTGGTAGACGCTTATGCATTTGATAGTACTATTTGGGGACGATCACCCCAGTTCGCGCCTTGACGGTTGATCCCCGTCGTACCACATTGATTGGTAAGCGAATTTATGTATGAGAAGATTCCATAGCGTGATTTTTGTGACGACACGCTAACATAGATGGGCAAATTTTTTGTCGGGTTCGCGGCCCGCTGTTTTCACAGTAAGGTAACAATGTCATGCGGCTAATAATAATCCTACAATATAAAACATAAATAATAAACGATAACGACGCTATTACGATGAATATATTACCTATCATGGTAATATAGAGACTACGGTCTCATGGACGGTTTCAGATGTATGCTTGATATATATATTGCCTGACTAGCAATATGAGGACTTACTTCCGATATTATGCTTGTGTTCTGATTTTAAATGATTGTAAATGATTGTTTTTATATAACGGTTTTCATTAAACTCTATGAATTCACTCGGCATTCGCTGATATGATTTTTGCATGTTTTTATCTCAGGTGCTTGAAGGTAATCCGGATGGAGATCGACTCTGATGGCCCACATAATATTGAAAATGTTCATTCGATCTATGTTTTGTAAACTAAATGACTTGTATAGTTTGGGACCTGTTGTACGCTTTTAAACTTTTTATCGAATGAATGTTTGTTAAACCTTGTACAACCATTTTTATTGTGTTGTCTATGATTGGAGTTATTGTGCTATCCCGTAACACTCTGAAAGACCCTTCCGCTGTACCGATACGAAAAATGAGAGTGTTACATATTGCCTCCTCAAAACCCCTATCTATGTAAAACCCAGTGGGATACCATAAACAGGGGAAAGAGTACAACTAGGTATGAATCCTCTCAAGATGCAATAACCAAAAATATCTATCAGCTCAACAATAAATAGATATATGGTTAAATAAAGATAACAGGGAGGACTTGGCATCAAAATAACAGGTTTGGCAACTAAAACTTGTTCAAATAGGTAGTAAACGGGAGAAATGCACCATACCAAGCATAGAAGGCACATCTTTCAGCACGCTCTAGATGGCATAGTACACTCCCCCAAACACTACCCATAAGCCCACTAATAGCACATCAAACCTCAAAACAACCAATCTAGAAAGTCCTCCCCCAAGCTCCCTAAGGATAAGAGCAGCTGAAGCCTCCCAACAAAAGAAAGCACTTTGTTCCTCCAATCGACTATTCTCTTCTTGACACTATCAACAAGAGCGTTACAATCCAATTTAGAAAGTTTCCTGACATCAAGGGGAATCCCTAGATATTTAACCGGTAAGATTCCCACTTTGTAAGGCATAACCAATCTAATATCATTCTGAACCGTACAAGCAACATTCCCAAAGTATACCATGCTTTTAGCCATACTTGGTCTAAGACCCGAAGCTAAAAAAAATTCATCCAAAGCTCTACGCAGAACACAAGCTGAGATAAAGTTTCCATGGCAGAACATCATTAAATCGTCAGCGAAACACAAACTAACAATCTCAAGTTTCTTACAACCCCAATGATATTTAAAATTCTTTTCCTCCTTAATCTGTCTTGTTAATGCAATAATGACTAAAAACGTTACTTGCATTTTTCGGTCTTGCTTAGTTTTGATTACGACAATATGTAAAAACAAGCATTTACGAAAACAACGAAAAACGAATTCTTGAGTTCAAGTATTTTTCATTTTATCCATTTTCACTTAAGGTATGGATAAACAAGTACTAACCTTAACCAAGTGATCAAGTGATTTAATATTTTCTTAAAACTCACTTTTTATTAAATGTGACAAGTTTTTATTAAACTTTATTTTTAAGAAAATGTTTTATTAAATTAATTATTTGAAATTTGAAAATGGCATATTCTTATTTGGTTAAGAATATCCTTTCAGGATATTTTTATACCCAAATAAGACCTCTACCACTAAAGGACAAAAAGGAGCGGAGTCTAGTCCGGCGATACCTTAGCGCCTAGGCGGTACCTTATCGATAAGGTACTGCGGGCTAAGTTAAGGTACCGTGGGAAGATATAGCTGTTGGCTCCTTTGTCCTATAAATGGTGGACCATTCTCAGCTTTTCACCTCACCTCTTTTGCACATTTATTTCCAGATTCAAACCCCTTCTTTAATCACTCAAATCTTTGATCATTTGTTTGATTATTACTTGTTTAAGAAGTGAATCTTGTTCTTCCATCCCTTCCTCTCCAAGTGCAAAGAGAAGAAGACTATCCTAGTGAAGTGTTGAGTCCACCACCAAAGATCCATTGAAGATCTAATTTTATACATTTGTAGTTGTGTCATAGTTGTGAAGATCCAAGTAGTTGTGTCGATTTGGAAGTTGTGTATGTACTAAGTATAGTTGTGTAGATTGGTCCTAGCTACGATTAGGGCTCGACTTTTAGCTTAGAGTCGGAAAATGGTTAAGCGACGTGTACGGTTTTCTCCACCATAAGGAGCTTGTTGTGTAGTGAACTGTCGAGTAAGGAGTACTCAAGGAGTGGAGTAGGAACGAGGAGTGAGCTTCGTTGCCGAACCACTATAAATCCTTGGTGTTCGGTTTGATCTTTCTTTACCCTTAACTCTTTACATTCTTTATTCTTTATGCATATACATGTGTTAGTACTAGATTAGTTAAACTATCATTCTTTATTCTTTGTGGATATATTTTTGTTAGTATTAGTTTAGCTACACTATCATTGTTCATATTATGCATAAGAAGATTTCACATATTTCCTCAAGCCTAAGTTTTTGAAAAAGGATTTTTGGAAACCACATTTTAACAAGTAAATATAAGAAACTATTCAACCCCCCCCCCCCCCCTTCTAGTTTCTACAATTGGTATTAGAGCAGGTTGCTCAAGAATTTTTAAAGTATATTGTATTTTAAAACATGAATCGATCTATGGATTCCAACAAGTACCTAGAAGGGCAATCTATGCAAAGACCACCATGTTTTGAAACCGATAGTTTTATTTATTGGAAAAATAGATTTGAAACTTATGTGAAATCAAAAGATTTAGATCTTTGGCATGTTATTACCAATGGTGATTTTTTACCCTTTCAATTTAATGACGATACTAAAAAGAAACTTTCAAAAAATAATGAGGCTAAAATGGTGATTTATAATGCTTTGCCTAAGAAAGAGTATGAAAGAATTTTTATGTGTGAAACCGCTAAAGATATTTGGAACACTCTTTTAGTAACCCACCAAGGTAATAGCCAAGTCAAAGAAAGCAAAATCGATCTTCTTGTCCAACAATATGAAAAATTTGTCATCTTAGAAGATGAAACTATTGATAGTGCATTTGCTAGGTTTAACACCATTATTACTAGTCTAAAAGCACTTGATGAAGGTTTTTCTAGCAAGAACAATGTTAGGAAGTTTCTAAAGGCCTTACATCCAAAGTGGAGAGCAAAAGTCACGGCGATTGAAGAGTCGAAAGATCTCTCAACTTTATCACTCGATGAACTCATAGGAAACTTGAAGGTTCATGAGATGATAATTTTGAAGGACTCGGAATTAGTGAAAACCAAGAGTGAAAGGAAATCTCTTGCACTTAAAGCCATGAAGGCACAAAGTGACCATGATAGTTCCTCGGAAAGCGATGACGAGGAGTATGCATTGGTGGTGAGAGATTTCAAGAAGTTCTTCAAGAGACGAGGTCAACATGTTAGGCAACCCAACTATGACAAGAAACCATTGTCAAAGAACCGGTTTGTCAAGAACAAAAAAGGTGATAGGAATTGCTTTAGATGTAGTGATCCAAATCACATCATTGGTGATTGTCCAAAGCCCGCTCTTGATAAGAACCATACGGCATTCTTTAGTGGCGCTTGGAGCGATAGTGGTGAAGATGATGATGACAACCCCAAAGAGGAGAAATGTCTTATGGCTCACACTTCTAAAGAGGTACATTCTGAAACCGAATATTATAGCAA
Source organism: Glebionis coronaria (assembly GCA_025667525.1). Classification (NCBI taxonomy): domain Eukaryota; kingdom Viridiplantae; phylum Streptophyta; class Magnoliopsida; order Asterales; family Asteraceae; genus Glebionis; species Glebionis coronaria. Next base: position 55,434 of record JANFOE010001223.1, read on the forward strand.
TGATAGTTCCACTTTAGATGATATTGAATTTGAAGGAAAATATGATAGCTTACACAAACTTAGTCTTAAATTAATAGAAAATAATAAAACCTTAAAATCAACAAAAACTAAGCTTGAAAATGAGATCAATGAACTTAGGGAGAAATTGGCTAAACTTGAGAAAAACAAAGAGGGTGATTTAGGTTGCTTAAGTTGTGAGAAACTTAGATTAGAGAATGAAGATCTCAAGAGCACCTCCATTAAATTGGAAAAGTTCATGAAAGGTACTAGTGCTCTTGATGATATGTTAAACAATCAAGTTCATTCTAAGGAAAGACTTGGTCTAGGTTTTAACTCAAATGAAGCCTCAACTAGTGAACCAAAACAAGTCAGGTTTTCACAAAAAACGCCCACTGGACGCGGTTCCAAACTGTATGGCGCGGTTCCTTATCACTATGGAACCGCCGCCATAGATAAGGTACCGCGGCCAGAAGATGAATTTTGTGAAAATCCTGAACTTTCTGAAAAGTCTAAGTTAGATGAAAAACTAAAGCATCTTACTGTTAATAAGGTACAATTACCCATACTTGACGACAATGCTATTGGTAAGTTCTACAAGCCTTTAAGTAAACCTCTCATGGGAAATAGAAGTTTATCTAGACTATCCTCTACTCCACCTAGAGTACGGAATGAGTCTAAGCCTAGAAGTAGAACGACAACACCTAGATGAGATAATCAAAACAACTCACGACCTAGAAGTAAAACTCCAACACCTAGAAGGAATAATAATAACTCTAAACCCAGATCAAACACACCTAGGAGAAGTAATGAACAACAAAATGGTTACATGAATTACTACCCTCCTCCATTTTGTTCTCCATGGGGAATCCCCTCCTCATTCATGCATACCAACCAAATGCAAGGGATGTTTGGAACTAACAATTTTGGACCCATGAGATATTGGGGACCAAATGTTTGATCTTGTGTGTTGTTACCTAGATATGCTTGGGAATTCATTTGGAGCCCGATGAGTGGATTAAGGATAGTTGATGTTCTAAACACATGACGGGTAATCGAAGTTTGTTCTCGCATTACAAAGCATATGATGGAGGTAACGTCACATTCGCTAGTATTGTACGTGGTAATATCATTGGCAAAGGTCAAATTTGTGATAATAAGTGTAAGGTCATCTTTTCGGAACATGACAGTGAAATCGTAAAAGATGGAAAAGTCATTGGAAAAGGTGTTAGAAAGCATGGGCTTTATGTCATGAAGGTTAATAAGAAGTCAAAAGACGACATATGTGTTGCGACTATAGATGATAGTTCTACTCTTTGGCGTAGGAGATTAGGTCACGCTAATATGCGTTTAATTCAATCTTTAGTCTCTAAGGAGTTGGTAAGACACCTCCCCAAGATTAAGTTTGATAGTCACTTTTGTGATGCTTGCAAAGTTGGAAAGCAAGTTCACTCAAGTCACAAAGCCAAGAATTTGGTTTCGACCTCTCGGTGCTTAGAGCTCCTACATATGGATATCTTTGTACCTTCCGCCATACGGAGTTATGGAGGTAACCTTTATACCCTAGTTATAGTTGATGACTATTCTAGATTCACTTGGACTAGATTTTTGGCATCTAAGAATGAAGCTTTCGATCACTTCGAAATCTTTAGTCGAAGAATTCAAAATCAACTAGGATGTTCAATTGTTTCTATTAGGACGGATCATGGTAGGGAATTTGATAATGAAGTTTTGGTGCCTTTTGTGAAGCTCATGGTATTACCCATAGCTTCTCGGCTCCTCGCACTCCACAATCAAATGGGGTAGTTGAAAGGAAAAATAGGACTCTCCAAGAGATGAGTAGGACGATGTTAAACGAGCAATATTTGCCTCAAAAGTTTTGGTGCAATGCCGTGGACACATCGACTTATATTCTTAACCGAATTCTTATTCGACCTTTCCTAGGAAAGACCCCCTATGAGATTCTTAAAGGTAAGAAACCCTCATTAGAATACTTTAGGGTGTTTGGAAGCAAGTGCTTTATCCTCAACACCAAAGACTACCTTACCAAGTTTGACCCAAAGTCTTACGAAGGTATCCTTTTAGGTTATTCCCAAACTAGTAAAGCCTACATAGTCCTAAATAGAACCAGGGGGTTATTGAAGAATCACTAAACATAACCTTTGATGAAACCCCCCCTTCACCAAAGACACCACCATTGGTTGATGATGACTTGGATGAATTAGAAGTAGTTAAAGCCAAAGAGGTTAGAAAAATAGGAGTTGAAGACCTTAGTGTTGAAAAGGAAGTAAACATTAAGGAGTCTAGGGATCATACTCACAATAATGTCATTGGTGACTTAAATCAAAGGACCCTAAGATCTCAAGTCCAAAACCAAGGCAACTTCTTTTGTTTTGTCTCCTTGATTGAACCAAAGAATGTTAAAGAAGCTTTGACGGATGAGAGTTGGGTCATTGCGATGCAAGAAGAATTGAATCAATTCGTTGCCAATGATGTTTGGGAACTTGTTCCTCCACCTAGAAGTTCTACCATTATAGGAACCAAATGGGTATTTAGGAATAAGCTAGATGAGAATGGTGTTGTGTCTCGTAACAAGGCTAGACTTGTAGCTCAAGGCTATAATCAACAAGAAGGGATTGATTGTGGCGAGACATATGCATCGGTAGCTAGATTAGAATCTATTAGAATCCTTTTAGCCTACGCTTGTGCCCTAGATTTTAAGCTTCAACAAATGGATGTAAAGAGTGTATTTCTTAACGGTTTGATCAATGAGGAGGTATATGTGGTTCAACCTCCCGGCTTCATTGATTTTGAGAAACCGGACCATGTTTACAAGCTTAAGAAAGCACTTTATTGACTCAAACAAGCACCCAAAGCTTGGTATGATAGACTTAAAGCGTTTGTTGTTAAACATGAGTATACCATGGGAATGGTAGAAAATACACTCTTTACAAAGAAGAAAGGTCCTCACCTCATAATCGTACAAATATATGTTGATGACATTATATTTGGCTCAACTTGTCAAGAATTGTGTGATGACTTTGCCAAAATCATGCATGATGAGTTTGAAATGAGTATGACGGGAGAACTTAACTTCTTTTTAGGACTCCAAATTAAACAAATGGACGATGGTATTTTCTTTAGTCAATCTAAGTACGCTAAAGAAATGCTAAAGAAATTTGGATTAGAAGAATCTAGACCAATGAAGACCCCTATTGCCTCGGATACTAAACTCACCGTAGATGATGATTGTGAGTCGGTAGACAACACCAAATATAGAGGTATGATTGGTAGTTTGTTGTACCTAACGGCAAGTCGACCAGATATCATGTTTAGTGTTTGCCTTTGTGCTCGCTTCCAAGAGGCTCCCAAAACCTCTCACCTTGAAGCGGTTAAGCGTATCTTTCGATACATTAAAGGCACTATACATTTAGGATTATGGTATCCTAAAGGGACCGGTGTAGAAACCATTGTCTACGCGGACTCGGATCATGCGGGAGACTATGTGGACCGGAAAAGCACTAGTGGAGTTTGTACCTTCATGGGTTGTTGTTTAACTTCTTGGTTCTCCAAGAAACAAACCGCTCTTGCAATTTCCACCACGGAAGCCGAGTATGTGAGTGCCGGAAAAGCATGCCAACAAGCTCTATGGATGAAGCATGCGCTTTTTTATTACGGAATTTCTCTTGATGATGTTCCCATCATGTGCGATAATAAAGGCGCTATTGACCTAAGCAAGAATCCTGTGCAACATTCGCGAACCAAACACATAGAAATTAGACCCTTTTCCTTAGGGATAATGTTCAAAAGGGGAACATTACTATTGAAAAGGTGCCCTCCGAGGACAACTTAGCCGATATCTTCACTAAGCCACTAAAGAGGGAACCTTTTAATTACTTGCGTCTAGGTCTAGGATTAATGGAACATCTTCCTTAAATTCTTTTCTTCTTGTGTGTTTTTCTTTTACCACTTTGAGTCCTTGAGTATTTTAAACTCCTTTTGAAAAATCTTCTCCTCTCCTTTTCAAAACTCTCAAAGTCTCTTTCAAAAATGGTTGAGAAATTCGTTTGACAATGTTAATTCAATCTAAAAACGATTTTTCATAGATTCTCGCTATTAATCTAGAGCTTACATAATTCATATATATGATTCTCTCAAACATAGCAAGAACAAGATTGAATCATGGAGGATCATTGTGTCATGAATTAAGGTCTTGTCTTACACACCTCCTACATTGATTTTTTTTTAATCCATGTATTTTGGTCAAATCTCTATTTGGTAAGTTTGCATACGTTTTCTTTGTCTATCTTTGCTTTTAAGCATATCCCTATGATAAGTTAGACTAGAAAAATAAGATTTGCTGAAAAATCTTCCTCCAAACACCAAACCCTGCTTCTGCAGGCGGTTCCATATGTGATCCGCGGTACCTTATTGATAAGGTACCGCCACCCTAGATAAGGAACCGCCTACAGTGGCCTTCCTTTTTCGGGTTGTTGTCTGAAACTCTAGATTTGCTCCAACATTTTTGAGAATCTTTGTTTTAAACCCTTTGACCACCCCAGAAATACCCTAAGCCTTCCCTATTTAAACCATAAGCATTTTGCATTACTTCACATCCAAAATGTCTTATTCTCCCAATGAAAGCCTTGAATCTCCTCCATTTTCTCCAATTGCTTTCAATCCAAACCCACCCAAGAACACTCTTAATCACATTCTCCTACCAAGAATGTTGATTGTGGAACATCTTTTCTTCCACCACCACCCTTTAGTGTTCTTCCTCCTTCTCATGATAATGTCATGCACCATGGAACATATTGTCATTGTTGTCAATATCAACATCTTGCTATGGCACACATCTATGAGGAGTTGAGCTACATCAAGAGTCTCTTAATCAAGCCTCCTCTTCACTTTGATTATGAGATCTCCAACATGCCACCACCACCACCCTCTGCTATTACCTTGTCTTTCATATAAGCATTGGTTGCTTATCCACAAGACACCAAATTCAAGCAAATCTTAGAATTCTATAATAACTAGGATTAGATTTATGCTTTTGGCTTGTTTCTTTTTCCATACTTCTTTGTATGATGTTCTTTTAGTAACCTATCTTGGATCTTTGTCTTTGTGTTTTCTTCTCTTTTAATTTTTTTATGTGACCTATTACTATATATTGTTGGTTGTTTCTTTTGTTCAACTAACCCTTCTATGTAGCTTGTCACCATATCTCGATGCCCCAAGCTAGGGGGAGTAAGCACCAAGGGGAAGTCTTTGCAAAGTCCGTTTCTTCAACACCGGCTTACACAACCTTTTTGCTTCGACAAAGGGGGAGAAATGAATAAACTCGTCTTCAAAAATCTTGTTTTTGTGTGATTGAGTTTATGTATTGTCGTAATCAAAAAGGGGGAGATTGTTAATGCAATAATGACTAAAAACGTTACTTGTATTTTTCGGTCTCGCTTAGTTTTGATTACGACAATATGTAAAAACAAGCATTTACGAAAACAACGAAAAACGAATTCTTGAGTTCAAGTATTTTTCATTTTACCCATTCTCACTTAAGGTATGGATAAACAAGTACTAACCTTAATCAAGTGATCAAGTGATTTAATCTTTTCTTAAAACTCACTTTTTATTAAATGTGACAAGTTTTTATTAAACTTTATTTTTAATAAAATGTTTTATTAAATTAATTATTTTAAATTTGAAAATGGCATATTCTTATTTGGTTAAGAATATCCTTTCAGGATATTTTTTATACCCAGATAAGACCTCCACCACTAAAGGACAAAAAGGAGCGGAGTCTAGTCCGGCGGTACCTTAGTGCCTAGGCGATACCTTATCGATAAGGTACCACGGGCTAAGATAAGGTACCACGGGCAGATATAGCCGTTGGCTCCTTTGTCCTATAAATAGTGGACCATTCTCAGCTTTTCACCTCACCTCTTTTGCACATTTATTTCCAGATTCAAACCCCTTCTTTAATCACTCAAATCTTTGATCATTTGTTTGATTATTACTTGTATAAGAAGTGAATCTTGTTCTTCCATCCCTTCCTCTCCAAGTGCAAAGAGAAGAACACTATCCTAGTGAAGTGTTGAGTCCACCACCAAAGATCCATTGAAGATCTAAGTTTATACATTTGTAGTTGTGTCATAGTTGTGAAGATCCAAGCAGTTGTGTCTATTTGGAAGTTGTGTATGTACTAAGTATAGTTGTGTAGATTGGTCCTAGCTACTATTAGGGCTCGACTTTTAGCTTAGAGTCAGAAATTGGTTAAGCGACGTGTACGGTTTTCTCCACCATAAGGAGCTTGTTGTGTAGTGAACTCTCGAGTAAGGAGTACTGGAGGAGTGGAGTAGGAACGAGGAGTGAGCTTCGTTGCCGAACCACTATAAATCCTTGGTGTTCGGTTTGATCTTTCTTTACCCTTAACTCTTTACATTCTTTATTCTTTATGCATATACATGTGTTAGTACTAGATTAGTTATACTATCATTCTTTATTCTTTGTGGATATATTTTTGTGAGTATTAGTTTAGCTACACTATCATTGTTCATATTGTGCATAAGAAGATTTCACATATTTCCTCAATCCTAAGTTTTTGAAAAAGGATTTTTGGAAACCACATTTTAACAAGTAAATATAAGAAACTATTCAACCCCCCCCCTTCTAGTTTCTACATGTCTTTTAAGCACCAAAGTGAAAACCTCCATCACAATAGTGAAAAGGTAGGGTGATATAGGATCACCCTGCCTGAGCCCACGACGAGCCTTAAAGAAGCCATTAGACTCCCCATTAACACTAATGGAAAAAGAAGCAGATTTCAAGCAAGTCATAATCCACCCAACCATAATACTATGTAACCCAAACTCTAATAAAATATATTCCAGGAATTCCCATGAAACCGTATCATACGCTTTCTGGATGTCGATTTTAGACGCACACCTGGCTGGTTTGTTCTTGTTATTATAGCCACACATCAGTTCTTGAGCCAGCATAACGTTATCAGTAATCAACCTTCCCTCCACAAACGCACTCTGATTAGCACTAATAGTATCCTTTAACACATGCTTAAGTCTATTAGTAATTACCTTACTAATGCACTTGTACACAACATTGCAACAAGCAATCGGCTTGAAATCAGTAACTTTACATGAAATATTACATTTAGGAATTAAAGAAATAAGAGCGGTGTTAAGCTCACCCAACATCTTACCTTTGGCAAAGAATTCATTCACAGCATCACACACATCCTTTCCCACAACACCCCAAGCAGATTTAAAAAACTTGGTTGTATAGCCATCCGGACCCGGAGCCTTGTCATCATGAATATCAAACATTACAACTTTAATCTCTTCATCAGAAACCTGTCTAATCATATAAAAAGCAGCCAAATGATCCACTTTCTTGACAAAAAGATCATCAGGATTCTCAATAGGGAAAACTTCATCACAAAGACCAAGGAAATTCTAAAAATGATTAACAAATTGCCCCGCAATAGCATCACCAAAGAACTCCTCCCCATTTTCATTCTTCACACTAATATACCTACTTCTTTTCATACGACCTTTAATCAGTTTATGAGAATAAGAACTATTCCGATCCCCCTCCTTAAGCCACTCAACCCTAGCCTTCTGCTTAAGAACCCTCTCTTCATCAATCATAGCTTCCCTATAAGCACTGTTGAAAACCATCTCAACCTCTTTAAGATACACATTATTCGGATCCTTATCCAATTCAGCTTGAACTTTTTTCAACTCAATCCTTAGAATTTTAACTTTGTCTTAAACATTTCAATTTCTTTTATTCATATTTCTAAGGTGATACGTCATTGCCTTAAATCTCTTAGCAAGGACAAACATAGAAAATCCACCAACATGAATTCCCCAATGCTCCTTAACAATGCTATGAAACTCATCCCTATAAGCTAGATAATTCATAAATCTAAAAGCCCGCTTCCTGCCCTTCTTACCATCTTTGTTCACAATACATGGAATCTTCCTAAGCTTATTATCATAAGAAGATTCCGTACCCTTAACAACATTACTAAAAGAAACAGCACTCTTGAATTTATTCTTACTAGCCAAAGAATCACCTTGCATCACTACACCCTGCATACCTTGACTCCCATTAGCACTACTACTAGCACCATTACCATTTAATACCACATTATCCTTACTGCTATTGATCTTACCAACATCATTAACACCCAAAACAGTAGCATTAGGCAAATTAGGGGCAGAGTTAACTACATTAGAAATACTAGTATCCTTACTACTAGCATATACACTATTTAACTCAGGAAAAATATCATTTAAATTACCATTACCATTCGAAACTAAAGTGGAATCAACAAGCCCCACATTAGCCTCAGCCATCACAACTTCATTCTTCTTACCCACATCAGCAACAACACTTTCATCCCCAATAACCTTAGCTTCATCATTATTCTCACCTTGAGATGATCCTTTCTTGAAATTAACTTGAGAAGATGCTTGTGACATAGTTTCAACAGAAACATGCTTCATCGTAGCCCTGGGATCTGGATCCATAGTCCTAGTTGTTTTGACAGGTTTTAAAGATGATTTGGGTGGTTTCTTCATAACATGAGCATTCACCGGCGGAGGAAATTCCGGCACCGGTGAAGGGTTAACCACCGGGGGTGGATTAACCATGGGGTTAATAGAAGATTCAGACATGAAACATAATGATTAGGTACGAGGTTAAGAAAAGGATTAAGGAAGTTTAATGAAACCGTTTAATAAATGGGTAATAGCCAAACAGTAAAACCCACTAAATAAAATGAATTTATTATGGTGATTAAGAAAGATTTTATGGTAAAATGTTATATGAATTTGTAGATAATGAAAAGGAGAACAAGGATCTAAAATAAAATTCAAGATCCCATGGTTGGGTCTAAATTAGATGATGATTCCTAATAAAATACTTTAGGGTTTTGAAGTTAAGAGAGAGAAAGTTTTAGAGAGAGGTCAGAGAGAATAGGTTTGTTTCCATCATACTAGTAATGTCAGGTTAATAATAATAGATTATAAATTAACTTGGCAACCATAGACAAAATTATTAATACGACATTTCTAAGTCTCTGGATCGTTAAGCAAGAGTTGGTTACATGAGATTTCTTGTTAATTCGTTTGGTATATTATCCACCTTTGAATGTCGTTTTTGTCTTGATCAAACAATGATAAATGTTGCTGCAGTTCACTCATATCTTTAATACCAATACATGGTGTGTCTTAATGATTTCCTTGTCTAGTGACACCAATATTACTTCACAACCTAATTTGCAACCTCCAAGCCTAGTCAAAACTTAGCCAAACCCGACCAAAACATAGTGGAAATCCACTTACCCCAGATTTGGTATGGTTTTACCGGGTTATTAAAACTTTCTCTGGTTTTTACAGTTTATGTTCCCTTTTGGTCAGTTTTGGCCGGTTTCAAATGGTTTAGCCTGCATCGGTCGTATTTGGATGTGTGTTTAAAAGTTATTAAGTTAGTATGTGACAATGAAAATTTATACATAACCCAAGCAAGAAAATAAGTGACCATGGTGAACCCAAGAACTAGTATCCATAAGCTAAAATTCAATCAAACTTGCAAGGTCGTGTAACTAAATAATACATTAAAAGTTAAATTTCCAATATAAGAGAAAATTTTTAATTTGACCTTTCAAAGTCCTAGCATAGTTAAGAACATGTTGATAGATGTTATGTTTTGTTCATTTCTTTTGTATATTATCCATCTTTGTAGGTTTCTTAAGGAAAATCAATGTCATTGTTTTGTTGATGAAACAAAGATAAATGTTGTTAGAGCTAAACCATATATTTAATATCATTTGATTGTGTGTCATCACGATGTTCCTTGTCTAATAAAACAACATGTACTTCACCACCTAATTTGTAACATTTAAGCCTGGTCAAAACATAGTTAATCCCAACCGAAACCTGACAAAGACTCCTAAACCTTGATCAATACAATCAAACACAAGTGGAAATTGTATTTCCATGGATTTGGCATGGTTTGCCCGTACTATTCAGACTATCCCCGGGTTTGCCCGCTTAAATTCCATTTTGGTCTATTTTGGTTGGTTTGGAAGGTTTGATGGATGTACAAGTGTAGAAGATAGAGCCCAAGAACCATTTTGGTAGCCCAATATCGCTTGAAGAAAAGTGCTTTTTTTGAAAATTTCATAACTTAGGTTGTAGAAGTCCATTTCAGGCGCGGGACGAGGCGAATCGAAGGCCAAAAGGAGGGGAACGTAGCTGTAACCTAACTTTGTTGGGTTACGGAAATTTTGAGGCCCGAAACACTATATTTTATGAGATATTTTCATTTTTATCAATTTTTCACATTTTGATCGACATTGTTTTTGGGCTCAGATCCTACCCATTTACTTTCTAGGGTTTATTTCGGTCATTTTTTTACCAAAGGTAAATTGCATTAAAACAAAAGAAAAGGTACAATGTTAAAAAAAGCACAAAGACTAAGAAGAAAGGACAAACCCCTAAACTTCTAGCTTTGGCAACAAAAAACAAGTGGCCATTGAAAATCCCCATGCTCATATCAACAAGTACTAATACAAATAGCAACTAAATCCAATGTAGACAAAGCTGTTAACTCCTATCAAAACTTAATCCTAATTGATGAGGACCAAGCTCCTGCTCTTCAATGGCACACCAAAAGAATCCATCACTTAGTTCAGGTAAGAGTCCTACTTCAGAATCCATGGCAACCCTCAATACAATCCACAAAGGGAAAATACCAAGAGCAACCAATCCATCCCAATAGAACCTCTAACCAAAACTAAGTATAGGGAAAGAAAGCCATAATATACCTGTATAAATCGCAATCTGAACAAGCAGAATCCATAGAGAGGTGCCAGTGTAGCACATCATATCTATTGCCTCCTCAAAACCCATGTCTATGTAAAACTCAGTGGGAAACCATAAACAGGGGAAAGAGTACAACTAGATATGAATCCTCTCAAGATGCAATAACCAAAAATATCTATCAGCTCAACAGTAAACAGATATATGGTTAAATAAAGATAACAGGGAGGACAAGGCATCAAAATAATAGGTTTGGCAACTAAAACTTGTTCAAATAGGTAGTAAATGGGAGAAATACACCATACCAAGCATAGACGGCACATCTTTAAGCACTCTCTAGATGGCATAGTACACTCCCCCAAACACTACCTATAAGCCCACTAATAGCACATCAAACCTCAAAACAACCAATCCAGAAAGTCCTCCCCCAAGCTCCCTAAGGATAAGAGCTGAAACATAACAAAAGGTTAGATAACAATGTATGAATACTATAGAAACTAGAAGGGGGGTTGAATAGTTTCTTAAAATTTACATTTAAAATATGGTTTCCAAAAATCCTTTTTCAAAAACTTAGGCTTAAGGAAATATGTGAAATCTTCTTATGCACAAATATGAACAATGATAGTGTAGCTAAACTAATACTAACAAAAATATATCCAAAAAGAATAAAGAATGATAATGTAGCTAAACTAATGCTAACAAAAATATATCCACAAAGAATAATGAATGATAGTGTAGCTAATCTAATATTAACACATGTATATGCAAAAAGTAATAAGGAATGTAAAGAGTTAAGGGTAAAGAAAGATCAAACCGAACACCAAGGATTTATAGTGGTTCGGCAACAAAGCTCACTCCTCGTTCCTACTCCACTCCTCGAGTACTCCTTACTCGAGAGTTCACTACACAACAAGCTCCTTATGGTGGAGAAAACCGTACATGTCGCTTAACCAATTTCCGACTCTAAGATAAAAGTCGAGCCCTAATCGTAGCTAGGACCAATCTACACAACTATACTTAGTACATACACAACTTCCAAATAGACACAACTACTTGGATCTTCACAACTATGACACAACTACAAGAATATACAAATTGATCTTCAATAGATCTTTGGTGGTGGACTCAACACTTCACTAGGATAGTGTTCTTCTCTTTGCACTTGGAGAGGAAGAGATGGAAGAGCAAGATTCACTTCTTAAACAAGTAATAATCAAACAAATGATCAAAGATTTGAGTGATTAAAGAAGGGGTTTGAATCTGGAAATGAATGTGCAAAAGAGGTGAGGTGAAAAGCTGAGAATGGCCAACTATTTAAAGGGCAAAGGAGCCAACGGCTAGTTCTGCCCGCGGTACCTTATCACAGCCCGTGGTACCTTATCGATAAGGTACCGCCTAGGCGCTAAGGTACCGCCGGACTAGACTCCACTCCTTTTTGTCCTTTAGTGGTGGAGGTCTTATCTGGGTATAAAAATATACTGAAAGGATATTCTTAACAGAATAAGAATATGCCATTTTCAAATTTCAAATAATTAATTTAATAAAACATTTTCTTAAAGATAAAGTTTAATAAAAACTTGTCACTTTTAATAAAAAGTGAGTTTTAAGAAAAGATTAAATCACTTGATCACTTGATTAAGGTTAGTACTTGTTTATCCATACCATAAGTGAAAATGGGTAAAATGAAAAATACTTGAACTCAAGAAATCGTTTTTCGTTGTTTTCGTAAATGCTTGTTTTTACATATTGTCGTAATCAAAACTAAGCAAGACTGAAAAATGCAAATAACGTTTTTAGTCATTATTGCATTAATAATCTCCCCCTTTTTGATTCCGACAATACATAAACTCAATCACACAAAAAAAAGATTTTCGAAGACGAGTTTATTCATTTCTCCCCTTTGTCGAAGCAAAAAGGTTGCGTAATCCGGTGTTGAAGAAACGGACTTTGCAAAGACTCCCCCTTGGTGCTTACTCCCCCTAGCTTGGGGCACCGAGGAATCGAGATATGGTGACAAGCTACATAGAAGGGTTAGTTGAACAAAAGAAACAACCAACAATATATAGCAATTGGTCACATAAAAAATAAAAAGAGAAGAAAACTCAAAGACAAAGATCCAAGATAGGTTACTAAAAGAACATCATACAAAGAAGTATGGAAAAAGAAACAAGCCAAAAGCATAAATCTAATCCTAGTTATTCTATAATTCTAAGATTTGCTTGAATTTGGTGTCTTGGGGATAAGCAATCAATGCTTATACGAAAGACAAGGTAATAGCAGAGGGTGGTGGTGGTGGCTTGTTGGAGATCTCATAATCAAAGTGAAGAGGAGGCTTGATTAAGAGACTCTTGATGTAGCTCAACTCCTCATAGATGTGTGCCATTGCAAGATGTTGATATTGACAACAATGACAATATGTTCCATGGTGCATGACATTATCATGAGAAGGAGGAAGAACACTAAAGGGTGGTGGTGGAAGAAAAAAAGTTCCACAATCAACATTCTTGGTAGGAGAAATGTGATTAAGAGTGTTCTTGGGTGGGCTTGGATTGAAAGCAATTGGAGAAAATGGAGGAGATTCAAGGCTTTCATTGGGAGAATAAGACATTTTGGATGTGAAGTAATGCAAAATGCTTATGGTTTAAATAGGGAAGGCTTAGGGTATTTTTGGGGTGGTCAAAGGGTTTGAAACAAAGATTCTCAAAAAGGTTGGAGCAAATCTGGAGTTTCAGACAAAAACCCGAAAAGGAAGCCCACTATAGGCGGTTCCTTATCTAGGGTGGCGGTACCTTATCAATAAGGTACCACGGTTCACATAAGGAACCACTTGCAGAAGCAGGGTTTGGTGTTTGGAGGAAGATTTTTCAGCAAATCTTATTTTTCTAGTCTAACTTATCATAGGGATATGCTTAAAAGCAAAGATAGACAAAGAAAACATATGCAAACATACCAAACAGAGATTTGACCAAAATACATGGATTAAAAAATCAATGTAGGAGGTGTGTAAGACAAGACCTTAAGTCATGACACAATGATCCTCCATGATTCAATCTTGTTCTTGCTATGTTTGAGAGAATCATACATATGAATTATGTAAGCTCTATATTAATAGCGAGAATCTATGAAAATCATTTTTAGATTGAATTAACAATGTCAAACGAATTTCTCAACCATTTTCGAAAGAGACTTTGAGAGTTTTGAAGGAAGATGAGAAGATTTTTCAAAAGAATCTTAAAAGACTCAAGGACTCAAAGTGGTAATAGAAAACACACAAGAAGAAAGGAAATTAAGGAAGATGTTCCATTAATCCTAGACCTAGACGCAAGTAATAAAAAGGTTCCCTCTTAAGTGGCTTAGTGAAGATATCGGCTAAGTTGTCCTCGGAGGGCACCTTTTCAATAGTAATGATCCCCTTTTGAACATTATCCCTAAGGAAATGGTGTCTAATTTCTATGTGTTTGGTTCGCGAATGTTGCACGGGATTCTTGCTTAGGTCTATAGCGCCTTTATTATCGCACATGATGGGAACATCATCAAGAGAAATCCCGTAATCAACAAGCGCTTGCTTCATCCATAGAGCTTGTTGGCATGCTTTTCCGGCACTCACATACTCGGCTTCCGTGGTGGATATCGCAAGAGCGGTTTGTTTCTTGGAGAACCAAGAAGTTAAACAACAACCCTTGAAGGTACAAACTCCACTAGTGCTTTTCCGGTCCACATAGTCTCCCGCATGATCCGAGTCCGCGTAGACAATGGTTTCTACGCCGGTCCCTTTAGGATACCATAATCCTAAATGTATAGTGCCTTTAATGTATCGGAAGATACGCTTAACCGCTTCAAGGTGAGAGGTTTTGGGAGCCTCTTGGAAGCGAGCACAAAGGCAAACACTAAACATGATATCCGGTCGACTTGCCGTTAGGTACAACAAACTACCAATCATACCTCTATATTTGGTGTTGTCTACCGACTCACAATCATCATCTACGGTGAGTTTAGTATCCGAGGCCATAGGGGTCTTCATTGGTCTAGATTTTTCTAATCCAAATTTCTTTAGCATTTCTTTAGCGTACTTAGATTGACTAAAGAAAATGCCATCGTCCATTTGTTTAATTTGGAGTCCTAGAAAGATGTTAAGTTCTCCCATCATACTCATTTCAAACTCATCATGCATGATTTTGGTAAAGTCATCACACAATTCTTGACAAGTTCAACCAAATATAATGTCATCAACATATATTTGTACGATTATGAGGTGAGAACCTTTCTTCTTTGTAAAGAGTGTATTGTCTACCATACCCATGGTATACTCATGTTTAACAAGAAACGATTTAAGTCTATCATACCAAGCTTTGGGTGCTTGTTTGAGTCCATAAAGTGCTTTCTTAAGCTTGTAAACATGGTCCGGTTTCTCAAAATCAATGAAGTCGGGAGGTTGAGCCACATATACCTCCTCATTGATCAAACCGTTAAGAAATGCACTCTTTACATCCATTTGTTGAATCTTAATATCTAAGGCACAAGCGTAGGCTAAAAGGATTCTAATTGATTCTAATCTAGCTACCGGTGCATATGTCTCGTCATAATCAATCCCTTCTTGTTGATTATAGCCTTGAGCTACAAGTCTAGCCTTGTTACGAGACACAACACCATTCTCATCTAGCTTATTCCTAAATACCCATTTGGTTCCTATAATGGTAGAACTTCTAGGTGGAGGAACAAGTTCCCAAACATCATTGGCAACGAATTGATTCAATTCTTCTTGCACCGCAATGACCCAACTCTCATCCGTCAAAGCTTCTTTAACATTCTTTGGTTCAATCAAGGAGACAAAACAAAAGAAGTTGCTTTGGTTTTGGACTTGAGATCTTAGGGTCCTTTGATTTAAGTCACCAATGACATTATTGAGAGTATGATCCCTAGACTCCTTAATGTTTACTTCCTTTTCAACACTAAGGTCTTCAACTCCTATTTTTCTAACCTCTTTGGCTTTAACTACTTCTAATTCATCCAAGTCATCATCAACCAATGGTGGTGTCTTGGGTGTAGGAGGGGTTTCATCAAAGGTTACGTTGAGTGATTCTTCAATAACCCCTGAGGTTCTATTTAGGACTATGTAGGCCTTACTAGCTTGGGAATAACCTAAAAGGATACCTTCATAAGACTTTGGGTCAAACTTGGTAAGGTAGTCTTTGGTGTTGAGGATAAAGAACTTGCTTCCAAACACCCTAAAGTATTCTAATGAGGGTTTCTTACCTTTAAGAATCTCATATGGGGTCTTTCCTAGAAAAGGTCGAGTAAGAATTCGGTTGAGAATATAAGTCGATGTATCCACGACATTGTACCAAAACTTTTGAGGCAAAGATTGCTCGTTTAACATCGTCCTACTCATCTCTTGGAGAGTCCTATTCTTCCTTTCAACTACCCCATTTGATTGTGGAGTGCGAGGAGCCGAGAAGTTAGGGGTAATACCCTGAGCTTCACAAAAGGCACCAAATTGCACTTCATTATCAAATTCCCTACCATGATCCGTCCTAATAGAAACAATTGAACATACCAATTATAGAAACTAGAAGGGGGGTTGAATAGTTTCTTAAAATTTACCTGTTAAAATATGGTTTCCAAAAATCCTTTTTCAAAAAACTTAGGCTTAAGGAAATATGTGAAATCTTCTTATGCACAAATAGGAACAATGATAGTGTAGCTAAACTAATACTAACAAAAATATATCCACAAAGAATAAAGAATGATAGTGTAGCTAAACTAATGCTAACAAAAATATATCCACAAAGAATAAAGAATGATAGTGTAGCTAATCTAATATTAACACATGTATATGCAAAAAGTAATAAGGAATGTAAAGAGTTAAGGTTAAAGAAAGATCAAACCGAACGCCAAGGATTTATAGTGGTTCGGCAACGAAGCTCACTCCTCGTTCCTACTCCACTCCTCGAGTACTCCTTACTCGAGAGTTCACTACACAACAAGCTCCTTATGGTGGAGAAAACCGTACATGTCGCTTAACCAATTTCCGACTCTAAGCTAAAACTCGAGCCCTAATCGTAGCTAGGACCAATCTACACAACTATACTTAGTACATACACAACTTCCAAATAGACACAACTACTCGGATCTTCACAACTATGACAACTACAAGAATATACAAATTGATCTTCAATAGATCTTTGGTGGTAGACTCAACACTTCACTAGGATAGTGTTCTTCTCTTTGCACTTGGAGAGGAAGAGATGGAAGAGCAAGATTCACTTCTTAAACAAGTAATAATCAAACAAATGATCAAAGATTTGAGTGATTAAAGAAGGGGTTTGAATCTGGAAATGAATGTGCAAAAGAGGTGAGGTGAAAAGCTGAGAATGGCCAACTATTTAAAGGACAAAGGAGCCAACAGCTAGTTCTGCCCGCGGTACCTTATCACAGCCCGCGGTACCTTATCGATAAGGTAACGCCTAGGCGCTAAGGTACCGCCGGACTAGACTCCGCTCCTTTTTGTCCTTTAGTGGTGGAGGTCTTATCTGGGTATAAAAATATCCTGAAAGGATATTCTTAATAGAATAAGAATATTCCATTTTCAAATTTCAAATAATTAATTTAATAAAACCTTTTCTTAAAAATAAAGTTTAATAAAAACTTGTCACTTTTAATAAAAAGTGAGTTTTAAGAAAAGATTAAATCACTTGATCACTTGATTAAGGTTAGTACTTGTTTATCCATACCTTAAGTGAAAATGGGTAAAATGAAAAATACTTGAACTCATTAAATCGTTTTTCGTTGTTTTCGTAAATGCTTGTTTTTACATATTGTCGTAATCAAAACTAAGCAAGACCGAAAAATGCAAGTAACGTTTTTAGTCATTATTGCATTAACAAATACCATAACAAAATCTTACCCAAGGCAAAAACCAAACGAACTCCACCAAACTACAAAAGCAGGTAGCAGCTAAAGGTCTTCTCACAAGAGTAACAAAAACTGGCACAATAGAGATTTGAAACCACATTCTATTGCAATCCCAAAAACCCGTCCCACCATGGGACCAACTCCACCATATAACAGAAAGATCACTCGCCATCAGTAATGTCCTTATTTTTATCCTTAATGCTAACTGGAAAGTTCCAAATCCTAGCAGCCTCGATAACATCAGGAGTAGATCTAAGGCTCAAACTTAAGATCCTATTCCTAACAGAGTTACAAATAATGCTAAACACATCATTTTCACTCCTACTAGATCCTTCAAAGAACCTAATATTCCTTTCCAGCCAAATATAATAGACCGCAGCACCAAGACAAAGTCTTTGAATTACACTCCAAATAGCATTTTTAGCCGGACATTAGTAAATCTGGAAACAATTTGAGCCCATGAATTTGAAATATTATCCAGATTTACCATACCTTTGAGTCTCTCCCAAATCAAAGCAGAAAAATGTCAGCTAAAAAATAAGTGTTGATGGGATTCCTTACATTGCTTACAAAACAGGTAATTCATATCTTGAATATTAAGCCATCTTGAAAGCCTATCCTGAGTCTTCAGCCTTCCCTTAACAGCCATCCATAGGACAAAAGCATGACTCGGAATGCACTGATTGAACCATACATGATCAGACCAAATTACTTTTATAGAACTCTCTCTCATACCTGCCCAAACTTCAGCAGCACAAAAAGTTTTAGTATTACCATTTTATCAACCCATATAGTTTTATCATTAGCATCCGGGTTTAAAATAGGATAATCAATATTACAAACCTCAAAAAATCTCACACTCCATCCATCAGGCCACTTCCACCCATTAATATCCATAAGATCAGCAACTTTAAGGTTTCTAGCAGACTTATCAGAAAACAGCAATGAAGAGTTAACCAAACTACAAGGAGGAGGCCCACTTCTCCAATTATCAAACAAGAAAAAACAAGTACGCCCATTCCCAATCTTAACCTTCACAAACATTCTAGCCTTATCTCTTAAATTAAGGATCTCTTTCCAGGTCCAAGAAATACGCCTCCTACTATTGGCAGCCCAAACACTCATACCTTTAAGCCATTTAGATTTAACACATCTAACCCATAAAGACTCCCTATCAGTCAAAATACTCCAAAGGTGTTTAGTCATTAGGGAAGTAATTATATCATAAAGGGATTTAAGACCTAGACCACCTTCATTTTTTGGCTTACAAACCTCCTTCCAAGAAACACTATGACAATAACCTTTTCTACCATCAACATTCCAAAGAAAATTTTTTAACAGTTTATCAACTTCATCACATATACATTTAGGGAGACTAAAAATAAAAGCCTAATAAGTAGTAAGAGAGCTTAGAATAGAAGTTACCAGCTGAAGCCTCCTAGCAAAAGAAAGCACTTTGTTCCTCCAATCGCCTATTCTCTTCTTGACTCTATCAATAAGTGCGTTACAATCCAATTTAGAAAGTTTCCTGGCATCAAGGGGAATACCTAGATATTTAACTGGTAAGCTTCCCACTTCATAAGGCATAACCAATCTAATATCATTCTGAACCATACGAGCAACATTCCCAAAGTATACCGTGCTTTTAGCCATACTTGGCCTAAGACCCGAAGCTAAACAGAATTCATCCAAGGCTCTACGCAAAACACAAGCTGAGATAAATTTTCCATGGCAGAACATCATTAAATCGTCAGCGAAACACAAACTAACAATATCAAGTTTCTTACAACCCCAATGATATTTAAAATTCTTTTCCTCCTTAATCTGTCTTTTAAGCATCAACGTGAAAACCTCCGTCACAATAGTGAAAAGGTAGGGTGATATAGGATCACCCTGCCTGAGCCCACGGCGTGCCTTAAAGAATCCACTAGACTCCCCATTAACACTAATGGAGAAAGAAGCAGATTTCAAGCAGGTCATAATCCATCCAACCATAATACTATGTAACCCAAACTGTAATAAAATATATTCCAGGAATTCCCATGAAACCGTATCATACGCTTTTTGGATGTCGATTTTAAACGCACACCTGGCTGGTTTGTTCTTGTTATTATAGCCACACATCAGTTCTTGAGCCAACATAACATTATCAGTAATCAACCTTCCCTCCATAAACGCACTCTGATTACCTTACTGATGCACTTATACACAACATTGCAACAAGCAATCGGTCTGAAATCAGTAACTTTACACGGAATATTACATTTAGGAATTAAGGAAATAAGAGTGGTGTTAAGCTCACCCAACATCTTACCTTTGGCAAAGAATTCTTTCACAGCATCACACACATCCTTGGCCACAACACCCCAAGCAGATTTAAAAAACTTGGTTGTGTAGCCATCCGGACCCGGAGCCTTGTCATCATGAATATCAAACATTGCAACTTTAAACTCTTCATCAGAAACCTGTCTAATCATATAAAAAGCAGTCAAAGAATCCACTTTCTTGACAAAAAGATCATCAGGATTCTCAATAGGGAAAACTTCATCCAAAGACCAAGGAAATTCTGAAAATGATTAACAGATTGCCCTGCAACAGCATCACCAAAGAACTCCTCCCCATTTTCATTCTTCACACTAATAATCCTACTTCTTTTCATACGACCTTTAATCAGTTTATGAAAATAAGAACTATTCCGATCCCCCTCCTTAAGCCACTCAACCCTAGCCTTCTTCTTTAGAACCCTCTCTTCATCAATCATAGCTTCCCTATAAGCACTGTTGAACACCATCTCAACCTCTTTAAGATACACATTATCTGGATTCTTATCCAATTCAGCTTGAACTTTTTTCAACTCAATCCTTAGCATTTTAACTTTGTCATAAACATTTCCATTTCTTTTATTCATATTTCTAAGGTGATACTTCATGGCCTTAAGTCTCTTAGCAAGGCAAACATAGAAAATCCACCAACATGAATTCCCCAATTCTCCTTAACAATGCTATGAAACTCATCCTTATAAGCTAGATAATTCATAAATCTAAAAGCCCGCTTCCTGCCCTTCTTAACATCACTAATAACCAATAAAGCCGGGAAATGATCAGAAACAACATATGGAAGGAACTTAGCAAAACTGATTTCAAACATATCAAGAAACTCAGTATTACTCATGACCCTGTCCAATTTCTTCATAATACCATTTTCCGGATCCATCCTTTTCTGAACCCAAGTAAAGAATAAACCATTCATTGGCAGATCTTCCAACCGTAAACTATCAATGTAATCTCTAAAATCACGCATACTGTAATTTTTGTCCAAATCACCCTTAGAATTTTCAACAACAGTTAGAATAGCATTAAAATCTCCTAAAAGAACCCAAGGCTTCTGATTAATAAAACCTGAGTGACTATGCAAATTTTTCCAAAGTTTATTCCTATCATTAGGTGTTGACTCACCATAAACAAATGAAACATAAAACTTTCTGCTGTCATGAATAAGAAACATCTGAAAGTGCATAACTTGATCAATAACAGATAACAAAACAACCTTAATAAAATCTGTATCCCATCCTACACAAATTCTACAACCCTTCGGACTATCAACAGAATTAGATACCCAATCCCATGGACCAAACACATTCTCACAAGCAGAATTCACCTTCTTCTTACAAAGTTGAGTTTCAATAACCGCACACATTTTTAAATTGTTTTCCTTAATTAATAACTTAACCTCCTCTTGCTTAGAAGTATTAGACATACCTCTAATGTTCCACGTGGCAATTTTTAAATCCATTTAAGACAAAGAGGAAGGTCCAGCATTCCCATCATTAGATACATTAGCCATACTAGTCTCACCTGGACTTGAGACAGTATCTTGGTCCATGAATTCAGCATGAGCAGAAGGGTCATTACTAACTTCCTCCACCATCGCATCCACATATTTAGAAACATCTTCAACATTTTTCTCAGCAACTTTAGCTTTGTAGTACTTAACCATCCCAGTAGACCACTTATCCCTAACCTCATCAGAAAAATGCAGCCCCGACAAACAGAGAAGGTCAACCTCAGCCATTTGCCTCATCGACACCAAATTAAGGACCCTTTGTTTACCACTCTCAACCGCATTTTCATACACAACAATAAAAGCTTGACTATGGGAAACACCGGTTTTCTGCACTTCTTCATCAACGTTCTTCTTGGCATATTCAAAAGCATTAAACTCGGCACTTCTGTTACTAGCTTCAATCTCATCAGATAAATCTTTAATCTTCCTCGTTACTTCCTCAACTTTCTGTTTCTTAATAACAAAATCACGCCTTTCCTTATAATAGCCTTGAACTTCTTTAGGCCATTCCATAACAACCTTGTCATCTATAGGCTGACCCATATCACATGCAACATCTATATTGATCTTAAGATTCTGCAAATCCTGTTCTTGAACATCAGCAACTCCCCCTTCTGATAGAGCATTGAACCTATTTTCTACCTTAAAATTCTTATTACCAATTACCTTGACATTACCAACATCAGATTTCTTATATTTCTTACTACCCTCTACCTCAGATGTCTTAGAAATATCATTACCCTTAGCAGAAACAGGAACAAACACCCAATCCTTACTATCTTGACTCCCACTCATGCCTCCACGACCATTTACACCCCCTCTTCCACTACCACTCATCCCACCTCTTGCCAAAGAATTACCCTCTCTAGTCCTATTGTCTCCACCTCTTGCATAATATGAATTATTAACCGGAGTTTGATTAGTTTAGGCTCTTGTCGTAACATTACCATTATTCACCATTCTATTACCAGGAACTGATTGCCATCCATCATTAACATTTCCACCCACATTCACTTTATTATTAACCATAATCTTAGGCTCCAAACTCAAACTATTTTCAACCTCAATCAGGACCCTATTCTTACACCCCTTAAAACTATGACTAAAAACCTTGCAATGACTACAAATAGGAGGTTGCCAAGCATACTCAACCTTCAATTCCATACTTCTACCAAGCTCATTATACCAAATCTCTACCTTGTCTAAAATGCCATCAACCGCATCAACTTTAACCAAAACTCTAGCAAATGTCGCTCTCCCATTACCTTTCTCACACATAGCAGTTGTCACCTTGTCCATAACAATAGGAGTTCCCAATCGGCTAGCAATTCTACTAATACCCTCGTTATTCCAAGATTCTAATGTATGTTAAAAATCTTAACCCATAATGGCACTCTAGTCGGCTCCAGTTTATCAAAACTGATACCAGTAGTCCACTTTTGAACAAAAAGGGGCTTTTGATCAACAAGCCAAGGGCCATTCTCAATTACAGTTTGTAAGCCATCCTCGGAATTAAACTTAAAAAAGTATAGCCCTTCATTAACAATGATATCCACCAGCTGATACGCCCTGTACATTCGCCTTAAATGACTAACTATCTCCCTATGACTCATCTTAAAACCAAAAAAGTACCCAACAACAGTAAGCCCCCAACTCTTACTGCCTTCACTAATAATAGGATCCATATCGACCATCTTGTTACCATCTTTGTTCAAAATACATGGAATTTTCTTAAGCTTATTATCATAAGAAGCTTCCGTACCCTTAACTGCATTACTAAATGAAACAGCACTCTTAAAGTTATTCTTACTAGCCGAAGAATCACCTTGCATCACTACACCTTGCATACCTTGACTCCCATTAGCACTACCACTAGCACCATTACAATTTAAAACCATATTATCCTTACTACTATTGATCTTACTAACATCATTATCCCCCAAAATAGTAGCATTAGTCAAATTAGGGGCAGAGTTAACTACATTAGAACTACTAGTACCCTTACTACTAGCATATACACTATTTAACTCAGGAAACATATCATTCAAATTACCATTACCATTCAAAACTAAAGTAGGATCAACAAGCCCCACTTCAGCCTCAGCCATCACAACTTCATTCTTCTTACCCACATCAGCAACAACACTCTCATCCCCAATAACCTTAGTTTCATCATTATTCTCACCTTGAGATGCTCCTTTCTTAAAATTAACTTGAGAAGATGCTTGTGACAAAGTTTCAACAGAAACATGCTTCATCGTAGCCCTAGGATTTGGATTCATAGTCCTAGTTGTTTTGACAGGTTTTAAAGATGATTTGGGGGGTTTCTTCATAACATGGGCATTCACCGGCGGAGGAAATTCCGGCACCGGTGAAGGGTTAACCACCGGGGGTGGATTAACCATGGGGTTAATAGAGGATTCAGACATGGAACATGATGATTAGGTACGAGGTTAAGAAAAAGATTAAGGAAGATTAATGAAAACGGATTAATAAATGGGTATAAGCCAAACAGTAAAACCCACTAAATAAAATGTATTTATTTTGAAGATTAAGAAAGATTTTAAGGTAAAATGTTATATGGATTTGTAGATAATGAAAAGGAGAACAGGGATCTAAAATAAAATTCAAGATCCCATGGTTGGATCTAAATTAGGTGATGATTCTTAATAAAATACTTTAGGGTTTTTTAGTTAGAGAGAGAAAGTTTTAGAGAGAGGTCAGAGAATAGGGTTTATTTCGATCATTTTTTTTACCAAAGGTAAATTGCATTAAAACAAAAGAAAAGGTACAATGTTAAAAAAGCACAAAGACTAAGAAGCAAGGACAAACCCCTAAACTTCTAGCTTTGGCAACAAAAAACAAATGGCCATGGACAATCCCCATGCTCATATCAACAAGTACTAATACAAATAGTAACTAAATCCAATGTAGACAAAGTTGCTAACTCCTATCAAAACTTAATCCCAATTGATGAGGACCAAGCTCCTGCTCTTCAATGGCACACCAAAAGAATCCATCACTTAGTTCAAGTAAGAGTCCTACTTCAGAATCCATGGCAACCCCCAATACAATCCACAAAGGGAAAATACCAAGAGAAACCAATCCATCCCAATAGAACCTCTAAGAAAAACTAAGTATAGGGAAAGTAAGCCATAATAAACCTGCATAAATCGCCATCTGAACAAGCAGAATCCATAGAGAGGTGCCAGTGTAGCACATCATATCTATTGCCTCCTCAAAACCCCTGTCTATGTAAAACCCAGTAGGAAACCATAAACAGGGGAAAGAGTACAACTAGATATGAATCCTCTCAAGATGCAATAACCAAAAATATCTATCAGCTCAACAATAAATAGATATATGGTTAAATAAAGATAACAGGGAGGACAAGGAATCAAAATAACAGGTTTGGCAACTAAAACTTGTTCAAATAGGTAGTAAATGGGAGAAATGCACCATTTCTTTTATTCATATTTCCATTTCTTTTATTCATATTTCTAAGGTGATACTTCATGGCCTTAAGTCTGTTAGCAAGGACAAACATAGAAAATCCACCAACATGAATTCCCCAATGCTCCTTAACAATGCTATGAAACTCATCCTTATAAGCTAGATAATTCATAAATCTAAAAGCCCACTTCCTGCCCTTCTTAACATCACTAATAAGTAATAAAGCCGGGAAATGATCAGAAACAACATATGGAAGGAACTTAGCAAAACTGATTTCAAACATATCAAGAAACTCAATGTTACTCATGACCCTGTCCAATTTCTTCATAATACCATTTTCCGGATCCATCCTTTTCTGAACCCAAGTAAAGAATAAACCATTCATTGGCAGATCTTCCAACCCTAAACTATCAATGCAATCTCTAAAATCACGCATACTGTGATTTTTGTCCAAATCACCCTTAGAATTTTCAACAACACTTAGAATAGCATTAAAATCTCCTAAAAGAACCCAAGGCTTCTGATTAATAAAACCTGAGTGACTATGCAAATTTTTCCAAAGTTTATTCCTATCATTAGGTGTTGGCTCACCATAAACAAATGAAACATAAAACTTTCTGCTGTCATGAATAAGCAACATCTCAAAGTGCATAACTTGATCAATAACAGATAACAAAACAGCCTTAATAAAATCTGTATCCCATCCTACACAAATTCTACAACCCTTCGGAATATCAACAGAATTAGATACCCAATCCCATTGACCAAACACATTCTCACAAGCAGAACTCACCTTCTTCTTACAAAGTTGAGTTTCAATAACCGCACACATTTTTAAATTGTTTTCCTTAATTAATAACTTAACCTCCTCTTGCTTAGAAGTATTAGACATACCTCTAATGTTCCACGTGGCAATTTTTAAATCCATTTAAGACAAAGAGGAAGGTCCAGCATTCCCATCATTAGATACATTAGCCATACTAGTCTCACCTGGACCTGAGACAGTATCTTGGAACATGAATTCAGCATGAGCAGAAGGGTCATTACTAACTTCCTCCACCATCACATCCACATATTTAGAAACATCTTCAACATTTTTCTCAGCAACTTTAGCTTTGTAGTACTTAACCATCCCAGTAGACCACTTATCCCTAACCTCATCAGAAAAATGCAGCCCCGACAAATAGAAAAGGTCAACCTCAGCCATTTGCCTCATCGACACCAAATTAAGGACCCTTTGTTTACCACTCTCAATCGCATTGTCATACACAACAGTAAAAGCTTGACTATGGGAAACACCGGTTTTCTGCACTTCTTCATCAACGTTCTTCTTGGCATATTCAAAAGCATTAAACTCGGCACTTCTATTACTAGCTTCAATCTCATCAGATAAATCTTTAATCTTCTTCGTTACCTCCTCTACTTTCTGTTTCTTAATAACAAAATCACGCCTTTCCTTATAATAGCCTTGAACTTCTTTAGGCCATTCCATAACAACCTTGTCATCTATAGGCTGACCCATATCACATGCAACATCTATATTGATCTTAAGATTCTGCAAATCCTGTTCTTGAACATCAGCAACTCCCCCTTCTGATAGAGCATTGAACCTATTTTCTACCTTAAAATTCTTATAAGCAATTACCTTGACATTACCAACATCAAATTTCTTTTGTTTCTTACTACCTCTACCTCAGATGTCTTAGAAATATCATTACCCTTAGCAGAAACAGGAACAAACACCCAATCCTTACTATCTTGACTCCATCTCATGCCTCCACGACCATTTACACCCCCTCTTCCACGGCCACTCATCCCACCTCTTGCCAAAGAATTACCCCCTCTAGTCCTATTGACTCCACCTCTTGCATAATAAGAATTATTAACCGGAGTTTGATTAGTTTGGGCTCTTGCCGTAACATTAGCATTATTCACCATTCTATTACCAGGAAATGATTGCCATCCATCATTAACATTTCCACCCACATTCACTTTATTATTAACCATAATCTTAGGCTCCAAACTCAAACTCTTTTCAACCTCAGTCAGGACCCTATTCTTACACCCCTTAAAACTATGACCAAAAACCTTGCAATGACTACAAACAGGAGGTTGCCAAGCATACTCAACCTTCAATTCCTACCAAGCTCATTATACCAAATCTCTACCTTGTCTAAAATGCCATCAGCCACATCAACTTCAACCAAAACTCTAGTAAATGTCGCTCTCCCATTACCTTTCTCACACATAGCAGTTGTCACCTTGTCCATAACAACAAGAGTTCCCAATCGGCTAGCAATTCTACTAATACCCTCGTTATTCCAAGCTTCTAATGGTATGTTAAAGATCTTAACCCATAATGGCACTCTAGTCGACTCCGGTTTATCAAAACAGATACCAGCAGTCCACTTTTGAACAAAAAGTGGCTTTTGATCAACAAGCCAAGGGCCATTCTCAATTACAGTTTGTAGTCCATCCTCGGAATTAAACTTAAAAAAGTATAGCCCTTCATTAACAATGATATCCACCAGCTGATACGCCCTCCACTTTCGCCTTAAATGACTAACTATCTCCCTATGACTCATCTTAAAACCAACAAAGTACCCAACAACAGTAAGGCCCCACCTCTTACAGCCTTCACTAATAATAGGATCCATATCGACCATCTTCTTACCATCTTTGTTCACAATACATGGAATTTTCCTAAGCTTATTATCATAAGAAGCTTCCGTACCCTTAACTGCATTATTAAATGAAACAAAACTCTTGAAGTTATTCTTACTAGCCGAAGAATCACCTTCCATCACTACACCCTCCATACCTTGACTCCCATTAGCACTACCACTAGCACCATTACCATTTAAAACCACATAATCATAACTACTATTGATCTTACTAACATCATTAACACCCAAAATAGTAGCATTAGTCAAATTAGGGGTAGAGTTAACTATATTAGAACTACTAGTACCCTTACTACTAGCATATACACTATTTAACTCAGGAAACATATCATTCAAATTACCATTAGCATTCAAAACTAAAGTAGGATCAACAAGCCCCACTTCAGCCTCAGCCATCACAACTTCATTCTTCTTACCCACATCAACAACAACACTCTCATCCCCAATAACCTTAGTTTCATCATTATTCTCACCTTGAGATGGTCCTTTCTTAAAATTAACTTGAGAAGATGCTTGTGACAAAGTTTCAACAGAAACATGCTTCATCGTAGCCCTAGGATCTGGATTCATAGTCCTAGTTGTTTTGACAGGTTTTAAAGATGATTTAGGTGGTTTCTTCATAACATGGGCATTCACCGGTAGAGGAAATTCCAGCACCGGTGAAGGGTTAACCACCGGGGGTGGATTAACCATGGGGTTAATAGAGGATTCATACATGGAACATGATGATTAGGTACGAGGTTAAGAAAAAGATTAAGGAAGATTAATGAAAACGGATTAATAAATGGGTATAAGCCAAATAGTAAAACCCACTAAATAAAATGTATTTATTTTGAAGATTAAGAAAGATTTTAAGGTAAAATGTTATATGGATTTGTAGATAATGAAAAGGAGAACAAGTATCTAAAATAAAATTCAAGATCCCATGGTTGGATCAAAATTAGATGATGATTCTTAATAAAATACTTTAGGGTTTTTAAGTTAGAGAGAGAAAGTTTTAGAGAGAGGTCAGAAAATAGGGTTTATTTCGATCATACTAGTAATGTCAGGTTAATAATAATAGATTATAAATTAACTTGATAACAATAGACAAAATTATTAATACGACATTTCTAAGTCTCGGGATCGTTAAGCAAGAGTTGGTTACATGAGATGTTTTGTTTATTCGTTTGGTATATTATCCACCTTTGAATGTCATTTTTGTCTTGATCAAACAATGATAAATGTTGTTGGAGTTCACTCATATCTTTAATACCAATACATGGTGTGTCTTAATGATTTCCTTGTCTAGTGGAACCAATATTACATCACCAACTAATTTGGAACCTCCAAGCCTAGTCAAAAAATAGCCAAACCCGACCAAAACATAGTGGAAATCCATTTACCCCGGATTTGGGATGGTTTTACCGGGTTATTAAAACTTTCTCCGATTTTTACAACTTAAGTTCCCTTTTGGTCAGTTTTGGTCGGTTTCGAATAGTCTAACCCGCGTCGGTCGTATTTGGATGTGTGTGACCATGTTTAAAAGTTATTAAGTTAGTATGTGACAATGAAATTATATACATATCCCAAGTAAGAAAAGAAGTGATCATGGTGAACCCAAGAACCAGTATCCATAAGCTAAAATTCAATCTAACTTGCAAGGTCGTGTAACTAAATAATACATTAAAAATTAAATTTCCAATATAAGAGAAACTTTTTAATTTGACCTTTCAAAGTCCTAGCATAGATAAGAACATGTTGATAGATGTTATGTTTTGTTCATTTGTTTTGTATATTATCCATCTTTGTAGGTTTCCTAAGAAAAATCAATGTCATTGTTTTGTTGATGAAACAAAGATAAATGTTGTTAGATCTAACCCATATATTTAATATCATTTGA
This sequence comes from Glebionis coronaria, assembly GCA_025667525.1. NCBI lineage: Eukaryota > Viridiplantae > Streptophyta > Magnoliopsida > Asterales > Asteraceae > Glebionis > Glebionis coronaria. The sequence continues at coordinate 85,052 of JANFOE010001223.1, forward strand.
TTGTGTGTCATCGCGATGTTCCTTGTCTAATAAAACAACATGTACTTCACCACCTAATTAGTAACATTTAAGCCTGGTCAAAACATAGTTAATCCCAACCGAAACCTAGCAAAGACTCCTAAACCTTGATCAATACAATCAAACCCAAGTGTAAATTGTATTTCCATGGATTTGGCATGGTTTGCCCGTACTATTCAGACTTTCCCCGGGTTTGCCCGCTTAAATTCCATTTTGGTCTATTTTTGTTGGTTTGGAAGGTTTGATGGATGTACAAGTGTAGAAGATAGAGCCCAAGAACCATTTTGGTAGCCCAATATCGCGTGAAGAAAAGTGCTTTTTTGTAAATGCCATAACTTAAGTTGTAGAAGTCCATTTCAGGCGCGGGACGAGGCGAATCGAAGGCTAAAACGAGGGGAACGTAGCTGTAACCTAACTTTGTCGGGTTACGGAAATTTCAAGCCCCGAAACACTAGATTTTATGAGATATTTTCATTTTTATCAATTTTTCACATTTTGTTGGACATTTTTTTTGGGCTCAGGTCCGACCCATTTACATTATATGGTTTATTTCGATCATAGTAGTAATGTCAGGTTAATAATAATAGAGTATAAATTAACTTGGTAACCATAGACAAAATTATTAAAACAACATTTTTATGACTCTGGATCGTTAAGCAAGAGTTGGTTACATGAGATGTTTTGTTTATTCGTTTGGTATATTATCCACCTTTGAATGTTGTTTTTGTCTTGATCAAACAATGATAAATGTTGTTGGAGTTCACTCATATCTTTAATACCAATACATGGTGTGTCTTAATGATTTCCTTGTCTAATGGAACCAATATTACTTCACCACCTAATTTGGAACCTCCAATCCTAGTCAAAACATAGCCAAACCCGACCAAAACATAGTGTAAATCCATTTACCTTGGATTTGGGATGGTTTTACCGGGTTATTAAAACTTTCTCCGATTTTTACAGTTTAAGTTCCCTTTTGGTCAGTTTTGGCCGTTTCGAATGGTTTAACCCGCATCGGTCGTATTTGGATGTGTGTGACCATGTTTTAAAGTTATTAAGTTAGTATGTGACAATGAAAATATATACATAACCCAAGTAAGAAAAGAAGTGATCATGGTGAACCCAAGAACCAGTATCCATAAGCTAAAATTCAATCTAACTTGCAAGGTCGTGTAACTAAATAATACATTAAAAATTAAATTTCCAATATAAGAGTAACTTTTTAATTTGACCTTTCAAAGTCCTAGCATAGTTAAGAACATGTTGATAGATGTTATGTTTTGTTCATTTGTTTTGTATATTATCCATCTTTGTAGGTTTCCTAAGGAATATCAATGTCATAATTTTATTGATGAAACAAAGATAAATGTTGTTAGAGCTAAACCATATATTTAATATCATTTGATTGTGTATCATCATGATGTTCCTTGTCTAATAAAACAACATGTACTTCACCACCTAATTTGTAACATTTAAGCATGGTCAACACATAGTTAATCCCAACCGAAACCTGAAAAAGACTCCTAAACCTTGAACAATACAATCAAACCCAAGTGCAAATTGTATTTCCATGGATTTGGCATGGTTTGCCCGTACTATTCAGACTTTCCCCGGGTTTGCCCGCTTAAATTCCATTTTGGTCTATTTTTGTTGGTTTGGAAGGTTTGATGGATGTACAAGTGTAGAAGATAGAGCCCAAGAACCATTTTGGTAGCCCAATATCACGTGAAGAAAAGTGATTTTTTGAAAATGTCATAACTTAGGTTGTAGAAGTCCGTTTCAGGCGCGGGACGAGGCGAATCGAAGGCCAAACGAGGGGAACGTAGTTGTAACCAACTTTGTTGGGTTACGGAAATTTCGAGCCCCGAAACACTATATTTTACGAGATATTTTCATTTTTATCAATTTTTCACATTTAGTTTGTGACAATCCGTCAATTTATGGTCGATATTTTATTCTCAAATATTATCTAAAATCATTATTTTAATGTTATATTATGAACTCACTCATTTTTGGGAAGAAATTTGGGTTTACGTCTTGAAGTAGCATCGACAACGTCTAAACCGGAGGATTCTACGTTACGTGCTTATGTTTACATACATCGTTTTTGGTGACAGTCCGACATTTCAGGAAATAAATTTATTCTTGAATATTATGATGGAATTTTAATTTGTGTTGGTTCATAAACTCACAAATTTACGAGAAGAGATTAGGACTTACGTGCATAGTTCAACATCCTTTACGACTAAACCGGAAACCCTAGGATTACGTATTTACGTTTTTGAACTTCGTTTTTGATGAGACAATTTTTATTATATTCGTTTTGTGTCGTTGATTAATAATTTATAAAAACGTTTTTTGTAAAACGACTCGAGGGCATGTGATACACGGCTTTTAACCCCCTGTATAAAAATTAGTTCGTTTAGGTATATCTCTTCGAATTGAAAAACTTGTGTTTAATGTGTGACTCAATTTTATTTTGGTGGAACAAAAAATTTTGTCGTTGTAGTATATGAAAAATGTGCAAAACAATTAAAGTAAATGTGCGTTAAAGTAAAGTGGCGATGAAATTAAATCTAAGTCTATTTAAAAGAAAGGTTGCAATATTTAAAAGCTCTTTGAAATTAAAATTAATTAAAATGACTAAATTTAAAAGCGTGACGGAAATTAAAATTAGATAAAGTAATAAAAAGAGAATGTAAAAATTAAACAAGACAAAATATAGAAGTTAATCCAGATCGGAATATATTCCGATCAACCTTACCATCGGAATGAACACACCCCCTATCGGAATATTAATTGAAACCCCAGATCAGAATATGTCACCTTTTCAGATCGGAATAACCAAACAACCCCGATCGGAATGAAGTTCAGATCGCAAAGTCGCAGATCGAAATCCCCCAGATCGAAATGTAACCTATCGGAATGAGGTCCAGATCGGAATGTGGCTGGGGAAAATTGGGCAGCACTTCGTCTAAGTAAGCCTCAAGAGCCGTCGGAAAGAGCGATCGCAATGTGCGATCGCAATCCCCAGATCGGAATGAGGAAATGTTACTCCTGTCGCAATCCCGGATCGGAATGCAAAACCCTTGTACCAATACCGTCACTATCGGAATGTGGTGTTGCTAGCCGTCGCAATGAGGAGAACCCTTACTTTCCGATGGAACCAAATTCGAAATAAGCACAAGTACTAAATAAGCTAATACCAATAAGCAGTTTGCAAAGAACTTAAATAAAATGAAATCAAAACGAAACTATAAGCTAAAAAGTTAAAATCTTTCAACTTTAAAAGACGAATCTTAAATGAAATCAAAACTTAAAAATCAAAACTTTTAAGAAAATTTTCAAAACACTTAAGCAAAATACCAAATAAGCACACTAGGTTGTCAATCTCGTGGCTTATTTCGTATGAGGAATTAAAAAGGACGAGACTTTTGGTTAAATAAGCAAATGGATTAAGCAAAACTTTGCTTAATCTGAAATGTAAACCGAAACAAAAATGAAAAGAGAAGAGTAGAATGAGATTGATAAAAATAAACTTGATCAAATGATAAAGAAAGGTAAAGACAATAATTTAAAGAACACAAATTGAAAACTTACTTGGAATTAAAAGGATAATTTAAGTGCAAAACATGTATTAAAATTGACAAGAAAAGTAAATGTGCAAGGAAATTAAATGGAAGAACTAGTGTCACTCTAGCCAACAAGAGTAAATGAAGTGAAATGAAATGTATTTATAGGTGATTAGGAGGATGGTTAGAGGAAGCTTCCTCCTCTCCTTCCTTTCTTCTTAATTGCGCCATTAAGTCCTTCCTTCTTAATCTTTTTGTTAATCTTGGAATGTGATGACTTTTGGCTCGGGATTTCTTTGGACTCGTCTTTTAATTCTACGATAAATAAGACTTGAGTTCCTCGGCTTTAAGTAAACTTCCGTCTTTTGACTTTTTCTTCGATAAATCTTCAGAATTGGTCTTGGACTTCCGTTCTTTTTGCACTCTTGACTTCTTGACTTCGTCTTTCATCCTTTTCTTCAATAAAAGTCCGTAAATGCCCGTGAATTCCCGTGTTTTCTCCACTTTTCACCTTTTGGTGCTAAATCACAACAAAAACACAAACCACGTATAATTCCGACATAAAAGACATAAAATACACGTTTTGGTCCGGTTATTATTGTAATTAAGTGGTAGAAAAGATGTGTGTTTTCACACATATCAGCATGTAAATCGAGGAAACTAGAATCGACGAGTACCCGTAAATTAGTGGAGATGAGACAAGTTTACACTTGCCTCACCCCCACTATGGGTGGCAAGACTTAGCCAATACACCATATGTGGTGTCAAGTATATATACACACTAAGGACACATGTCCTTAGTGCATACACAAACCACCAAATTAACAAAACTAGCTACACCATAAATCATTTCTCATTTGATACATGCAAAACCACTTAAACATTATCTTCTCTCTCTATGAATGTCTATAGCCATCCTCCTATCACCATTTTCATCAAATTTTAACCATAAACAAAGGCTATAATCAACATATGTTGAAGCCTACTTGAAAAGATGAAGATTGGAGGTGATTATAACATGTGAAAAGGAGTTTTCATGGAGGTCTTTGGGCTGATTTTCAAGGAGTTTACGGCTGATTTCATGGAGGTGTTCATCCATTTTAAAGACTCAAGAAGTTCATTTACCAAGTTGAAGGTTTGGTAACAAGGAACCAAGCCTTGTTCATCATAATCCTCATCTTTTCATCACTATTGGTGGTATAGAGATTGTTTCTTCCTATCCTCTTGTTATTTTGATTATGCAATCTTATATTTTCTTTATTTATGTATATGTATATGATGATTAATGATGATCAAAATATTATGTGGGGATTTGGTGTTGATAAATTTGGTTAAAATGATTAAAAGCTACATGAAAGGATGTTAAAATCATGGCTAAAAGTGTAGGCTGTATAAAACAGTAAAGAACTATATGATAACTTGCTAAAGTAGCTTGGATAATTTAATATACAGTAATATAAGTGACTTGTACATATGTGAGAGTTGGCCACTCAATGGAATCCATAAAATGAGTGAGATATGATCAAAACAATATTGAAGTCCAAATCTGTATAGTCTGTTTTGGACGAACTCTTAGAGACATTTAGAGGTTAATTGAGCAGTAGCTAAAACTGATTTATTTGTAGAACATATCATGTAGTTTGTGGTTTCAAAAAATGAGCTTATATCTCCTTGTAGAACTCAAGATATGGTAAAAATGGTGAAAGTGAAAATCATAATCAAATTTGTATAATAAAAGTATATAGTATAATATTAGCACTCAAGTTAATATAATATAAAATGTATACCTAAAACCCACTAACTTATATATTACATATATATAAATAAGTATTTACTTTGATAAATAAATGGGACATTTTATAAAAATGGCAATTTGATAAGTTTATAAGTTATAAAACTATATACATAAGTTTTACGTCTTTTCAGCTAAAACCGAAAGATTAACATTTTCGTCAAATAAAACTTAGACGGTCGGACCCGTCTAATGTAAAATTTTTATAACTCATATACTGATGTATAAGTACATATGACAAGTAAAAACCGATAAAACCCGAGCTTTATAACATATGGACATTAACGGGCCAAAGTAGCCTTATTGGACTATTGACCCAACTAGTTTGGATAAATACTAATGGACTTACTCATTGGGCTTAACCCATTTGGTCCCAACATATGAGTAAAGGCCTGATATTAATAGTATAAATGGACTAATATAAAGATTTGAACTCTTAATGTGTTTTTAATGGGCATATTGGGCCTCAATATGGAATTGGATTGAAACTAGTGTAACTAGTCAAAAATTTGACTAACACTTTAATATGTATGAAGATATAAAATCCAACATGATCATCATCATACTTATAATAACATCATATATATACATAGCCATTGTTTTTAGAAAGTCATTGGACAAGAGTCTAAGACGAGTATTATTCGTCTAGGTTTCCGTGATTGAAGCACGTACCGTACATCCAAATCGCCGATAACCGCCTTTCCCAATCAACGTGAGTTCATAGCCTCGTACTCTTTTAAATATTTTTATGAAATTTTTTATAAACCGCGAGGGAGATAACATGTTATTTTGATAAAAATAGGACACCAGTTGTCCCGATTATTTGTTTATTGATTTGGACCCGAATGATTGTATGACCCGATGAATGATTATATGACCCGATAAATGAAATAAAATGGATTATTAAAGTTAGGTTATGTCACTAAAAAGTCCCATTAGCATGAATTGTGAACTATCGGGATTTGGTACATGTTTATGCATATAATTGTACTATTTGGGGACGATCACCTCAGTTCGCGCCTTGACGGTTGATCCCCGTCGTGCCAGATTGTTTGGTAAGCGAATTTATGTATAAGAAGATTTCCATAGCGTGATTTTTGTGACGACATGCTAATTTAGATGGGCAAATTGAGTTTCGGGTTAGCTACCCGTTGTTTGTTATAGTAAGGTAGCAATGTCATGCGGCTTATAATAATCCAATAACGAAAATACTGCGATACGCATTGAATTACAATATATTGCCTGACTAGCAATACGGGGTCTTATTATTGATATTATGTTCGTGTTTTGGTTTTACATAACCGTATTTATATAACGGTTTTTATTTAACTCTATTCAACGCTATAAAACGTATTGTATGATGTTTTTACGACATTGGTTCGTATAATAGTTTTGAAGGCAAAAGCCTATATTATGGACTACAACAATTATTTGTATAAAATGTTTTTGGCTTATATTATGGCCTCCGACAAAGAATTGTGCAAAATTGATTTTTGATGATGATTATTTATACCAATGATATATTAATGGATTCTATTAAACTCTATGAATTCACTCGGCGTTTTCGCTGACCTTTTCTTTTAACATGTTTTATCTCAAGTACTTGAAGGTAATTATCAGGAAGACAACAAGAATTTATGGCCCGCACTTAAATAATAATTTCCATTCAAATGATTTGTAAAACTTGTATGAAATACTATGACTTGGGACCTATGTAAATTTGATATTCATGAATGGAAAATGCTTTATTATTAAACGACGCGATTTTAAGCGTTGTCTATGATTTGAGTAATGTGCTATCCCGTAACACCAACGACTCTTCCGCTGAACTAAAGTATGAATATTTGGGGGTGTTACAGTTTGGTACCAGAGCTCTCGTTATAGAGAACAAAAGATTTTTAAAACCAAGGTTTTGAATAAAACATTTCAAAATCATTTAACTATAAACATTTTCTCAAAATATCTAAAAGTCTTTTGGCTATAACGGTGCCGAAGAATTCCTGAGTTACCAACAAGGCCAGACTGAGAAGTGTTATTATAATATATATATAACTTGGATTATATATATACATATATATGATGTAATTTGATTACATGATTACTTGATGATTATTTCAATATTTATACGAGGTAGATTGTCACAAGAAACCCTAACTCCCCTAGCAAATCAATCGAAGCTATTCCCGTAGGAATTCTAGCTATTCTAGATCTAAACCAAGTTGTGGATATTTATGATCCCAAAAAATTGTTGATATTCATAGAAATGTTGATATTAGTTGATTATGATATTAAAGAAGAATTGGCGAGATTAAATCTGATGTCGATGTCATGACGATATTTCCTTATAGAGTGGAGTTTGACAAAACGTTACCACCTGGAAAGGTGTCATCTGATTCGTGGTCACCCAATTCTTAAATTTGAAATCGAAAGGAGAAATGTTGCACTTGAGGCTGTCATTGGAGACTTAACGCAAAATCCTCATGCCACTTGTACCTTTCCGAGAGGTCTAATTGAATGTGTGAGTAATTTCATACTAGTGACTAATTTTATAACTATTGTTGTAAGAGCTATAGGATTGGAGATTAAGTGTTGTTCATGTAGATCTTTTATTGCCCTTTCAAAGTCTAAGAATAAGGTTGAAAGAATTGGAGAATGAGGTAGGATGTTGCATTGAGCATAAGTTGATTGAAACTTGAATAAAGTAAAATCTAACTCGTATGGAATATGAGTTTGTTAAGAGGAAGTCATTAAGTCCTGTGGTTGAATTATAAGGTTTTAAATGATTGTTGATTCGTGTTGAGGGTTTTTCCTAGGCCATTGTCCAATGACGAGGATGCCTCGTGTCCAAGAAATAAATTGAAGAAATCTTCTTCTGAATAGGGACCGATGGATCTTCTGGGACAGGTGGAACACCTAGTGACTATTGTAGATTAGTATTCATTGTGGTATCTTTTAAAAATCCCTAACTTAACTGAGATATCAGTTGGTAGGATGAGTTCTTGGAATTGTATGACATAGTGACACGTATTGTGTTACGGTACAATTTTGACTTGTTTGTGATTAATGAAAAGACGACCTTTGATTGCTAAATCCTACATGTATCGATGTTATCTATGTTTTCTTGCTTGTTCCTAATGTTCACATTAGTTATGCAACCATTGAACAAGTACTCATATCGATTTGATTTACGTTGTTGATTATTCTTTTTTAGTGCCATCAAGGTCATGAACCTCATGATTATTTGGCTAAGCTCATCTCCTATCATATTGTAGTTAGTTCTTGGTGAACAACTTTTCATCACTCTTTTGCAGATCATTCATTGTTTTATAAGCTAAAACAGTATCCCTTGAGAAAATTGAATTTTCATCACCATAAGGATTATTCAAAGTGAGATTTTTATGTAATCGTTAACGAAATAAAGTTGTTTATGAAACACCTTGGAAAACTTAATTGTTTTCACAATAAAGAACATCTCTGTAATATCATTTTGATTCTTATTTCAGAATTAAGCAAGAAAATATTTTTATTTTAAACATGATGACAAAGTTTTGACGAACTGAGTATTGCATCGTTAATCCTAAAATTACATATATTTGCGCGCCTACATACAATTTGGAAGGTACCATGCAAGGCTGATTAGTAGTCACCATGAAACTGTTAACAAACATTACATTTTTCTTTGAAATTGTGAAGGATTAAATTTTATGAGATCTGCAAGAAGTGCAAAATAGGGACATATTGTTAGGGACACCTACATATGTGCTCGTACCATTTATTTTTTTCTGAATCGGATTTACTCATCTGTGAATATTGTCTTAATTGACAATTGATAACCCCTTCTTGTCCAATTCTTCCATGGCAAGATTCTTTGGAAACTTTACTAATTATCGAGTATTAATACCCGACTGGATGTATCGACGTCCCTATCTTTTCTTTTGATTAGATTCATTTGAATGACCTAGGTAACGATCTGAGGTGCTTTCGAATGAGTACTTAATTCATGAAAACATGGGATATATTCATATTCGTTAATGTTTTCGTCTGTATTTGATTTGAAATTTTCTCGCGTAAATCATGCGTTGACCTTACTCTATTAATGTTATCTATGTCTACAGATATCCTTGAATCTGTGAAGGATTATGAGTTATTTGTAGTCTTTTAAGAAGCTCACATCTTATCAACGGTAATAAAACTAAAAAGTTGGTAGTGCCATTAGAATGGATTGGTTGATTATGACCTGATATCATTGTCTAAATTGATGGGAACTCGAGTGGAATTCCCCTGAAAGATAAGATGTTGATTATCAAAAGTGATCTAAATAATTCCCGATAGGTAACCATATCCTGCATTTAGGCTTGAAATTATACCATGAATGGTTATGAACTAGTCATAGATCTTGTAATCTAGAAAGAACCTAAGGCGGATTTATTAAAAGATGTTCATGTTATTTGAAACTTCTGAGGTATTTGCTGATGAATTACCTAGACTTTCGCCATTAAGGCAAGTTGAATTTGGTATTGATTATATTCCCGGTGCTGCACCTGTGGCATGTGCACCCTACTTCAGCACCATCTGAATCGAAAGAATTATCGTACAACTGAGAGAGTTGTCGGAAAAAGCTTTTATTCTACCAAGCTTGTCATCTTGAAGAGCTATGGTGTTGTCATTCCTTATATTTATTGATTACCGTGAACTAGGTAAATTGACGATAAAAATCTATATCCATTACCCAAGATAAAAGATTTGTTCCATCATTTACAAGGTTCTAGCGTATATTCAGAAATTTGATCCACGGCATGGTTATCATCAACTTCGCGTCCGCGAAAAAGATTATCTATTCCAATCACTACATCCAGAACATGTAATGAACATTATGAGTTTCATGTTATGTCGTTTGGATTGACCAATGCACATGTAGCATCCATAAATTTGGTGAATCACGTGTGTAGGCTGTAATTTGATAAATTCATGCTTGTGATCATTAAGGACCATCTGTTTGTTTATAAGAATAGGAAGGAGTTAATAATTATTAATAAATTGCCCGGAGTTGTCCAAGCAATTAGAACCTGTATCTTGAGTATTTAACATTTGATTTAAGGCTTAATCCTTTACATTATTTGACCATGTGATTAATAGATAATGGAATCTATACTGACTCTTCCAAAGTTAGAGCCATTTGAGACTTTCGGTTTTACTAAAAAGAAAGTGCAAAAATGTTTTGACAAATATATATCAAAGGATTCTTAAGGAATCATTCCCTTATACCCAGAACAATTAACTAAACTCCTTTAGGGGTAAATGTTTGTGCATACCTCAAGAAAACCTAAGAGGGATTGAGGAAACCATTTAAACCATGACTTGAAATTTGAAACGACAATTTTTGCTTTTTAACTAAGAAAATTGTGACCAAAGTATAAACAAAGATTTTTCAAACATTTACGGATCTTATTAATTATTTTCGATAAATCAACAAAAATCGTGATAACTAAATTCAAATTTATTTTGAATATTTTCCTATAATTGAGAAATTTTAAAAAAAAATTAACGTTTATGTTGCATAAAAATTAAATATTTATTATTTAATTACTTGTAATAATTATCGACGCTTTAGACGTCGGATTGAGTAAAACTGATAAAAATAATAGTTGAGACGAAACTAAAACTTAGAAAATATGAAGAAAGAATTTCTGAGTGAATTGTGGTCATGATAATTACTTCATCGGGAAAGGTGAATGTAGATGCTGACACATTATGTAGAAAAGATAAAGAATCAATTAGGATGTGTTCCTTAGTAATGACTGTGCAAAATAATTTGCCTGGACAATTTAAAAATAACTGATGGATGTAAAAAGGATAATATAGATAATAAAAGGGGTTCGCGGCTAATGTGAACCATTAGAATTGAGAAGCCGATGGTGGTAAATGTTTTAAAGGCCACTTGTGGTTGCCTAAATATGGAGATTCTGAGATTTAGTCATGTTGGAATCTTATAATATTAAGTATTCTATTCATGTCATTTCTGATTTAATGTATCTTTATCTGAAAAAGATGTACTGATGGCAAACTATGAAGGCAGACATCGCCTCATACATTACTAAATGTCTAACTATTGCAAAGGTCATCATCTGAATTTGATTAGATTTGGGTCATCGTCGACAGACTGACCAAATCTGCTAATATCATTCCTGTTAATGATAGATTCCCAATGAAGAAATTGACTCTTTATATTTAAAGGAGTTGTGTAAGCATGGTGTGCTAGTATCAATCATCTCTATCAAGATCCTCGCTTCGCATCGAATTTCTAGAGATTTGCTCAGAAGTCATTGGGAACGAACCTTGATGAGAGTAATGTTTACCACCCCAATCGAAGGGACAAGGTAAAGTAATGATACAAAACACTAGAAGTGTCGTTTTATGCTTGAATGAATGACCTTTAGTAATAAACCGTAAAATCGCTTTCCTTTGGAGAGGTTATCATTAATAATTATCGTATTAGGATCGAGATCGAATCTAGTGAGGATCTAAATATGAGAGCATCTGTAAGAAGGAGTAGGGATGAAGACACCCGACATACACCCTGTTGATCCCAAACTTGTTGGGAATAAAATATAGGTCAGTTCACTAGACACTGATAAGAAGAATGTCAACGCTGATAAGAAGACATTGGACGCTGACAGCCAAGCGTTGACATTGAAGAAGTCAACGCTGACAGCCTTGAAGATTGACACTGATGGAATATCTTTTGTTTATTTGTTTCTTTATTTATGTATGGTAAAGATAAGCACAACATTGTATTTTCTATTATTATCTTTACCTAGAATAGTTGATTCGTAGCTTATTGTACAAGACTTCTTGTTCTATAAAAGAAGGTCTTTTAGGTTAAAGTCATATATCAGTTTTCATAAGTTTTCGATTGTTAAACCCTTTCATTGTAATCAACAAGAATCATTCTAATACAAGTGAAAGTTTGTTTGACATCTTTGTGTTTTAGATCAAGTGTTAATTCCGCATAACACTTTGTTACTTTATTCATAAGCAAAGGTTTCTCTACGTGTAGTACTTGTTCTAATCTCGTATACACAAAGCTTAATCGATCTAAGTTTAGGATCAACAAGTGGTATCAGAGCTTGTTGAGAAACTTTTGATCTTTAAGTAACGCAAGAACCCTAAAACACCAAAAACCCTAAAAACCCTAAAATTCTCAAAACCCTAAAAACATCATGTCTGGCACAGATCAACCTGCTTCTTTGCTACAAAACAACTTCTCAAACCCTAGTATCAAAATTCCCATGTTTGATGCCAGGAACTTTGAGCTTTGGAAGTCCAATTTTGAGCAATACATAGCTATTCATGACTACACTCTTTGGGAAATTATCGAATATGGGAACACATTCGACAAAGCAGCAAAGATTACTGCTGCAATTGCCACAAGGACAGCTGTTCCTAATTGTCCAGAAGCTGATAAGGTGGAAAAGCTTGGAGATGGGAGAGCTGTAGCTGTTGAAGATATAGCCAAGAAGAGGGTGGACATGAAAATCTTGAACATCTTGAAACATGCCCTAGGTCATGAGAATCAGCACAAGTACAAACGCTTTGAGTCTGCAAAAGAGCTTTGGGAAGCTCTTGAAGTAGCACATGGTGGCAATGATGACACAAAAGAAGAGAAGAAGAAGCAACTCTTGCATGAGTATGCTGTCTTTAAAGCTCAACCTAATGAGAATCTCAGCAGTGTGAGAAGTAGACTTCTTGATATCACAAGTCAACTTTCCTTCATGGGAAAACAGATTGATGATCCTGAATTGAATGCTACTTTTCTCAAAAGCCTTGGAGATGTATGGAAGATTGAGACAAGATCCATTCTTGTCAATAATACCCACAAGACCTCAAGGTTTGATGACATCTTCAACAAACTAAGACTGTTGGAGAATGAATGGCAGTTGGATAGTGATAATAAATCTTCCAGCAGCAACATGGCTTTCTTCTCACAAAGTGAAGGCCAATTTGATTCCATGAACTTCTATGGACATTCAGCCCCTGGATCTCAAGGTGTCAGCGCTGGATGTCAGTCTGTCAGCGCTGGATCATATCCTGTCAACGCTTTGTACTCAAGCGCTGACACACACAATCATGGCGCTGATAGAATAAAACCTGCTGGTTTTGATCTAGATACTGTGTGTGCATTCATTGCTTCTTTGCCCAGTGATTCAAGGATTACATATGAAGATCTTGAGCAGATAAGTGATGAACAATTGGAAGAGATGGACATCAAGTGGACTATGGCTCTTGTAAGTTTAAGAGCAAACAGGTTCAATAAAAGGTTCAAGAAGAAGATGACCTTTAATGCTAAGGATGTTGCTGTGTTTGACAAGTCCAAAGTTGAGTGCTACAACTGTCATAGGATGGGGCACTTTATGAGGGAATGTAGATCTCCAAGAAGATCTGATGCGGGGAAGCCTTCAAGCCAAATGATTAAGAGCCCAGATCCCAAGGCCATGGTTGCTGTTCAACAAATTGATGGTGTTGGAGAATGGGATTGGAGCTGGATGGCTAAGAATGAGGAAGAGGACAGAGCTTTGGTTGCTGAAGTTAAAGAAGAGCATGTTGAATATGCTCTCATGGCACATTCCTCCTCTTCATCAGATAATGAGGTATATGATGATGCTTTCTGTTCTAAGGGTTGTCGTTTAAATACTGAAAAATTAAAACAAGAGATAGTTAAATTATTAGATGAGGCAAGTACTGAAAGATGCAAAGTATCTAATTATCAAATTGCTCTTACCCAAACAGAAAAGACAGTAGCTGAGTATAAGAAAATGGAGTTTGATTTAAAGGATCAAATAAATATCTTAAAACATGAGTTACATCAGAGTAAGGATGTTCAAGATATAGTAAATAGGGTTAATCTTGATTTGATAGCTCAGTTAGAGGAGGCTAACAAAAATAAAGATAATGTGAGTCTTAAAATCCAGAGATTTGATAAGGCCTCACAATCCCTAGGAGAGTGTGTTAGTAAACAAAGAGACTCTAAGGATATGAGTGGAATTGGGATGAATAACTATACTGGTGTTCCACCACCAGCTGGGGATTTCTATGGTGTCCAATCAAAGGACTTATCTTGGACTGGCTTGCCAGAATGCCAAGAGGAGGAATTCATTCCTCCACCTAGAGTGACTTCCCCAGTTGAGGAATACAAGCAAAAACTGACTGACCTAGATGAGTGGAAGAAAGCTAACCACACCTTGTTTGTTAAGGGAGGGTTGTTGTGTGAAAGTCCAAATGAGCCCACACCAAACATGATACCAATTGTGGAGTCCTATGATCCTAAACCTATTAAGATCACACACCCTACCACTGGCAAAGCTGTTGACCTTGGCCCACAAAATGTTAGAAAACCTAGTGTTAAGTATGCAGAGATGTATAGAAATACTAGGTCACCAAAAAGCCAAGTTAGTGATCATGGAACAGGCTTCTTTGCTTCTAGACCTAAGACTATGTCTAGAAAAGCTTGTTACACATGTGGTAGCTTCTCACATTTGGCATACAAATGTGTCAACGCTTCCAATGTCAACGCTGATAGGAACCATTTCAGCGCTAACAAAAGTCAACATAGGTCAAACACTGTTAGACCCAATACCTTTGTGAACAAAAGTTCACAAGTTGTTAGACCAGCCCCATTCTTTTCTAGAGGGTCTAACACACAAGGCCTAAGACCTTTTCAAAAGTCAAATACTTGGTCAAATAGGCAATGGGTTCCTGTAGCAAACCCTAGGTTCAACGCTGATAAGAGCAATCGGGGCGCTGACAAGAGAAATTTCAGCGCTGACAGACACACTGCTAAACCTAGGTATTTGCAACCACAGGGAAATAGGTCTAAAGCTTCTACTAGCTTAACATGGAGACCAAAACAAGACCAAAACCCTAATTCTACTGGTATTTCTATGACATGCAACAGGTTTCATTATATTTCAAAGACATTGTCAACACCAATTGGGGTTAACTGGGAATTTCATTCAAACAGGGATGAAAATGGGGTTGTTATGAGAACCAAGTCTGTTCTTGTTGAACAACCAAATGAATCCAAGTCTTCCAAGGCTTGGGTTCCCAAAGAAAACTAATGTGTTTTCTTTATGTGCAGGGCATTCAGAAGAAGATCAATGATTATGGATACTGGGATAGTGGATGCTCAAGGCACATGACAGGAAAGGAAGACTATCTGACCAATTTCTCTCCTATTCAAGATGGTGATAAGGTATACTTTGGAGGGGGCTACGGCACCATCACTGGAAAAGGAACCCTTGTCACCAACAATCTACGGTTTGAGAATGTCTTCTTGGTAAAAGAACTGGATTATAATTTGTTTGGTGTATCACAAGTGTGTGATAACAAAAATAAGGTTCTTTTCACAGATACTGAGTGCTTGGTGTTAAGCAAAGATTATAAGCTCCCTGAGGAGAAATACATAGATTTTAGAACACCAAGGCATAAAGACATATATAATGTGAATCTTAATGGAATTAAGATAAATAATAAAATGTCATGTCTGTATGCTAAAGCCTCAGTAGATGAAAGTAATCTTTGGCACAGGAGATTAGGGCACATAAACTATATCAATAGACTTGTGAGGCTTGGTTTAGTTGATGGTTTGCCTGAAAAGGCTTTCCACAATGACCACTCTTGTGTTGCATGTCTTAAGGGCAAGCAGCACAAGGTCTCATTCAGGTCTAAACAGGTGCACTCTAGTTCTAAACCACTTCACTTATTGCATATGGACCTCTTTGGTCCAACTAATATAGAAAGTTTTAAGGGTAAATCATATTGTTTTGTTATCACTGATGATTATTCCAGGTTTACATGGACTTTCTTTTTAGCCAAGAAAAGTGAAACTGCCCAAAGTCTGATTAATTTCATTACCCAAATTGAAAAGAAGAATGGTAATGAGGTCAAAATTATTAGAAGTGACAATGGGGGTGAGTTTAGAAATCAGTTGTTAGATGATTTTTGTGCCAAGAAAGGGATTACTAGGCAGTTTAGCATAGCTAGAACCCCTCAGTAGAATGGGGTTGCTGAAAGAAAGAATAGGACCCTTATTGAAGCAGCCAGAACCATGTTGGCTGATGCCCACTTTCCTATAGCCTTTTGGGCTGAAGCTGTTAACACAGCTTGTTATGTTCAAAATAGGGCATTGGTCAACAAGATACATAATAAAACACCTTATGAATTACTTTGGGGTTGGAAAAACTGAAGTTTTTGGGTTGAGATTCATGGGGACCGAAAACGCTAAACTCTGTGTACTATTTGGGGTTGGAAAAACTGTGGACATGTATCATCTAACAATTTTAACTTTCAAGTTTTAAGTTGACGTCTTTTTAGCGTCGTTTGATATATCTTGTGTGCAATGAATACTGTGTAGCACCCATTGTTGTAGTTCCGCTGCGCATAGCAATTGTGGGGGTGTTACAGATTGGTATCAGAGCCACGAGTTATAGAGAACTAGGTCGTTTTTGAAAATCCTAAACTATAACTTTTGGTGTCGTAAGAAAGGGTCCAAGCACACACAACTATCCTGCCTGGCTCCGGTAAGATTTATTGTTGTATTTATGGCATTTGACGTATACTTTTGAGTAAAGTATATATGTGGGTAATTATTACATAAGTATGGAATTACTATATGTAGACGTTGAATTTTACGTGAAATATCCGACATCGTAATTTTCGTATTAATCATGCATGAGCATCATATTATTACATTTTGGGCATATGTACCACCTTTGCATTGCATTTGCATGCATGTATTTATAATTATTGTATAATTACTTATGTACCCTCCGAAATTCGCTGTTATTGCAGGAATGGCCGAGGTACCGCCCAACGATAACGGAAACGATTACGTCGTAGGTCGCGAAGGGGGACCGTTTCCTCCGAACCCGCCGGACAATAATAATGGATGGATCGCTCCAGAAGACGAAATAGGGCCGGAAAACGACAATGACGAAAGTGAGGTGGATAATTTCAGCATGAGTAGTGACGAGAGTGAGGATTCTGAGGAAGAACCCGAGGAGCTAATGGATGATGGCATTCCCGAGGATGCCGTAGGCCAGACCGAACCCGATTTGTTTCAATCCCCGAATTCGCCGAAGGGTTATGAAGTACCACCGACTGGTCGTTATGAGCAGCAACCCTTTAATCGCCCGATGGAAAATTGTAAGGATTATTTGAGAACAGTGTCAGGATTTGTTCGAGAAGGTAATGGGAGCAGTGGAGAGTCCAGCAAGTCATCCAAGTCGCCATCGATTCATGAGAACATTACAAGGGTCTACTTTCCGAGACCGAGACACTACTGGGATCCCGCAGGTCGTTTGGGGAGGATGGAAAGGTTGATGTATGAGCGGTTTGTAGTTGAGACCAGGGTAATTAAGAAGTTTGATAAGACTGAAAGGGAACACCAAAGATTGTCGGAAAGGACTGCGAGAATTGAGTATGACGGGAATGTGAACAAAAGTGACATCAACAGTTTAAAATCAATGGTTGCGAATTTAAGTGCTAGTCTTGACCGTGTTAGGGAGGATCAGGTGAGGTTGTCGAGGATGCAGAGTTGGGAGCATCATGTGAGGGATTCATTGCCCCCGGATTGGAGATTCGTGGACGATTTGGAGATGGAGGCGAATGACTTCATGATTCAGCCGCCTACTGGAGGTGCTTGTATTTCGGTGGGAAGTCAGGTAGCGATTGAGTATGGATCCACATCAGGGACGAAAAAGGAAATGGAATGTGGGCCAGATGAGAAAGGAAAGAGAAAAGTGGATGATGTGGATGAGGACATTAGTGATGAGGAAACCGAGGAAGACGACGACGAGCCGCCATCCAAGAGGCCGTGTGGATCACCACATGCCTAGTTACTTGTTTTGTATTTTCTTTGATCATTGTAATAGAACTATTTTGGACCTTTGTATGATGGAATTATGACGAGAAACTCAAGTACTTGAAGTTTTATGGTGAACGATTGTAGTGGCAATACTTGTCACGATTTTGGTTAATTATCAATACAATCTATGTTACCTTTCATGATCTGTGATATGTCTTAAAATTTGATCTTTTGTGATGTGAATTGATGAATATTAGTAACTCCGTAGTGATGTGTCGTTGTATGTATTTTATGTCTGGGAAACTTGATATGAATACTTACATTGTTTTTCTATTTTCCTTGTCTTGCAGAAAGAGATATTCGATAACACCATGCCTCCAAAGTTGACCGCCGATCGTGTTAACACCATGATTCAGGAAGCTATAGCTAATGCGTTGGAAGCGGACCGAGCTGGGAGAAATCAGGACCAGGGAAGGAACGCGGGGAGACAGCAAGCCCCGAGGGTGTGTACCTATTCTAGTTTTATGAAGTGCGGTCCCACGCAGTTCCGTGGAACGGGTGGAGCTTTAGAACTTAGACGATGGTTGGAAAAGGTTGAAGGTACGTTTGAAATCAGTGGTTGTGCAGAAGCGGATAAAGTAAAGTTTGCAGCTGCTACGTTTCTTGATGATGCGTTAAGTTGGTGGAATACCCAGGTAGCTACGGTTGGATTGGCTGTAGCGAATGCAAGGACGTGGAATGCGACCAAAGCGTTGTTGACTAAGAAGTTTTGCCCAGAGGAGGAATTGGGGCAATTGGAGGACGAATTGAGGCATTTGACCTTGAAGAATAACGATATAGCTGCTTACACCAGGAGATTCAATGAGTTAAGTCTTTTGTGTCCGGACATATTTGCCAATGATGCTAAGAAAATGAAGCAGTATATAAAGGGTTTATCTAGCAATATCAAAGGTGAAACAACTTCGTCAAAGCCTGGAACGTTTGATGAAGCGGTTCAAATGGCTCACGCTTTGATGGACGTTAAGCTTCAGGACAAGCAGAACTACATTGCTGAAGGCAACAAAAGGAAATGGGAAGCAGCACAAAGTAATCAATCCCAAGGCCAGAACCGAGGTGGAAATCGAAACAACCATGGGCCGAACCGTAATCAGCAGTTTAATCAGAGAAGGAACGAAGGGATGAGGGCAGTGACGAACCCTAGAGGTGCAAAAGTGAATCCCCATTGTGGAAAGTGCAATTTGTATCATGTTGGAAATTGCCCGCCGGCATGCGGCAAGTGTGGAAAGGCAGGTCATAGGACTTCTGGTTGTCGAACGGGAGGAGTAGCCACTGGGGCTAATGCTATCAGGATGAGGGGATGTTATAGTTGTGGAGAAAGGGGTCATGTGCAAGCGAATTGCCCGAAGGCAGGAAACAGGCGGGGAGGTAATAATGCGGCTGCTGTGTATCAAGTGGGAACTGCTGATAAGCCACAGGGTCCCAATGTGGTTACCGGTACGTTTTTGCTAGACGCTTGTTATGCTAGTATTTTATTTGATTCTGGCTCCGACAAGAGTTTTGTAGACGTTAGATTTAGACGTCATATCGATAGAGAACCGGTGTTGTTAACGACTAGTTATAATGTTGAATTAGCCGATGGAAAAATTGTTAGCACGAATTCTATACTGAAAGGGTGTACCTTGAAGTTAGGAAATTACGCTTTTAAAATCGACTTGATGCCTATAGAGCTAGGATCGTTTGACGTGATTGTGGGAATGGATTGGCTAATGGCGCACAGTGCTACGATCGTCTGTGGTGAGAGATTGGTTCAGATTCCGTTGAGGAATAGGGTTTTGACGGTTAAAGGAGACGAATGCACTTCTCGTTTGAAGGTGATTTCGTGTTTGAAAATGATGAAGTACGTAGAGAGCGGATGCGATGTATTTTTGGCACAGGTTTCGAGCGATGGTGATGTAGAGGCGAGGATTGAAGAGGTACCAGTTATTTGCGAGTATCCGGACGTTTTTCTAGACGAGTTGCCAGGTTTACCGCCTACCCGTGAGGTCGAGTTTCGAATTGATTTAGTGCCAGGAGCTGCGCCGGTTGCACGTGCACCTTATCGCTTAGCACCATCTGAGTTAAAGGAGTTAGCGGATCAATTGAAGGAATTGATGGACAAAGGATTTATTAGGCCGAGCTCATCACCTTGGGGAGCGCCAGTGTTGTTCGTAAAGAAGAAGGATGGTTCGTTTAGGATGTGTATCGACTATAGGGAACTCAATAAGCTGACGGTTAAGAATCGGTACCCATTGCCGAGGATTGACGATTTGTTCGATCAATTGCAAGGTTCCAGTGTATACTCAAAGATCGATTTAAGATCAGGGTATCATCAACTGCGTGTAAGAGAGGAGGATATTCCTGTAACTGCCTTTCGTACGCGGTATGGACACTTTGAATTTCGAGTGATGCCGTTTGGGTTGACGAACGCGCCTGCTGTATTCATGGATCTTATGAATCGCGTGTGCAAGCCGTATCTAGATAAGTTTGTTATTGTTTTCATCAATGATATACTTATTTACTCTAAGAGTAGGGAGGAGCACGAGAAGCACCTAAGAAAGATTTTGGAGTTGTTAAGTAAGGAGAAGCTGTATGCAAAATTCTCTAAGTGTGAGTTTTGGTTGGAATCAGTGCAGTTTCTAGGTCATGTGATTGATAGTGAGGGAGTTCGTGTAGATCCTGCTAAGATCGAAGCGATCAGGGAATGGTCAGCACCGACAACGCCGACTGAAGTTCGACAATTTTTGGGTTTAGAGGGGTATTATAGAAGGTTTATTGAAGGATTTTCTTTGATTGCAAAACCATTGACGCGGCTTACCGAAAAGAATAGGGTGTATGAATGGGGAATTGAGGAAGAGCTTGCTTTCGAAACGCTCAAGGATAAGTTATGTTCCGCACCGATTTTATCATTGCCTGAAGGAACCGAAGACTTCGTAGTGTATTGTGATGAGTCTCGTAAGGGTTATGGAGCGGTATTAATGCAACGTGAAAAGGTGATAGCTTACGCGTCGAGGCAATTAAGGAAGAACGAGGAGAACTACACGACGCACGATTTGGAATTAGGAGCGGTAGTTTTTGCGTTAAAATTGTGGAGACACTATCTGTATGGGACAAAGTGTGTTGTGTTCACTGACCACAAGAGTTTGCAGCACATTTTAGATCAAAAGGAGTTGAATATGCGACAAAGACGATGGGTTGAACTATTGAGTGATTATGACTGCGAAATTCGCTACCACCCTGGCAAGGCGAATGTTGTAGCGGATGCACTAAGTAGGAAAGAACGGGAGAAACCTTTGAGGGTTAGAGCTTTAGTGATGACTGAGAGCGTTGACTTAACCGAAACCATACTGAAGGCTCAGGAGAGAGGACTAATGAAAGGGAATGTTGAAGCCGAGAACTTGGGACGAATGTTGAAACCTCTTTTCGTGATTAGGTCTGACGGACTAAGATATTTTGAGAATCGGATTTGCTTACCATTGTGTTCATCTGAGGAAGGAAAGCCTGGAGTTCGAGAATTGGTTATGAATGAGTCGCATAAGTCGAAGTATTCGATACATCCTGGATCGGATAAGATGTACCACGACCTGAAGAAAGTCTATTGGTGGCCGAATATGAAGGCGGATATTGCTCGTTACGTTAGTAAGTGTTTGACTTGCGCGAAGGTTCAGGCAGAACATAAGAAACCATCTGGACTGTTGGTACAACCGGAGATCCCAGAATGAAAATGGGAGAAAATCGCAATGGATTTCGTGACGGGTTTACCTAGGACTCCTAGTGGAAGCGATATGATATGGGTAATTGTGGATAGGTTGACGAAATCTGCTCATTTCTTACCTATGAAGAAGACGGACAGCATGGAAAGACTCGCCAGCGTGTACGTAAAGGAGATCGTCTGTAGACATGGAGTGCCGTTATCGATCATTTCGGATCGCGACAGTAGATTTACGTCGGAATTTTGGAAATCGCTTCAACGTGCGATGGGCACTGAGTTGAGTTTAAGCACGGCTTATCACCCGGAAACTGACGGCCAGAGTGAACGAACGATTCAAACGATGGAGGACATGCTCCGAGCATGCGTGATTGATTTTGGAGGAAGTTGGGAACGCCACTTGCCTCTGGTGGAATTTTCGTACAATAATAGTTATCATGCGAGTATCAAAGCGGCACCGTTCGAAGCATTGTATGGAAGGAAGTGTAGATCGCCTGTGTGTTGGAGTGAAGTAGGGGAAAGTCAATTGACTGGACCCGAAATGGTTTTAGAAACGACAGAGAAGATCGTGCAGATCAAGAACCGACTACTTGCTGCGAGAAGCCGACAGAAGAGTTATGCCGATAACCGAAGGAAACCGTTGGAGTTTGAAGTCGGAGATATGGTTATGCTCAAGGTATCGCCGTGGAAGGGTGTAATTCGTTTTGGAAAGAAAGGAAAGTTGAGTCCAAGGTATATTGGACCGTTTAAGATCGTTGAACGAATTGGACCGGTAGCGTACAAGTTAGAATTGCCGACCGAGCTTAGTGCTATTCATGACACGTTTCACGTATCGAACCTGAAGAAGAGTTTGGCGGACAAGGAATTGGTGATTCCTTTGGACGAGATTCGACTAGACGACAAAATGCACTTTGTGGAAGAACCTGTGGAAATTATGGACCGGGAGGTCAAGCGGTTGAAGCGTAGTAGGATTCCTATTGTGAAGGTCCGATGGAATTCTAAGCGTGGACCGGAATACACCTGGGAACGTGAGGACTTTTTCAAGGAAAGGTATCCTCATCTGTTCCAGTAGAACGAAATGTGAGTACAAGAAGAGGCGAGCGCCGGGACGTCGCTCTCTTTAAGGAGGGGTGGATGTGACACCCTAGAATCGAGGTCATTAACGATACCCTAAATTACGCTAATTTTTGAAATTTTTAATAAATTTTAATTTCTATATTTATAAGTATTTTGGTTAGAGCCGATGTTCGAGGTTATAATTTTTACGGTTGACGTTTTAAGAAGGACGATGACGATTACGATCCCGAGGGATGCCCAATTTTATATAATTTTTGACAATTTATCGATAATGTAATTTTTCGAGAATTTTATTTACGGTTCGTGTTAAGTTGAGTCGGGTGAGTTTTATAGCCTTCCGAGTACATTTAAAGTATCCCAAAAATATTTTGGAGCGTTCGGGAAGATTTCCGACTCCCGTAAAATTTTCAAAATTGACAAATGAGTCGAACCCGCAAAGTTTTGAGGACGTTTTTCATTTGAGGCCAAAAGAAACTAAATATTGCAATTAGGTCCCTCCCAACCCACCAAAAAGGCCAAAGTTGACACAAACACAAACACACACAAAATTTTCACCAAAAATCAAACTCTCTCTCCCTCTCTTGTCTCTAAAGCCGACGGACACCCCCAAGCACCAAGAAAATTCACCAAAAATCTTTTTCCACTTGATTTTCCTAAAAACTAAGGTTAGACCACATCTAGTTTGGTCATTCCCTACATGTTCATGTGCTCAAATCCCACATGCATTAACAAAAATTTTCCAAGATTTTTCAATATGATCCAAATTCGTTTTTGTGGCTAAATGTGCTAATGCATGTTGATTTTAAGAGTTATGGAGGTATAAACACCAAGAAAACCCACCAAAATCAATTTGGTTGTGGTGATTGGGGCACCCAAACCCCACGGCAATGGGGGTGTTTGGGGAGCCTTGGTGGTTGTTGATTTTGAATGTTATTATTGTGTTTGGTTCATTGTTTTAGGATGTTTTACATAGGTTTCATTAGTTGCATGTTCATTTCTTTGAAGTTTTGATTTTGAGATTGGTTGATCAATAGGGGTAGGACTGAAATTTGATGTTAGGATATGTTTGGGAAGGCTTAGGATGATGTTTAGTGGTGGTTAGAAGGCTTGGAATCGAGCCTAAGTGTGTTTTTGGTATGGTCATTTTTAGGCAGAAACATTAGGTCCATTTCATAAAAATTATTTTTTTTCCAGGTCTTGAAAACTAAATGTAGTTATAGAGGGTCTTCCTAGCTTTAATTTGGTATAAGGTAGAGCCCGTGACTCAAAACGAGCTAAAAGTTATGACATTTTAAAGATCGGGTACCGGGAGACGAGGACTTTCATAATCCGAATTTGTGCAAAGTTTTAGTCAAATCCCGAGGGTCACAAGTATAAATTGGTAAATGGTCAAGGGTCAAAATTTGGTCCCTAACCTGTATAAATGAGTCTAGATGTTGACTTATGAGTCAAAGAAGTCAAAGGTATTTTTCATATAGGTCAAAGAGGTCAAAATTGGTCGAAGCGCAATTTCAGCCCGTAAAATGTAGTCGTGGAAAAGAGTTGCGTAACGGGTCGTAAAAGTAAAAACTTTTATTGGGCTTAAAAACATGTTATCTACAGGTCTTATAGGATTTTTGGAAATTTTGTCAAATTTTATAAGTGTGGTTAAATAAGGTAAAACAGCCCGTACTTTAGTCAAGTACCGGCGAGAATGAGTAAAAATGGATAACGTAGATAATGAGAACAAATGGTATAAAATGAGTGATACTTGTTGTTTTTGTTTTTGGCGTGAGTTATACTTGTCCTAAGTGACTAGTATATATGTGTTTTATACAGTACCGTAAAGTATTTAAATGAGATTACTCATTACGCGTTATTTGTGATAGGAGTTGATTTAACCGGGCATCCGTTTCGTCGTCAGTGATCATCCCTCGAACTACCGACTACTTAAGATATAAGGTGTGAATTTATAGCCTCGCTTATACTTATTTCAAATTGTTTTACCCGCGAGGGAAATGCATGCTAGTTTTTAAAAGGAACGTATATCATGAATGATTGTTAGACCCGAAAGTTGCCTTAGAAATTGTGTTGAGTACCAAAGTTGCAAAAGTCCCTAAAATCATGAACTATTAACTATTGTCCTGCCCTCGAGTAGGGGGAAATAGCCGCTTATGCAATTTGTAGTACTACGGGGTTAACGACCCAATGCTAGCCGAGAAGCTGTACTTTTAGTAAGTTCTGCGGTAGATTATTTTGTATGAGAAATAAGGTATAGTTGCAACTGATGCCTTTAGAAGGGGCACTGGTTTCATCTGAATCACGCCGGTATTTATTACGCGGGTGATTGAGTTAACGGATTAGTGTCATGAGCTTAAACACAATTGTCAGTATCCTGATTATAGTTTGTTTGATCGACAAGACTATAAATGATCACGAATGGTTTTTAGTATATATACGTTCAAATGGATTGTAAAACCTATGAATTCCACTCAACGTTTTCGTTGACCAAATTTTTGGCATGTGTTTCAGGTAACCGCTGAGGTGTAGGATGGAGCATGCATGGGATGGATGTTGTGTGTACGGCTTGGAGTCCGCTTGTTTTTCCTTCCTTTTTCTACTTAAACATTTTAAGTTTAATGTTATGTTGTTGTAAAACTGAAGTTTTTGGGTTGAGATTCATGGGGACCGAAAACGCTAAACTCTGTGTACTATTTGGGGTTGGAAAAACTGTGGACATGTATCATCTAACAATTTTAACTTTCAAGTTTTAAGTTGACGTCTTTTTAGCGTCGTTTGATATATATTGTGTGCAATGAATACTGTGTAGCACCCATTGTTGTAGTTCCGCTGCGCATAGCAATTGTGGGGGTGTTACATTCAGCGCTGACAGAAAGAAAGTCAACATTGTTAGAAAGTCAAACGTTGTCAGACCCAAACCTTGTGTGCAGCAAAGTCCACAAGTGATTAGACCTGCCCCATTCTTTACCAGAGGGTCTAACACTCATGGACAAAGACCATTTCAAAAGACAAATAACTGGTCAAATAGGCAATGGGTTTCTGTAGCAAACCCTAGGTTCAACGCTGACAAAGGTAATTTCAGCGTTGACAAGACAAATTCTAACGCTGACAGAAACGTGACCAGACCTAAATATTTGCAGCCACAAGGTAAGGAGTCTAAAGCTTCTACAAGCTTAACATGGAGGCCCAAGAAAGATCAAAACCCTAATGATAATGGAATTTCAATGACTTGCAATAGATTCAATTATATTTCAAAAGTCATTACAAAACCTATTGGGGTTAACTGGGTATTTCATCCTAAAAAGGATGAGAATGGGGTTGTTATGAGAACTAAGTCTGTTCTTATTGAACAACCAGATGAATCCAAGTCTTTTACGACTTGGGTTCCCAAAGAAAACTAATTTGTTTTCTTTATGTGCAGGGCATTCAAAGACAGATCAATGATTATGGATATTGGGATAGTGGATGCTCAAGGCACATGACAGGGAAGGAAGACTATCTGACGAATTTCATCCCTATTAAAGATGGTGATAAGGTATACTTTGGAGGTGGCTATGGCACTATTACAGGCAAAGGAACCCTTCTCACCAATAATCTGCGTTTTGAAAACGTCTTCCTGGTAAAAGAACTTGATTATAATTTGTTTAGTGTATCACAAGTTTGTGATAACAAAAATAAGGTTCTTTTTACTGGTACTGAGTGTTTGGTGTTAAGTAAGGATTTTAAGATCCCTGATGAGAAATATATTGAGTATAGAACACCTAGGCATAAGGACATATACAATGTGAATTTAAATGGGATTAAAATGAATACAAATATGTCTTGTTTTTATGCTAAGGCCTCAGTAGATGAAAGTAATTTGTGGCACAGGAGACTAGGGCACATAAATTTTAAAAATATAAATAAACTTGTGAGGCTTGGTTTGGTTGATGGTTTGCCTGAGAAGGCCTTCCACAATGACCACTCTTGTGTTGTATGTCTTAAAGGCAAGCAGCACAAGGTCTCATTCAAGTCCAAACAGGTGCATACTAGTTCCAGACCTCTTCATATGCTTCACATGGACCTCTTTGGTCCAACTAATATAGAAAGTTTGAATGGTAAGTCATATTGTTTTGTTGTCACAGATGACTTTTCTAGATTTACTTGGACATTCTTTCTAGCTATGAAGAGTGACACCGTTGATTTTCTTATTGATTTTATCACTCAGATTGAGAAAAGGTCTGGAAATGAGGTTAAAATGCTTAGGAGTGATAATGGTGGAGAATTTAGGAACAAGAAGCTAGATGATTTTTGTGCCAGGAAAGGAATTACTAGGCAATTTAGTATTGCTAGAACCCCACAACAAAATGGGGTTGCTGAGAGGAAAAATAGAACCCTAATTGAAGCAGCCAGAACAATGTTGGCTGATGCTCACTTTCCAATAGCCTTTTGGGCTGAGGCTGTTAATAAAGCATTCTATGTGCAAAATAGAGCATTGGTCAACAAAATTCAGAACAAAACACCTTATGAGTTACTTTGGGGAAGAAAACCTAATATTGGTTTTCTTAGACCTTTTAGATGTCATGTAGTAGTATTGGATACTAGTGATGCCTTAGGGAAATTTAGTGCAAAAGGTGATGAGGGTTACTTCATGGGGTATTCAGTGCAGAGCAAGGGTTATAGGGTTTATCTTAAAGAGGACAAACGTATAGTTGAAAGAGTACATGTTAGGTTCTTAGAGAATAAACCTAGTGATCCTGAAAGTGGTCCTAATTGGTTGTTTGATTTGGAACCCTTATCTAGAACTTTAAATTATATGCCTGTCACTAATCCAGACATTGTGAAGGTAACTTCAAATGTTGTGGAGGAACAAGTTGTTAATGTTTCAGGTACACAGGTTCATGAGAAGGTTGGATCACAAGCAGAAAAGGCATCTCCTACATTAGAATATGTCATGATTCCCATTTGGACAGATGCTTTTGCTGCTGCTGCTGCTGGACAAGATAATGGTGGTTTCCAAATACCACCAGATACAAACATGCATGGTTCTTCAGGCGCTGACAAAGGAAAATCTAGCGCTGACAAGACCAATTCAGACGTTGATGGCTCAGACGTTGACAACAACACTTCAAGCGTTGTTAGCCCCAGCGCTGACAAACAAGGATCAGACGTTGACAACACCTTGCACATCTTTTCTCTTCCACTTTTGAACAAGGAGAACCTTCCAATTCTTATGAAGAAGGTCCTTCTTATGTTGATATAAGAGAATCTGATGAAGAAGATATTGGCAATATAGAGCATGAAGTTGAGGACACCAGACTTTTTGAATGAGGAATTCTCACTTCTACAATAAAAAATCATCCCCCTTCCCAGATCATTGGTGATATTATGACTCCAGTTCAGACTAGAAGATCTCATCAAGGTCTTGGTGGGTTTATTGCCAATATACACAAGAAGGTTGATACCCCTCTTGTGCAAGCATGTTTGTTTGCATGTTTTCTGTCACAAGAAGAACCCAAGAAGATATTTGATGCTCTTAAAGAACCAAGTTGGGTGGAAGCAATGCAGGATGAGCTTCATCAATTTGCAATTCAAGATGTTTGGGAGCTGGTAGTTTGTCCTAGATATGTCAGACCTATAGGGACAAGATGGGTTCTCAGGAACAAAAGAGATGAAAGAGGTATTGTGGTCAGAAACAAGGCAAGGTTAGTGGCTCAAGGTTATACACAAGAAGAGGGGATAGACTATGAGGAGGTCTTTACACCAGTTGCAAGGATTGAAGCTATTAGGATTTTTCTAGCCTATTCCTCCTGCATGGGCTTCACAGTCTATCAAATGGATGTCAAGAGTGCCTTTCTGTATGGCACCATTGTTGAGGAAGTATATGTGATGCAACCTCCTGGTTTTGAGGATCCAGAGCATCCAGATAAAGTGTATAGAGTCAAAAAGGCTATGTATGGCCTTCATCAAGCCCCTAGAGCATGGTATGGTACTTTGTCTACCTATTTGGTGGACAATGGATTCAAGAGGGGCACCATAGATCAGACACTGTTTACAAAGAAGAAAGGCAAGGATGTGTTGCTTGTACAGGTCTATGTTGATGATATCATTTTTGGGTCTACTGATCCAAAGATGAGTGAGGATTTCTCCAAGCTTATGACAGACAAATTCAAGATGAGTGCTATGGGGGAGATGAACTTCTTTCTTGGTTTACAAGTTCAGCAGAAAGAGGATGGTATCTTCATCTCCCATGACAAATATGTTGCTGAAATCTTGAAGAAGTTTGACCTTTCTCCACATGAAAAGAGGGCTACTACTCCTATGGATAGAGAACACCCTTGGGGAAAGATTAGAGATGGGAAAGATGTTGATGTCAGGCATTATAGGTCCATGATTGGATCCTTGATGTATCTTACTGCCTCCAGACCTGATATCATGTTTGCTATGTGTGCTTGTGCACGCCATCAAGTGACTCCCAAAGAATGTCACCTTTATGCTGTGAAGAGGATCTTTAGGTACTTAAGATGTTATCCCAGTCTTGGTTTGTGGTACCCAAAGGATTCACCATTGGAGCTGATTGCATATTCAGATAGTGATTATGGAGGTGATAAGTTTGATAGGAAATCTACAACTGGTGGATGTTAGTTTCTTGGGAGCAGGTTAATATCTTGGCAATGCAAGAAACAAACAGTGGTGGCTAATTCTACAACTGAAGCATAGTATGTGGCTGCAGCAGCATGTTGTGGTCAAGTGTTGTGGATTAAGAACCAGCTGTTGGACTATGGGTATAATTTCATGCATACTAAGATATTTGTTGACAATAATAGTACTTTATGCATCATTAAGAATCCTGTACATAATTCTAAAACTAAACACATAGAAATTAGACACCATTTTATAAGAGATTGTTTTGAGAAAGGTTTAATACAACCAGATAGGGTTGACACTGAGGAAAATGTGTCAGATTTATTAACTAAACCTTTTGATGCTGGGAGATTTCAATACTTGGTAACAAGTATTGGAATGGTCAATCTCACATAATATGTGTTTTGGATTCTTTTTGTAAAAGTATGTACAGGATGATGCATTATTATTGTTGGTCTTATTGATGATTTAGATTTTCCACTATGTTTTCTAAAACTGACAAAGGCTACTTGAACACTGATAAGTGTTTTTGCAAACGTTGTCAGCAATATAATTGTCTAACGCTGACAAAGCTTCCCTCAACGCTGTCATGTGTTATCGGGGCGTTGTCAGCAACAATGTTAGTTTTGTGGTTTTCAATCTAAATGTGCAGATGGTATTAGCAGTTTACCATTGGATACAGAGTTGCTTATGGATCAATGGAGAAGCATTTGGACACATTTTTATTTATGGATGATGGTTGGAATGTTTCATTCCTATCTTGACATAAATTTTTATGTTCATGCATGATATTTGCAAACTCTTTGTATCATTGTTTAAGGGGAGGTTTTAGGAACCTTTAGGACTTTTGGGTATCCCTATGATACTCTTATCACAATTCTAGATTGTGTCCATAGGTGAGTATGGGTTAGTTTTACTAAACCATGAGGCACTGTAGCATGCATAGTATATCAACTTTGCATGCTGCCAAGACATTTTTGGCCTAGAATTGGTTGTGGTCTGTTGGGAGACTAGGGAATGATTTTGATATGGGATTTACCTGGGAGTAACAAGGATTTTATAAGGTAACTTTGTTGTTAAGAGTTTTGGTTAGCAAGGGACACTAGAGGACTGTTATGTCTATCTTCCTTATGCAAGTGTGCATAACTGGACAGTGCTTGCCGCCCTATGATAATTATCAGCTTTTGGTTATCTTCTCTAGGATAAATTACTTGTTAAGGTCATTTTTCACTTTTTAAATCATTTTATTTTTGGACGCTGACAAGAATTTTCCAAGCGTTGTTGTGACCAAATTGGACGCTGACATGGCTTTAGGCAAACGTTGACAAGATTATAGCCGTTGGGCGTTGATGGGTTATTTTTGACCGTTGACACTCAATGGGACCTACCCAGTTGTTACTTTTTGACATATTTTCAAGCCGTAATTTTAGGAGTTGTTACTTTCATTTAATGTATGAGATAACTTCTAACTTTTTCAATATTTTCATGATTAGTTTTTGAAAATCTTTGCCTATTTTTGGGCCAATCACATGCATTCTTTCTCTCCTATAAATTTGGCTCCTATTTTAAACAGGGTATCTATAATTCTTGTCTAACACTTTTCTCTTATCAACTTCATCTTCTACACTTCAAATTAACAGCTTTCATCAATGGCACCAAAGTTTAACTCTGCAGAATTGGCATTGGGGTTCAGATCACAACACAACATGATTGCTTATCTTGAAGCTGATAATGATCTGTTTCCTCAATACACACAAATGGTGGCATATTTGAACGTATCCCCATTAAGGTATGCTCTTTCTCATGCACCACTTATTCCAGTCACACACATTAAGCAGTTTTGGAACATTGTTAGTTCCTCAATAGTTAATGGAGTGACCACATTGACTTTTATTGTTCATGGGAGACCTTGGGTGGTTACTGAAGCTTTGGTACGCCAAGCTTTGCATCTTGATGATGCTGATGGTATAGCCACTCTTCCTATTCATGAAATAGAACAAGGGCTTAGGGCTTTGGGATATCCTTTTCCTGATGAAGGTACTCTTAATAAGTATCATAAGCAGGAATTTCCCCCAGCCTGGAAGTACCTCATACATATTCTCCTTCAAAGTTTGAGTCCCAAATGTACTGCACACAATGAGATCAATAGATCAATTGCTAGTGCTATTGTGTGCATTGCAACAGGGCAAAAATATAACTATTCTAAAATGATTTTTGAAGGGATGTGTAAAAACAAGGGGACAAAAATGACTTTAGCTTATCCCCGTTTTCTGCAAATGATTTTTGATGATCAAAGATACTGCTCAAGGGATCACAATGATTTTTATAAAATCCCTGAGCAAAAGAAAGCTATTTTTATGAAGATGGATTCACCACCCCATAGAGACTTACCTTTAACCCCAGCCATGCTTGCTGTTATTGCAGCAACACAACCCCAACCTGACCCCCAACCTCAAATTGACCCTCAACCTGAACTTGAACCAATTCCTGAACCTTTACCCTCACCTGAACAAATGCAAATTGACCAAGAATCCTTTGACGCTGACACATCAAATGTTGGCGTTGATGTGCTTATTTCCAACGCTGACACACAACCTTCACAATCCCAAACACCCCTTAACCAACCCACATCTACTCATTCTTCCACACCATCTTCCACACCCCCTGAATATAGGTTGATGAAACGCCCAAGGATCACTGGAGTGTTCTCCTCTGGTGATCCTAGCCATGTAGCAGAGAGAACCACCACCACAAGTGTGGCTGGTGACCTGGATGAGGCTGGGACTATTGGTTCTGGCTTAGATGCTGGCCAAGGCAGTCCCACCATCATTAAGTCCTCATCCATGCCCAATGAGTCTGACTTGGGAGGTCAAATTCCCATTTTAGAAGAGGGCAGACTGGAACCAATGACTCTTATGGAATTGACGGCAGTCTGCATTAGCTTGCAAAAGCAAAATGCAGACTTAGTACAAATTGTCAGCTCACAAGGCCTTGAACTCAAGCAATTGAGGGAGAGGATTGTTGTTTTGGAAAGTGATCGTGTTAGAAGGAGTATGGAGGAGTCTTCCAAAGGGGAGGAAGATCAGATAAATCTGAGTGATAAGGGTAGCCAAGATGGTCAATCAATAGATGTTGCTGAAGCCCTTACATCTTTGAAGAAACAAACAGGTTTTGATATGTCCTTAGTCTCTCCAACCAATTTAAATTTATCATTTACAGCTATGTTGAGAGAGGTTACACAAGGCGCTGAGGGAAGATATTTGGGCGTTGAAAAGGAAAGTTTGGACGCTGATAGAAGTATTTTGGGCGCTGATAGAACAAATTTGGGCGTTGACAGATCTGCTCATGAAGGTGATGTATCCCAGTCATCATCTATCATCAAGGAAGTTTCTACTCAGGTATTACCATCTACCTTACCAACCATTGCACCATCAGATAAGGGTAAGGGTATTTTGGTAGAAGAGATTGTTCCAAAGGATGCAGCTCAAATTGAATTTGATAGAAGATTGGCTGAACAAATGATGGAACAAGATGAAAAGGAAAAGTCACCATTTGTTGTGACTTCAGAAGAAGAAAGTGATGGGGCTAGCTCAGACTCAAGTGTAATGATTATAGAACCTGAAAGGCTTGAGTATGGGGATGAGTTGGCTAAAGAGAAGCTGAAAGAATTGAAATTGCAGGTTGACTTTGACATGCCAGAGGTGGTTCAAATGTACAATTCTTGGGAAGAAAGCTGCATGGATAATCCAGACTTGACCATTTCAGATAAAATATGGGGTTTGGAGCTTCTTCTTAGAGTTCAGAAGGATTGTAAGGTAATTTTGACACATACGGCAAGCAATATTCTTTCAAAGCTGAAAAGGGATAGAAGAGAGCTCTACTTTATGTTGCTCAGATGTCATGGAGTTGGATGGACATATCAGAAGTTGAAGGCTTTGACATTTGATGAGTTGGAGCATAGAGCTTATCCCATTTGGGTGAGAGTGCAGGAAGCAAACACTCTCAGACTTCTTTCAGATGAAAGAAAGGAGCAACTTGCAGAAGAAATGGAAATCAAGAAAGCTATGATGGTTCCTAGGCCAGTGAAGAAGGGATTTAAATTTGAGTTCCCAAAAGATATGGATCCACTATATCCAAGTGAAGCAGTTATAAGAAAGAGCCTCAAGATCTCCCCATTAGAAGCTTCAGATATGGTGCAAGTGTTACCATTAGATTCTAGGAATCCAGTTGTGAGTTATGATGAGGATGAATGTGGATTCTGGAAGATTGGCAGATTTGGCAAGGAGGTACACACTTTTACCACTCTCATATCTTTATTTGCAAGTTGTGATAGAGAAGACTTGGTGGACCTTTGGAGGTTACTAGAGACCAAGTATGAGGCTGAAGCACCAACTTCAGCTAATGGAATAAAACTTTGGACCACATTCAAAAGAATGTGTGGGACAAAAGAGGAAGATCCTGAAATATGGAAGGATCTTGAAGATGACCTCAGTGGTCTTCAATGGAGGTTGTATTCAGCTGCTGGTGTATACCATTTGAGTTCTACAAAGTTTGCTGAGTATCTACTTGTGGATGCTCAGTATTTTATATCCAAGGCTGTTTTGGAAAAGATGAAGGACACTCAGCTGGAGATAGATTATTCAAGTGACGTGGCAAAGGATTTGATCAGATTTATTCATTACCAATATGAGAAGATTTGTCAGACTCCTCCAAGTTCTTAATGCTTATTCAGAAACTTGATCATAAGAGTGGATATCAAGTTTAGGGGAGGATTGTTGGGAATAAATTAAGGCTAGATCACTTGAGCGCTGACAAGAACAATTCAAGCGTTGACAAGAACAATTCAAGCGTTGACAAGAGCAAAGCAAGCGTTGACAGCTCAAGCGTTGACAAGTTAAAGTCAAGCGTTGACAACATTGAAGACAAGCACTGATGGAAGATATAATCTACACGTTTATTATATTCTAGAATACTTCTAGTAAGGATAGTAACGACAATGTATTTTCTATGTTTATCTTTACCTAGAATAGCTGATACGTAGCTTATTGTACAAGGCTTCTTGTATCTATAAAAGAAGGCCTTTAGGTTAATGTTTGATATAAGTTTTACATAAGTTTTCGTTTGTAAACATCTTTCATTATAAGCAAGTTCGACATTTATAATCAAAGTGAAAGTTTGTTTACATCTTGTGTGTTCTTGTTTAAGTGTTAAATTCCGCATAACACTTAGATTCACAAAGCATATACAAAGGTTTCTCTACGTGTATTACTTGATCTAATCTCGTATACACAAAGCTAATCGATCTAAGTTTGGGATCAACAGCCTCAAGGAATGAAAACGATCACGTGGAGTGAACGCCTTCGATGACTTTAGAACGATGGTGGAACACCAAATCGTTCAAGAGGGTTTAATCAATAGAAACCAAGAAAATATATATTATATGTAATAATACTTTGGGCGGCAAAACCCTCGATTCACTCTCAAAATCAAATACGCACAAGCAAGCGGAGGAAACGAGGCGGCGCGAAGCACTTAAGAGCCTTTTTCCTTTAGGTCGTGAAATACAACCGCCTTATACCCACCTTATAGTTTGTATTATCAAGATTAAGCTTCACGAAAGTATTTATCTATTTTTGCCTTTTTTCTTTGGTTTGAGATTCGAATACAATGATTGGGTAATGACCTCCCAAGTCAAGGTTGTGATTTCTCACGTATTTGGAGTACTTGTGAATTTATTGTTCTACGTATACAATATAGTAATAGTATTCACACAAAAACCAACAAACGATAATACGTATTAGTAGAGTGCTACTAATACAAATACTATTTATGGCTAATATAAAAAACAACAATGGTTCAATCAAAACACAACACGCCTCCCCGGCAGCGGCGCCAAAAATTGATAATCGTTTTTTTACCCCTTTAGGAAAAGGAAGGTAATTAGGGTAAGTATTAACGAGTAGTTTAGGAAAACCACAAGTTATGACCCAATGAAGTGAGTTCGTTCTCGAGGAGGCAAGTATGTTGTGTAATGAGTTGATTTTGATTGAGGATTTTATTAAGAGGAAAAGAGAATAGAAATGAGAAAGAAAGACGGTTACGAAAACAGATTAAACTAAGACGAAAATGGGGTAAACGTAAAACCGTAAAAACTACAAAAAATAAAATTTTAACCTAAAAATTCCTAAAAATTACTAAAAATCCACAATAAAATTCTAAGAGTTTAAAAAAAATCCAAACTTGTTAAAACCTTTTAATTAATTAGATAATGACTTTTTAATGCTAATTAAAACCCTAAAAATCACAATTAATTATTAAAAATCCCTAAACAAGATTTTATAGTTTGTAAACCTCAAAAATAACCTAATTAAGCTAAAAACTATTTTTAAAAAATTTAAAACCAAATTAAACTATTTTTAAACACTTAAAAACTATAAAAATCAATTAAAACTTAAATTAATTCTAGAAATTAAATGAAAAGTCCTAAAAAGATTTGGAAAGTTACAAAGTTCCTAATTAAATGTCTACAATCTAGGAAAAATGAAAAAAGTAGAAAAAACAAACTTTCTATTTTTAGTAATAAAATAATATTAAAATAATCAAAAAAATAAAAAGTTTATAAAATAATTCTAAAAAATTACCAAAACACCTAAATAATGTAACTAAAACAAAAATGCAATTAAAATTTTCTGAAACCTATTTATTAATTTTATATTAAATTTTAAAGTTGCTAGAAAACCCTAAAATCAAATAAAATTAAAAATAAGACTTTTTGAAAACTTTTTGTGATGTAAACCTCAAAAATATAAATCAAAACCTAAAAACTATTTTTCTAAAAATTAAAACCTATTTTAACTATTTTTAAACTACTTAACAAAATACGGCTAAAGAAAAATAAATAAAAAATAAATAAAGAAAGACAAAAATCAAAGTTTAAGCCAGAAAAATCCTAAATGATAACACTATCCTAGGAAAAATAAGCTGGAACAAAATGGCCTAATGAATAAGCCAATAAGGGCTTATTATGCTACGGCTTTTATTAAATAAGCCCAAACAAACACACCTTAAGTAACTTGCAAATGCAACCCTAGCAGTCAAAGACCCTAGGGCGCAATGGTAATGAGTGTGTGTGGTGAGAGGAGTGGCGCAGGTTCGAGTCCTGGCCACGTCCTTTTTGTTTTATTATTTATTTATTTTTTTTTACTTTTAAAAACTCAAATCCAGTAACCTTTTTCTTACAAAAACACAAACACGAACCCAATATAACAAAGATTAAGCCTTAAAAGGATCAAAACGTGCTCAGTTCAAGATTTCAAGAACACAAGCAAATAAGTTAATCTTCACTTGTGCAGTTATGATCAAGAGGGGCTTGATCTTGGTTTTGTGGTGTTGTTTGTTGGACAATAGGCACCCCTACACTTAGTTGGAGTGTAGGGAGTCAATATAACTCAAAAACAAGCAAGATCAAAAGCAAAATTAAACCAAATGCTCAAAAACAAGTTACTGATAAAAGCTTAGGGTGGTCTGGTGGTATTTTTGACCAATTTGTTGCACAAAAACGACTTTTAGAAGCTCATGATTTGCATACAATGACACCAACTATCATGAAACCAATACACAATCCTGCTATAACCTTACTCCTAACAAATTATCAAACTTGATGCACAATTTCCACAAAAACATGCAGAAAAATGACTGTGACAGATTTATGCTACTTTTTCACTTTTTTTTACCAAGCAAATCTTCTTAAACTACCACAAACTGAAAACCAATGAAACTTAACACCTAACTCTAACCTAAGGAATGTATCTAAACAGGTTTTAAGCAAAATTTAATTAATTAAACCCCTCTAAAAACTGAATCCAAACACCCCTTAAGTTATGAAACTGATTTTTTTTCAAAGCAACTCAAATCAAAACACACCCAAACTAATTTAAATCTATTATAGCATGCATACCTCATCACAATAAGCAAAATTAAACACTCAAACAATCACTTAACCAGATTTCATGCAATAATCACTCAAATCTCATTTTCTGAAAATAAAAACTAGATACAAGGATTTTTACCTTGAGGGACTTACATCCAAGTCCCTTAGTGACTGTATGTCACCTCCCACAAACACGGGTTTGTGCAGAACCTTGATCAAATCAAGCTCCAAACAACCCTGCTAAGAAAAATGGAAAAACAAGCAAAGATTCTATCTTTCTGTTTTTTCTTTAAACCTTTTTAAACCTTTTTAAAAACCTTTCTTAAGTGTTTCTCTTTCAAAACACTTATCCCAAACTAATTTTCAAACCTGGAAATTACACCTTGAACCAAACTTTTCACCAAAAATTTCCAATTTCAGAAACTTACTTACTGAATTTTTAAAACACCAAATGTTTTGTTAATTTTTATTGGAACTCAGCTTAGCATCCAAACACATACCAACTTTTTAAATCTAATAAAAGGAATTACAGTTTAATTAAAAATACCAACTTTATTTATTTTAAAAAAGGAATTACAAGAGTTGAGTGCTAAAAACTGGAACAAAGCATAATGAAAAGCTAGGTGTCCTTATATACTGGACTACAAACCATTCTAGAATTACAAACAAATGCTAACCCTAATCCTTGAATTCCCTAAAAAGCCCTTGGTCTTCAGAATTTGAACTTGGTCAAATTTTTGCCATGTGATATGAGAGTGATGTGCCAGCTGGTGTAGGATGATCTTGGACGTCCAATTAGCCTTGGGGACAAAGGAGTATGTGTGGGTCGTTGGTTTGGTCGGGTTTTGGGGTTTTGGTGAGAGTGACGCAGCAGGGGAGGGTCCCACAAGACACATGGGTGTGTCTTGTGGTGGTTTGTGAGGTGGGTTAGGGTGACAAAAGTGTTAATTAGCCATCTGGAGGGAATCAACTCAAAACCCTTTGTTTTGTGATTAATCGAACCTGGGTAATTAGGGTTTAAGATGGTGATTAAGGGAGTGTTTAATCCAAAAAGGGAAAAGGTTTATTTAAAATTGTTGTTCGGTGGGAAATATTTGAGGGTTGACCTGGGGTTTGACTGGGGAGTATTTAATTAAGCCGGGTTTTATTTATTAAGGGTTTGGGTTGGTGGGGTTAGGTTTGGGCCAAAGGGTGATAATGGGCTGGTGGGTAGAAAATTCACCACCAGTCCTTTAACTTAACAGCCGTCCAAAATAGTTTGCATAACCAGTCCAATCCGTTAAATCCTTTGCAATGGCAGTCCATAAACATTGCAAGTTAAGTCCTTTTGTCAACTTAGACTAACTTTGCAACATTTGATCAATTCCCAAGGTCATAAATTGTACAATCTTCATTCCTCAAGGACCATACTTGTACAATTGACATTTGGAGGGTCATTTGTGACAAGTTCTTCAAAGATGAGGGACCAAAGTTGCCAATTCTTCAAACTTCAGGGGTCTTTTTGCAAAATTCCAAACTTGGGCTTGGTTCATTGTGCGACTTCGTTTCTCGTGTTCATTTTTGATTGATTCTTGTGATCTTTTGTTAATTCCTCAATATCCGTACCTAAAAATACATAAGTAACAAACACGAGCATATATTTGGTATAATTAATGATATTTTATGCATTTTAAGCCCGTTTTGGACGATGAGACCATGTATAAAAGCCGTCTCATCAGCTACCACAAGTGTAACAGGCTTTCTTAGACACAAACTTAGGTCTAGAGGAGAAGAAACCTGTTCCATGATTGCTAACCTGGCTCTTGGGTGACCTAGTATTCCTATACATCTCTGCATATTTAACGGTAGGTCTTCTAACAGTGTTTGAGCCTAAGTCAACAGCTTTACCAGTGATTGGGTTAGTAACCTTAATGGGTGGTGACTCATTAGGACTTTCACATAGCAAGCCACCTTTGACAAATAGAGTAGGGTTAGCCTTCTTCCACTCATTTAGGTCAGTCAGTTTTTGTTGATACTCTTCAACTGGAGTGACAACTCTTGGTGGAGGAATGAATTTCTCCTCTTGGAGCTCTGGCAAGCCAGTCCAAGATAAGTCCCTTTGTTGGGCACCATAGAAGTCACCAGCTGGTGGTGGAACCAAAGAGTAATCATTCATCCTAATCCCAGTCATGTCCTTAGGATCCCTTTGTTTAGCCACACAGTCTCCTAGGGTTTGGGTGGCTCTATCAAATCTTTGAATTTTAAGGCCAACATTATCTTTATTCTTAATGGCCTCATCTAACTTAGCCTGTAATTCACCATTAACCCTTTCCATGATGTTTCAAATATCCATACTACCCTCTAACTCATGTTTTAAGATATTGATCTTATCTTTTAAGTCAAATTCCATTTTCTTGTATTCAGAAACGATTTTCTCAGTTTCAGTAAGAGCTAGTTGGTAATTAGACAATTTACATCTTTCAGTACTCATATCATCTTTTAGTTTTAACACTTCTTTGTTAAGTCTTTCAGTATTTAACCTACAACCTTTGCTACAAAAAGCATCATCATATACCTCATTATCAGATGAAGAGGAGGAGTGTGCCATGAAAGCATATTCAACATGCTCTTCTTCTTCAATATCAGCAACCAAAGCTTTATCCTCTTCAACATTCTTAGACAGATAGCTCCAATCCCATCCTGTACCATCAATTCCTTGAACTACAACCATAGCTTTGGAATCCTGAGCTTTAACAACCTGACTTGAGGGTTTACCAGCATCAGATCTTCTAGGAGATCTGCATTCCCTCATGAAGTGCCCCATACAATGACAGTTGTAGCATTCAACTTTGGATTTATCAAATCCAGCTGTGTCTTTAGCATTGAAGGTCATCTTCTTTTTAAATCTTCTGTTCCACCTATTTGCTCTTATACTAGCAAGAGCCATGTTCCACTTGATGTCCATCTCTTCCAAGTGCTCATCACTTATCTGCTCAAGGTCCTCATATGTAATCACTGAACCATTGGGCAAAGAAGCAATGTAAGCACAAACAGTATCCAAATCCAAACCAGCAGGTTTAACTCTTGGGGATTCATTCTTGAATGTGTCAGCGTCTGAAAAGGAGACGTTGACAGGACTTGTTCCAGCGCTGACATATGATGATCCAGTAACTGGATGCATATAAGAGTCCTTCTGATTGAATTGACCTTCACTATGTGAGAAGAAGGCCATGTTGCTGGTGGTAGATTTGCTTCCATGCTCTAAAAGAGTTTCATCTTCCAACAGTCTTAGTTTGTTGTAGATGTCATCAAACGAGGAGATCTTGTAAGTATTGTTGGCAAGAATAGATCTTGCCTCAATCTTCCATGCCTCACCAAGACTTTTAAGAAAGGTTGCATTGATGTCAACATCACCAACTTGTGTCCCCATGAAGGACAACTTGCTTGTAATGTCAAGCAATCTGCTTCTCACACTACTCAGTTTTTCATTGGGTTGAGCTTTGAAGACAGCATAATCATGCAGAAGTTGCTTTTTCTTTTCCTCCTTAGTGTCTGCATTGCCACCATATGCAACCTCAAGAGCTTCCCAAAGATCCTTAGCAGATTCATAGCCTCTATATTTATGCTGGTTCTCTTGTCCCAAAGAGACTTTCAGAATATTTAGGGCTTTCATGTCAACCCTTTTCTTTGCTATGTCATCAGCAGACACAGCTCTACCATCTCCAGGTTTTTCTTTCTTATCCTCTTCAGAACATCCAGCAACAGCTAATCGTCGAGTAATGGCATCAAGAATCTTTTGAGCCTTATTGAATGTGTTTCCATATTCAATAATCTCCCAGAGAGTGTAGTCATAGATCCCCAGATATTGTTCAAAGTTGAACTTCCATAAGTCAAAGTTGGTTGCATCAAGCATGGGAATCTTGATGTTTGGTAAGGCTGAGGAGGAGGAGGTTATTGCTTCAGACATGATGTTATTAGGGTTTCTGAGAAAATTAGGGTTTTGGTGATTTTAGGATTCTGGTGTTCTTTAAGATCAAAAGTTCCTCAACAAGCTCTGATACCACTTGTTGATGCCAAACTTAGATCGATTAGCTTTGTGTATACGAGACTAGATCAAGTAATACACGTAGAGAAACCTTTGTATATGCTTTATGAATCTAAGTGTTATGTGGAATCTAACACTTAAACAAGAACACACAAGATGTAAACAAACTTTCACTTTGATTATCAATATCAAACTTGCTTACAATGAAAGATGTTTGCGAATGAAAAACTTATATGAAAACTTATATCAAACATTAACCTAAAGGTCTTCTTTTATAGACTT
Organism: Glebionis coronaria; assembly: GCA_025667525.1. Lineage (NCBI taxonomy): Eukaryota > Viridiplantae > Streptophyta > Magnoliopsida > Asterales > Asteraceae > Glebionis > Glebionis coronaria. The sequence continues at coordinate 126,978 of JANFOE010001223.1, forward strand.
AAGAAGCCTTGTACAATAATCTACGTATCAGCTATTCTAGGTAAAGATAAATATAGAAAATAAATTGTCGTTTCTATCCTTACTAGAAGTATTCTAGAATATAATAAACGCGTAGAATATATCTTCCATCAGTGTTTGTCTTCAATGTGTCAACGCTTGACTTTGTCTTGTCAACGCTTGAGCTATCAGCGCTTGTTTTGTTCTTGTCAACGCTTGTTTTGTTCTTGTCAGCGCTCAAGTGATCTGGCCTTAATTTATTCCCAACACACCCATTGTGAGTTGGACATGTCTTTTAGGTATAAGGTTGCCTACGATGACAAACCTAACCTTACAAGATACCCGACCCGCGAGACCTGAAATGATTGTTGAAATTAGGATTTGATTATTGACTGCCAGTAGTGGGCAGGAGGTTATGTGAATATGAAATGTAGGTCTTGAAGTGCAGGATGGGTAGCAAAGTTATGCCCTAAAATTTTCACCTTGGAAAAATGAATTGATGATCAGAAAGATCATGGGAAATAAGTCCATGTTGTTTGGGACCATTGAGATAATGTAAAAAGTTGGTTTGAAAGGCATATAAGCTAGATCTACCCTAGGACTTCAAGGGCTGCGCGAATTGTGTTTCGTATATCGAACTTGATAAAGTGTCTATCAAGTGAAAATCTGATTACTTCTTGATGAAGTTTGGATCGGAGAAAAGTTGCATTCATCAAAAACCCGTGAACATCATAGATAGAGAAATTAAGTCAACATTAAGCCTGATCGTATTCCCGTAGTTATGTTTGATGAAACTCGCGTATTGTAATGAATTACACTTGAGAGAAAAGACCAAATGTGGAGGAAATACCCACATGGATCTAACTCTATAAGAAGCGAGTAGTAAGATAAATTGATCTTTGAGGACAAAGATCCTGTTTAGGGGTAAATGTTGTGACAATTCGTCAATTTATGGTCGATATTTTATTCTCAAGTATTATTTAAAATCATTATTTTAATGTTATATTATGAACTCACTCATTTTTGGGAAGAAATTTAGGTTTACGTCTTGAAGTAGCATCGACTGCGTCTAAACCGAAGGATTCTACGTTACGTGCTTACATTACATACACCGTTTTTGGTGATTGTCCGACATTTCAGAAAATAAATTTATTCTTGAATATTATGATGGAATTTTAATTTGTGTTGGTTCACAAACTCACAAATTTACGAGAAGAGATTAGGACTTACGTGCATAATTTAACATCTTTTACGACTAAACCGAAAACCCTAGGATTACGTATTTACGTTTTTGAACTCCGTTTTTGATGAGACAATTTTTATTAGATTCGTTTTGTGCCGTTGATTCATAATTTATAAAAACGTTTTTCGTAAAACGACCCGAGGGCACGTTAATCTTGGAAACTAGAATCGAGGAGTATCCGTAAATTATTGGAGATGAGAAAAGTTTACACTTGCCTCATCCCCACTATGGGTGGCAAGACTTAGTCAACACACAATATGTGGTGTCAAGTTTATATACACACTAAGGACACATGTCCTTAGTGCATACACAAACCACCAAACTAACAAAACTAGCTACACCATAAACCATTTTTCATTTCATACATGCAAAACCACTCAAACACTCTCTTCTCTCTCTCTATGAACGTCCATAGCCACCCTCCTATCACCATTTTCATCAAATTTTAACCATAAACAAAGGCTATAATCAACATATGTTGAAGCCTACTTGAAAAGATGAAGATTGGAGGTGATTATAACATGTGAAAAGGAGTTTTCATGGAGGTCTTTGGGCTGATTTTCAAGAAGGAGTTTAGGGCTGATTTCATAGAGGTGTTCATCCATTTGAAAGACTCAAGAAGTTTATTTACCAAGTTGAAGTTTTGGTAACAAGGAACCAAGCCTTGTTCATCATAATCCTCATCTTTTCATCATTATTGGCGGTATAGAGATTGTTTCTTCCTATCCTCTTGTTATTTTGATTATGTAATCTTGTATTTTATTTATTTATGTATATGTATATGATGATGAATGATGATCAAAATATTATGTGGGGATTTGGTGTTGATAAATTTGGTTAAAATGATTAAAAGCTACATGAAAGGATGTTAAAATCATGGCTAAAAGTGTAGGTTGTATAAAACAGTAAAGAACTATATTATAACTTGTTAAAGTAGCTTGGATAATTTAATATACAGTAAGATAAGTCACTTGTATATATGTGAGAGTTGGCCACTCATTGGAATCCATAAAATGAGTGAGATATGATCAAAACAATATTGAAGTCCAAATCTGTATAGTCTGTTTTGGACGAACCGTTAGAGACATTTAGAGGTTGATTGATGTCACACCCCATCATGGCGTAATATGGGGCGCGACGCATGGATATCATCACAACAATAGCGTGTCTATAGAGATAACTAAATGAAATGGAAATATCATAAATGGTGACACAATGTTATGAAGATATCTCAAACAATGTAGGCGTCTATGTAAGTAGGTAACAGGTCTACCTCTTACCAAAGACATACAATTAACAAATAACAAACATATAGGTGTCTACAAAGTATCACTTATTCAAACATAAATAAAGACTAAGAGGAAAGGGGGTTCCTCCAAATGCAATCCTAAGCCTTCCAGCTAGCCACTCCTATTCTCACGCTTAACCACATTCTCACCTGAAAGAGACACTAAAACACGTCAACATAATGTTGGTGAGAGTCATAGGTTTAGACTCTAACCGAAAACAGATTATAATAAGCTGTGAACAATCATAAACCACTACACATATGGACAATGTGCTAAAAATATGCATTAACAACTAACATTCAAGATCAATCATTCCAAACCAAATACAAGGCTCCCAGCCTTACCAAACACCATGGTACCATAGGCACCCATACACCTATGTACTAATCCCAAGGCCCCGCCTTGTCATTATCCATTGGTCACATAGATGCTCACACATCTATGTACCTCCCCAAGGCCCCGCCTTGTCAACATCCCCTTGGTACCAAATCAAACCACATTAAGTGAGACGGTACGTGTCCCCCGATCCAAATCATAAACACAATCAAGAATCACATAGCAGTTAATCACATAAGTGCACACACAATCAAAAACCATAAAAACATTCACAACATTAGTTACAAAACCATACAGTATCTCGTCCATCCAATCTGGAAGTGAAAGTCATTAAAATATATGGGACTATGAAACTCACCTGATTGAGCTTCTCTAAAAATCCGCGCACTAGCAAAAACCTAACAAACAAAAGCACATAATCAAAACATGAACCAAACACTAAGATGGCCCAACAACCTATGATGGACATCTAACATTCTCCCATATATATACCTCATTTATATGCTCTAAGCATCTCATTACACCCCTCTATAAAGCCCTTAACTTAGTTTACTTCATAAGCCGTCTCGTTAACATTTTACCCAAAATAGTCCCGGTTTTTAGGTCTCCAAACTATAAGCGCAACGCCCATCTAACCATACCCATGACCTCTGTAAAGGAAACCCTATGCCCTTACATATGTTAGCTAACTCCTCTTTTTTGCCCCATCTTTAATGCTACTGTTAAGGCCCCGATATATATATACACTTTTGTCTATCCGGATTTACTGATTTTGAACATACAAAAAGTTTGTTATGATTAGGGGGTCTTACCCTAACCAATTTGCTTAGCCCTCGTCCAGATATCTTATTTAATATATAAACCAACACCCGTGCTCATTAAAGGGCTAAAGTGTACACCTAAGTACCCCAATCACCTTAAAACATTAAATTAAACCTGACTGATTTCAAAACTGTTTTGACCTCTGACTGTTGTAACCTGTTTTTGACCCACTTGCCAACCTCCAATATAGTTCTCGTTTCTTTCATTTGAAAGCCAACTCAATTACCTTTCCAGGGATACTTGGATCACAAAATAAGAGTTTGTAGAACTCTATATATGGTCAAAACAATTGACCTAATATTCTGCCCAGTTTTTATAAAACGATTTTAACATAATTAGTCTAATTAATTACCCATAACTCCACTAATTACAAGCCCTAATTATTCTAATCATGTTCATATCATTAAATTATAGATATCATAATTAAACTAACCCTAGATCCATCATGTATTTATTATAAAAGAATCAAAAACAATTTAATTAAAAAGGGTATTAAAGATTTTACCTTAGAATTTTTGAAAGAAGAAAAATTAATGAAGAACCCTAAAACCACCATTGATGCCGACTTGAAGGTGATCTACACGGGTTTTATGAAGTGTTTTGGTTAATAAAAAATATTTATATAGTTTCCTAACAAGTCCTTGGCCTATTACAAAAGCCCGGTTCCCTTTTTTCCTTTTTTCCCTTTTCTTTTCTTTCTTGCATCCCAAAACCGACTATCATATATATTTTTATATATTTTTTTGTTTTTATTACCTATTAATATATTATTAATAGTACCTTAATTTACCCTAATTTATTTCAACTCTTAAAGCCTGCGAAACCTCAAAACCGTAAAACTAGTCAGTGTTTACGCGTATGTCGTAAAAGACGTAAAAATATACAGTTTTATAAAAACTCTTAGAATATGTAATAAAGTATATAACTAAGTCCTAAATGACTTAAAACCATCCAGTAAATTATTCACGTGACTAAATACCTTATCCGAGACCCCTAAATGCAAACCCTGAATCGTAAAAATACGATTTTTCTATAATACATATACGTATACGTAAACCACTAAATAACATCATCTCATTTCATAGTCACTAACTTGTGAGCTCATGAACATGAAAACATCACACATCGTTCCACTCACAAGGTACCCCGTACCAGAAGACGATATCCAAGCCACATTCTATACACACCAATTAGCACATAAACATGTAAAGACACGTAACTTGCACAAAATAAAACTAAGTGACGAACCTCAATACCGCGGTTGTCACATCACTCCCTCCTAACAAAAATCTTGTCCCGAGATTTACTCCTTACGATCAAACACACAAACAACAAATCACATGAGGATACTTGTTCTAAATGAACTCTTCTCATTTCCATGTGTACTTTAGTTCAAGTCTCAAATTACCACATATACTAACCAACAATATTTAAATTCATACCCAAAATCTTGACCTCACAGCCAATAAATCTCATAAATGACTCTTTGATAAAACAAAGACTCTTATTAACAAAAATCTCGAATAACCGTACATGCAAATATGCATTCTCAAACAACATTTACCAATCTCAATACATGAAATATATCATATATACCACTCATTTTCCCCAGGTAATTCTATACTCGTAAGCTACTGGTCCGATCTTTCCAAGGATCATAAATGGACCTACACAACTCTACATCAACTTTTCCATTTTACCAAAACATACCACCCGTTACTATCGGTGAAACTTCCTACATAACTTTGTCATTGAACTCTAGTGGTTTCCTCCTTTTCTACATATCATCTCTTGTTTTCTCTCATCCTTTCCACAAACACCTTTTCCACATTAGTAGTCTCTGTAACCAATTTTAGTCCATCTTAAGGACAACTCACCTTATCCTTCCATATAGTGCCTCAAATGGCATTCACCGACTTCTAGTATGGTAACTATCATTATATTAAAACTCAGACATCACAAACGAGTTTCCCACCTCCCTCTAAATCAGTCACCTAAGCTCTCAACAGGACTCCAATACTTGTAGCAATTTATCACTTCGTCAATCCTTTTCCAATTAGCTGGATATACTCATATCCAATCATGTTCATCAACTCCCTTTAGTCTGTACCGCCAAACTACTTAAAAATTCCAATTTCCTTACACAAGTGACCTATGACGGTGTTTCACATATTCATTAGTTCATCATAACAAGGCTCTTCCAATCTAAATCAGCTTATGATCTATACATATCACCAAAAGGACGGTTATCTCAGTTAGTCTACCAACTGCCATCCAAACCCATGCTACAACTACTTCCATTTGGATAGCTCATTAGTAGCACCTATACAATTCTTTCTCAATTTTCTCCATGAAAGTTTTTTTTTCCGAATACTCAACACTTCTTTTATACCTACACAATGCCTTACCTTCAAGGTCAAAGTGCTCCTCATCTTGTCTCAGTTAGACCAAGCCCTTCGTCTCTCATGACACATCACATCTATAACTCCTCAACCATTCGATTATCGATACTAAGCCATCCAATCAAACAGTATAGATCAGTACCATTTCCTTTCCACACTACAACAATATTAGCATGCTTAGTGCCATAGTCTACTCATTAGGCTATACCAAAGTTTTACCTTCGGTTCCTATCTCGACCTATTTCATTCATGATTCGCATCTATCCACACTTACTTCTTCTTCCTTAGCTCATGACATACATCACGATGTTATGCTTCACGTCTTTCAAGTCATCTATAGCTCAATTTTTTTTCCAAGTAGCTTCACTTGTTTTCCTCACGATCAGTTCTCCTACTCCCTCCTAATAGGGATAGACTAGAGTTTTATGTGATCCCATGCGGATCACACTCTCATCTTATACCCATATTAGTTCCCATTTGTCTAACCCAATCCATATTTTAAATTCTTATTCAAATCTCATACTTCTATTTTGATCTTGCACCCAACATGAGGTACTTTCAGTCATCATCTTCTAGGAGTACTTGGTTCTCTCCTTCCATGGTTCTCCTTAATTCCTACACTATCCCGTCCAACAAAAATTCCATACTTCATTCATCAATTCTATGGAAATCGCTAGTGCATTGGATAATGTATAACTGTCTCTTCCAAAGATCTTTCATAACACCTTCACAAAAATCACTCTCTAATCACTTCTCCATGAACTTATTCAGCTCAGCTTCACTACTCATCCCTCGATATTGATTGCTACAAAAATTATATCCGCGTAGTCACTCGACTCCCCTTGTTACCTCTACGAGTTCTTAATATCCCATGTTATATATTCAATTCATCACGATCCACTAGTTCAGCTCTTTGTAACTCCACTCCGGTACTCGATCTGTCCTTCTTCGTCATGAACCATACGGAGATTCCCATCATAGTGATTGTCACCTTTCCAGTCCTTGCAACTTCTGTGACTCCTTCGAAATCTCTTGCTTCCTTCTAGCAGCCGGCACGTAGTCCTTTCAACTCCTTGATTCACGATATAGCTCTTCACGCACTCCTTTGCGTCTCTATGATGTTACCTAGGAACTTCACACTACCCAATAGCCTCTAACTTTAACTCATCTACCACAATATTTCTAAAGGTACTTCAACCCCTCAATGGCTCACTATTCCTTACTTGTTGTAATCACCATTAATCAGCCTCCTACCAATCATTCTTTCACATCCATGTTTTCCTTCACGTGTCTACTCTACCTCGCCTCCATAACTATACCAATTCCCTTGCGTGTTATTTGCCCAATCTTTCCATTAGTAGGAAATTTCTACTCTACCCTCACATCTGCTGGTACTTTCATCAATCTCCTAATGGTACTTCAACCAAATTCTCATAGCATGACATCTCGTTCCCACGACTAGTCAACTAACTTTACTTACTCCCTTATTCCTGTAACCAATCTAAATTTCAAAAATTCACAAATCTTAATCATTCCTTCATCACAACCTTTAAACCAAAACACGTCTCTGCATTCTAATATCTAACCATAAGTAATACTACCCAACTCTATCCTCTCATCCTAACGTTTCCACAACCGCATAACTAAATCAACCATGACGTGTACCAAAAGAATTCCAACGATCGCGTCGCATAATAAATATAGGGTAAACCGAAAGATCAACCATAATGAACCCTAGCCAAAACAACTGAAAACGAAACAATGTATTCCAAAAGATTCAATGGAGTGTGCCAACAACAAAAAATTAGACTCTTCACGGTTAGTATTACCAAATTTCGATACCTCAGAAAATTTTAAACGTTCGCCACATTTAGTTACTCCTCATAAGAACCAAACTTCAATACTACTAAAATCAATCATACTCGTTCTAAACAATCAACTCATCTTTTATCTTCATTATTTTATCAAAGATATCAACTAGTTAGTATACTACAATCTTCTTCTAACTATTATCTTGTATACCCGTATTAAACGTATTTCACTTGTTATTATGAAACCAATACATGTTTATAAAATACAGTGTTTTTTTCATTTTATTCTATATTATTATTATTATTTTATAAAATCCATTTAGGCAGGTTATAACTAAACTACTACACGTTTACAAGGTGTGGTGTTATTATTATCATTATTATTATAAAATCTCCCTTTTTACTCTTTCCGTCTTAGTTAAATACTTCTAAAATTTTAATTCCACTTAAGAAAATTATTGTAAAATTTCTTCACCCTTTAAAATGTATTATCACATGTTACCTTGAAAACTAATCCAATTATTTTCAAGACAAATGTTTTTTATAACTTACTACCACAAACTTAAAAAAAAGATATGTAAGTCACGATATCATACCATACACCTACAAATTATTTTCAAATCGTGTTCCTATAATTAGCGAGACTTATTTGCAAGAAAATTTAGTATTTCTCATTAATTAAAATACATACCCGAATGTAGACACACATCAAAAAGACTTAAAACGTCGTTGGAACTCCATCAAACTCCAGCACCATAAAACACGAGCAAACACAAGGTACATTCAAGTTATAATAACTACTGAACGACCATATATCACAACCTAACACACACTAGTATATATACATCCGCATATATATACCTATAAAATCACCCAAGACATACTCGTTACCATACATGTCAGATCAATCAATCGCGTCATACACTCGTTTTTCCATACGAGTAATCACCATCTTACCACAAGGCATAAAACCCATCACTAAAAAACAGTCCATATCGTGTGACCCCATAATCACACAACATGAGTATAACCCAAAACATATAATACACTCAAAATAGCCATATCGTAGGCAGCCATTACATAAACCTATATACTATACATATACCCAAAATCCACATCTCATCATATACAAGAATGTACTAACCCTCTTTCATGCAACCATACTTTAGAACCCATTGAAGTTGTGGTACTTTTATAACTATGTTGGCCACCATACTTATACAATTACCCTTTCCCCAATGCACTCCCTCCTATGATGATACTTATATTAATCAATACATCATATAACACATAAATCCATCTACTCACATAAGCTCATAACCACATAAACAATAAGGTCCAAAACTTCATCTAATAAAACAAGATAGTCAAACTCTTAGAAAACATAAATACATAGTCTAGCTAAAATAGCATAGACAAAATCCAAAATGAAAACATAATCAGTTATAAGTCATGTCGCCCATAAGAGTGGAAGCAGCTTAAAATCCTTAATATCCACCTACTCCTAATAACTCGAACCACCACATGATTCTTAGGGAACATGACTTAAACATCAAAAGAATAATACTATACCTCAGGTACATAAAATAACCCAACAAAAGATAGAAACTACCATGTACAAAATTATGTACTATAATGTACAATTTAAGCAAAATACGACAATGTCTAGCGTGGATGATTATGGTTCAACCAGCACTAATCACACCCCGAAAAGAAAATAACATGTGGCTAAGTATGAACTACTATGGTTCAACCCATACTAGTCAAAACTTAACAAACATCGCAAGTAAAAACCAATAACATCCAGAAAACTTTAATTAAGATAAAATGCACACATACTCCTATGACGCCTATATGCAGTGACCCTTAAGCTATAGAGTAGGTTACTAGACTAGGCAACCTAATTCTCTATAACCATTGTCTCTGATACCATTCTGTCACACCCCATCACGGTGGAATATGGGGCGCGACGTATGGATATCATCACAACAATAGCGTGTCTATAGAGATAACTAAATGAAATGGAAATATTATAAATGGTGACACAATGTCATGAAGATATCTCAAACAATGCAGGCGTCTAGGTAAGTAGGTAACAGGTCTACCTCTTACCAAAGACATACAATTAACAAATAACAAACATATAGGTGTCTACAAAGTATCACTTATTCAAACATAAATAAAGACTAAGAGGAAAGGGGGTTCCTCTAAATGCAATCCTAAGCCTTCCAGCTAGCCACTCCTATTCTCACGCTTAACCACATTCTCACCTGAAAGAGACACTAAAACACGTTAACATAATGTTGGTGAGAGTCATAGGTTTAGACTCCAACCGAAAACAGATTATAATAAGCTGTGAACAACCATAAACCACTACACATATGGATAATGTGCTAAAAATATGCATTAACAACTAACATTCAAGATCAATCATTCCAAACCAAATCCAAGGCTCCCAGCCTTACCAAACACCATGGTACCATAGGCGCCCATACACCTATGTACCAATCCCAAGGCCCCGCCTTGTCATTATCCATTGGTCCCATAGATGCTCACACATATATGTACCTCCCCAAGGCCCCGCCTTGTCAACATACCCTTGGTACCAAGTCAAACCACAATAACTGAGACGGTACGTGTCCCCCGATCCAAATCATAAACACAATCAAGAATCACATAGCAGTTAATCACATAAGTTCACACACAAGTCCATCACAAACCATAAAAACATTCACAGCATTAGGTACAAAACCATACAGTGTCTCTTCCATCCCATCTGGAAGTGAAAATCATTAAAAGATATGGGACTATGAAACTCACCTGATTGAGCTTCTCCAAAAATCCACGCACTAGCAAAAAGCTAACAAACAAAAGCACATAATCAAAACATGAACCAAACACTAAGATGGACGAACAACCAATGATGGAGATCTAACATTCTCCCATATATATAACTCATTTATATGCTCTAAGCATCTCATTACACCTCTCTATAAAGCCCTTAACTTAGTTTATTTCATAACCCGTCTCGTTAACATTTTACCCAAAACAGTCCCGATTTTTAGGTCTCCAAACTATAAGCCAAACGCCCACCTAACCATACCCATGACCTCTGTAAAGGAAACCCTATTCCCTTACATATGTTAGCTAAATCCTCCCTTTTGCCCCAACTTTAAAGCTACTGTTAAGGCCCCGATATATATATATATATATATATATATATATATATATATATATATATATATATATATATATATATATATATATATATATATATACACTTTTGTCTATCCGGATTTTACTGATTTTGAACATACAAAAAGTTTGTTATGATTAGGGGGTCTTACCCTATCCAATTTGATTAGCCCTCCTCCATATCTCTTATTTAATATATAAACCAATACCCATGCTCATTAAAGGGCTCAAGTGTACTCCTAAGTACCCCAATCACCGTAAAACATTAAATTAAACCCGACTGATTTCAAAACTGTTTTAACCTCCGACTGTTGTAACCTGTTTTTGACCCACTTGCCTACCTCCAATTTAGTTCTCGTTTCTTTCATTTGAAAGCCAACTCAATTACCTTTCCAGGGATACTTGGATCACAAAATAAGAGTTTGTAGAACTCTATATATGGTCAAAACAATTGACCTAAAATTCTGCCCAGTTTTTAAAAAACGATTTGAACATAATTAGTCTAATTAATTACCCATAACTCCACTAATTACAAGCCCTAATTATTCTAATCATGTTCATATCATTAAATTATAGATCTCATTGTTGATCCCAAACTTAGATCGATTTAACTTTATGTATACAAGATTAGATCAAGTAATACACTTAGAGAAACCTTTGTATATGTTAATGATAATCTAAGTGTTATGCGGAATTAACACTTAAACAAGAACACACAATGATATAAACAAACTTTCACTTTGATTAATGATATCAAACTTGCTTACAATGAAAGTAGTTTATGAGTGAAAACTTATGGAAAACTTATATTGAACATTAACCTAAAGGTCTTCTTTTATAGACATAAGAAGCCTTGTACAATAATCTACGTATCAACTATTCTAGGTAAAGATAAATATAGAAAATACATTGTTGTTCCTATCTTTACTAGAAGTAATCTAGAATACAATAAACGCGTAGAGTATATCTTCCCATCAGTGCTTGTCTTCAATGTATCAACGCTTGACTTTATGTTGTCAACGCTTGAGCTGTCAGCGCTTGTTTTGCTCTTGTCAACGCTTGTTTTACTCTTGTCAGCGCTAAAGTAGATTGGCTATAATTTATTCCCAACAATCCTCCCCTAAACTTAATATCCACTCTAATGATCAAGTTTCTGAATAAACATTAAGTACTAGGAGGAATCTTACAAACCTTCTCATATTGGTAATAAATAAATCTGATTAAGTCTTTTGCCACATCACTTGAATAATCAATTTCCAGCTGAGTGTTCTTCATCTTCTCCAAGATTTCATTGGACATGAAATACTGACTATCCACAAGTAGATACTTAGCAAACTTTGTAGCACTCAAATAATAAACACCAGCAGCTGAATATAATCTCCATTGAAGACCACTGAGGTCATCTTCAAGATCCTTCCAAATAGCAGGATCCTCATCTTTTGAATCACACATTCTCTTGAATGTGGACCATAGTTTTATTCCATTAGTTGAAGTTGGTGCCTCAGCCTCATACTTGGTCTCTAGCAACCTCCACAGGTCTACCAAGTCTTCTCGATCACAACTTGCAAACAAAGATATGAGAGTGGTAAAAGTGTGAACCTCTTTGCCATACCTGCCAATCTTCCAAAAACCACATTCATCTTCTTCATAGCTCACAATTGGGTTTCTGGAATCTAGTGGTAACACTTGCACCATATCTGAAGCTTCTAATGGTGAGAGCTTGAGACTCTTTCTTATGACAGCTTCACTTGGATACAATGGATCCATATCTTTGGGAAACTCAAGAGGTACTCCCTTTTTCACTGGTCTAGGAATAAACATTGCCTTCTTGAGCTCCATTTCTTCTGCAAGTTCTTCCTTTCTTTCATCAGAAAGAAGTCTGAGAGTGTTTGCTTCCTGCACTCTCACCCAAATAGGATAGGCTCTACATTCCAACTCTTCAAATGTCAATGCCTTCAATTTCTGATAAGTCCACCCTGTTCCATGACACCTGAGCAACATGCAGTACAACTCCCTTCTATCCCTTTTCAATTTTGAGAGAACATTGCTGGCTTTGTGTTTCAAAATGACCTTGCAATCCTTTTGTACTCTGAGAAGAATCTCCAAACCCCATATCTGATCTGAAATGGACAAGTGTGGATTCTCCATACATCTTTCTTCCCAAGCATGATACATTTGAACCACCTTTGGCATATCAAAGTCAACCTGCAATTTCAACTCTCTCAACTTCTCTTTAGCTAACTCATCTCCATACTCAAGTCTCTCTGGCTGTTCCAAAATCATTACACTTGAGTCTGAGCTAACTTCATCACTTCCTTCTTGCTCTTCTGAAGTGACAACAAATGGTGACTCTCTCACCTCCTTTCTTTCTTGTTCCATAATTTGTGCAGCCAACTTTCTATCAAATTCAACTTGAGCTGCATCCTTTGGAACAACCTCTTCTACCATAATACCCTTACCCTTATCTAATGGAGCAATTGTTGGTAAGGTAGATGGTGATACCCGTAAAGAAACCTCCTTGATGATGGATGATGACTGGGATACATCACCCTCACGTGCAGGTCTGTCAACGCCCAATTTTGCTGTGTCAGCGCCCAAAATATTCCTGTCAGCGTCCAAATTCTCCTTGTCAACGCCCAAATGTCCTGCCTCAGCGCCTTTTGCAATCTCTTCCAACATGGCTGTAAATGATAAATTCAAGTTGGTAGGAGAGACAAAGGAAGCATCAAAACCTGTCTATTTCTTCAAACTTGTAAGGGCCTCAGCAACATCCAAAGATTGACCATCATGGCTGCCCTTATCACTCAGATTTATTGGATCTTCCTCCCCTTTGGAAGATTCCTCCATACCTCTTCTTGCACTTGTAGTCTACAAAACAACAATCCTCTCCCTCAATTGCTTGAGTTCAAGGCCTTGTGAGCTGACAACTTGTACCAAGTCTGCATTTTGGTTTTGCAAGCTCATGCAGACTGCCGTGAATTCAAGTAGAGTCATTGGTTCCAATCTGCCCTCTTCTAAAATGGGAATTTGACCTCCCAAGTCAGATTCATTGGGCATGAATGAGGGCTTAATGATGGTGGGACTGCCTTGGCCAGCTTCTAAGCCTGAACCAATAGTCCCAGCCTCATCCATATCACCAGCCACACTTGTGGTGGTGGTTCTCTCTGCTACATGGCTAGGACCACCAGAGGAGAACACTCCAGTAGTCGTTTGGCGTTTCATCAACCTATATTCAGGGGGTGTGGAAGATGGTGTGGAAGATTGGGTGGATGTGGGTTGGTTAAGGGGTGTTTGGGTTTGTGAAGGTTGTGTGTCAACGTTGGAAATAGGCACATCAACGCCAACATTTAATGTGTCAGCGTTGAAGGGTTCTTGGTCAATTTGCATATGTTCAGGTGAAGGTAATGGTTCAGGTATTGGGTCAATTTGTGGTTGGGGGTCTGGTTGAGGTTGAGCTGCTGCAATGACATCAAGCATAGCTTGGGTTAAGGGTAGGTCACAATGGGGGGGGGGGTGAGTTCATCTTCATAAAAATAGCTTTCTTTTGCTCAGGGATCTTATAAAAATCATTATGATCCCTTGTACAGTATCCTTGAACATCAAAAACCATTTGTAAAAATCGGGGATAAGCTAAAGTCATTTTGTTCCCCTTATTTTTACACATGCCCTCAAAAATCAGTTTAGAATAATTAAATTTTTGCCCAGTTGCAATACACACAATTGCACTTGTAATAGATCTATTGATCTCAATGTATGTAGTGCATTTAGGACTCAAACATTGAAGAAGGACATGTAAGAGGTACTTCCAGGCTGGGGGAAACTCCTGTTTATGATACTTGTTTAAGGTACCTTCATCAGGAAAAGGATATCCCAAAGCCCTTAGTCCTTGTTCTATTTCATTGATGGGAAGGGTGGCTATACCATCAGCATCATCAAGATGCAAGGCTTGGCGTACCAAAGCCTCAGTAACCACCCAGGGTCTCCCATGAACAATAGAAGTCAATGTAGTCACTCTATTAACTGTTGAGGAACTAACAGTGTTCCAAAACTGTTTAATATGTGTGACTGGAATGAGTGGTGCATGAGAAAGAGCATACCTAAGAGGAGATGCGTTCAAATACGCCACCATTTGTGTGAATTGGGGAAACAGAGCATCATCAGCTTCAAGATACGTGATCATGTTGTGTTGGCTTCTGAACCCCAATTCCAATTCGGATGGTTTAAACTTTGGTGCCATTGTTGAAAGCTGTTAAAATTGAGTGATGAAGATGAAGTTGATAAGAGAAAAATTGTGTTAGACAAGAAGTATAGATACACTGTTTAAAAATAGGAGCCAAATTTATAGGAGAAGAAAATGCATGTGATTGCCCAAAAATAGGCAAGTATTTTCAAAAACACAATCATGAAAATATTGAAAAAGTATAAGTTTATCTCATGCATTAAATGAAAGTTATCAACTCCGCAAAATTACGGCCCAAAAATTTGTCAAAAAGTAACAACTGGGTAGGACCCATTGAGTGTCAATGGTCAAAAATAACCTATCAACGCCCAACGGCTATAATCTTGTCAACGTTTGCCTATAGCCATGTCAGCGTCTAAATTGGTCACAACAACGCTTGGAAAAATTCTTGTCAGCGTCCAAAAATAAAAATGTTTAAAAATGAAAAATGACCTTAACAAAGTAATTTATCCTAGAGAAGATAACCAAAAAGCTGATAATTATTATAGGGCGGCAAGCACTGTCCAGTTATGCACACTTGCTTAAGCAAGATAGACATAACAGTCCTCTAGTGTCCCTTGCTAACCAAAACTCTTAACAACCAAGTTACCTTATAAAATTCCTTGTTACTCCCAGGTAAATCCCATAACAAAATTATTCCCAAGTCTCCCAACAGACCACAACCAATTCTAGGCCAAAAATGTCTTGGCAGCATGCATAGTATATCAACTTTGCATGCTACAGTGCCTCATGATTTTGTAAAACTAACTTATACTCACCTGTGGACACAATCTAGAATTGTGATAAGAGTATCATATGGATACCCAAACATCCTAAAGGTTCCTAAAACCTCCCCTTAAACGATGATACATAAGTTGCTAAAAACATGCATGAACATAAAAATTTATGTCAAGATAGGAATTTAAAAATTCCAACCATCATCCATAAATAAAAACTTGTCCAAATGCTGCTCCATTGATCCATAAGAAACTTTGTATCCAATGGTATACTGCTAACACCATCTGCACATTTAGATTGAAAACCACAAAACTAACATTGTTGCTGACAACGCCCTGATAACACATGACAGCGTTGAGGGAAGCTTTGTCAGCGTTAGATAATTATAGTGCTGACAACGTTACAAAAACACTTATCAGCGTTCAAGCAACCTTTGTCAATGTTAGAAAAATATAGTGGAAAATCTAAATCATCAATAAGACTAATAACAAGGCATCATCCTGTACATACTTTTACAAAAAGACTCCAAAACACATATTATGTGAGAATGATCATTCCAATACTTGTTACCAAGTATTGAAACCTCCCAGCATCAAAAGGTTTAGTTAGTAAATCTGACACATTTTCCTCAGTGTCAACCCTATCTCGTTGTATTAAACCTTTTTCAAAACAATCTCTTATAAAATGGTGTCTAATTTCTATGTGTTTAGTTTTAGAATGATGTACAGGATTCTTAATGATGCATAAAGTGCTGTTATTGTCAACAAATATCTTGGTGTGCATGAAATTATACCCATAGTCCAACAGCTGATTCTGAATCCATAAAACTTGTCCACAACAAGCAGCTGCAGCCACATACTCAGCTTCAGTTGTAGAATTAGCCACCACTGTTTGTTTCTTGCATTGACAAGATATCAACCTGCTCCCAAGAAACTGACATCCACCAGTTGTGGATTTCCTATCAAATTTATCACCTCCATAATCACTATCTGAATATGCAATCAGCTCCAATGGTGAATCCTTTGGGTACCACAAACCAAGACTAGGATAGCATCTTAGGTACCTAAAGATCCTCTTCACTGCATAAAGGTGACATTCTTTGGGAGTCACTTGATGGCGTGCACAAGCACATACAGCAAACATGATGTCAGGTCTGGAGGCTGTAAGGTACATCAATGATCCAATCATGGACCTATAGTGCCTGACATCAACATCTTTCCCATCTCCAATCTTTCCCCAAGGGTGTTCTCTATCCATAGGAGTAGTAGCCCTCTTTTCATGTGGAGAAAAGCCAAACTTCTTCAAGATCTCAGCCACATACTTATCCTGGGAGATGAAGATACCATCTTATTTCTGCTGAAATTGTAAACCAAGAAAGAAGTTCATCTCCCCCATAGCACTCATCTTGAATTTGTCTGTCATAAGCTTGGATAAATCCTCACTCATCTTTGGATCAGTAGACCCAAAAATGATGTCATCAACATAGACCTGGACAAGCAACACATCCTTGGCTTTCTTCTTTGTAAATAGTGTCTGATCTATGGTGCCCCTTTTGAATCCATTGTCCACTAAATAAGTAGACAAAGTACCATACCATGCTCTTGGGGCTTGATGAAGTCCATACATAGCCTTTTTGACTCTATATACCTTGTCTGGATTCTCTGGATCCTCAAAACCAGGAGGTTGCATCACATATACCTCCTCAACAATAGTTCCATAGAGAAAGGCACTCTTGACATCCATTTGATAGACAGTGAAGCCCATGCAGGATGCATAGGCTAAAAAGATCCTTATAGCTTCAATCCTTGCAACTGGTGCAAAGACTTCCTCATAGTCTATCCCCTCCTCTTGTGTATATCCCTGAGCCACTAACCTTGCCTTGTTTCTGACCATAATGCCTCTTTCATCTCTCTTGTTCCTTAGAACCCATCTTGTCCCTATAGGTCTGACATATCTGGGACAATCAACCAGCTCCCAAACATCCTGACTTGCAAATTGGTGAAGCTCATCTTGCATTGCTTCCACCCAACTTGGTTCTTTGAGAGCATCAAAGATTTTCTTGGGTTCCTGTTGTGACAGAAAACAGGCAAACAAACATGTTTGCACAAGAGGGTTATCAACCTTCTTGTGTATATTGGCAATAAACCCACCAAGACCTTGTTGAGATGTTCTAGTCTGAACTGGAGTCATAATATCACCAATGATTTGAGAAGTGGGGTGATTCTTCATAGTGGAAGTGAGCACTCCTCCTTCAAAAAGTCTGGTGTCCTCAACCTCATTCTCCATGTTGCCAATATCTTCTTCATCAGACTCTCTTTCATCAACATGAGGATGAACCTCTTCATAAATATTGGAAGGTTCACCTTGTTCAAAAATGGAAGAGAAAAGATGTGCAGAAGTGTTTTCAACGTCTGAACCTTGTTTGTCAGCTCATGGGCTAACAACGCTTGAACTGTTGTTGTCAACGTCTGAACCATCAACGTCTGAATTGGTCTTGTCAGCGCTGGATTTGCCTTTGTCAGCGCCTGAAGGACCATGCATGTTTGTATTTGGTGGTACTTGGAGACCACCATTATCTTTACCAGCAGTAGCAGCAGCAGCAAAAGCATCTGTCCAAATGGGAATTGTAACATATTCTTGTATAGGAGATGACTTTTCTGCTTGTGATCCAACCTTTTATAAACCTGTGTACCTGAAACATCAAAAACTTGTTCCTCCACAACATTTGAAGTTACCTTCACAATGTCTGGATTAGTGACAGGCATATAATTTAAAGCTCTAGATAAAGGTTCCAAGTCAAACAACCAATTAGGACCACTTTCAGGATCACTAGGTTTATTCTCTAAAAACCTAACATGTACTCTTTCAAGTATACGTTTTTCTTCTTTAAGATAAACCCTATATCCCTTGCTCTGCACTGAATACCCCATAAAGTAGCCTTCATCACCTTTTGCACTAAATTTCCCTAAGGCATCATTAGTATCCAAAACTACTACATGACAACCAAAAGGTTTGAGAAATCCAATATTAGGCTTTCTACCCTAAAGTAACTCATAAGGTGTCTTGTTCTGAATTTTGTTAACCAATGCTCTATTTTGAACATAACAAGCTGTATTAACAGTCTCAGCCCAAAAGGCTATAGGAAAATGAGCATCAGCCAACATTGTTCTGGCTGCTTCAATTAGGGTTCTATTTTTCCTTTCAGCAACCCCATTTTGATGTGGGGTTCTAGCAATACTAAATTGCCTAGTAATTCCTTTCCTGGCACAGAAATTATCTAGCTTCTTATTCCTAAATTCTCCACCATTATCACTCCTAAGCATTTTAACTTCATTGCCAGTCTTTTTCTCGATCTGAGTGATAAAATCAATTAGAATATCAGCTGTGTCACTCTTCATAGCTAGAAAGAATGTCCAAGTAAACCTAGAAAAGTCATCTGTGATAACAAAGCAATATGACTTACCATTCAAACTTTCTATATTGGTTGGACCAAAGAGGTCCATGTGAAGCAACTGAAGAGGTCTAGAACTAGAATGCACCTGTTTGGACTTGAATGAGACCTTGTGCTGCTTGCCTTTAAGACATGCAACACAAGAGTGGTCATTGTGGAATGCCTTCTCTGGTAAACCATCAACCAAGCCAAGCCTCACAAGCCTATTGATATTCTTAAAATTTATGTGCCTTAGTCTTCTGTGCCACAAATTACTCTCATCTACTGAAGCTCTAGCATAAAAACAAGACATATTATTATTCATTCTAATCCCATTCAGATTCACATTGTATATGTTTTTATGCCTAGGTGTTCTATATTCAATATATTTCTCATCAGGGATCTTATAATCCTTGCTTAACACCAAACACTCAGTATCAGTAAACAGAACTTTATTCTTGTTATCACAAACTTGTGATACACTAAAAAGATTATAATCAAGTTCTTTTACCAGAAATACGTTTTCAAAACGCAAGTTCTTTGTGAGAAGGGTTCCTTTGCCTGTGATAGTGCCATATCCGCCTCCAAAGTAAACCTTATCACCATCTTTAATGGGAGTGAAGTTGGTCAAATAGTCTTCCTTCCCTGTCATGTGCCTTGAGCATCCACTATCCTAATATCCATAATCATTGACCTGTTTTTGAATGCCCTGCACATAAAGAAAACAAATTAGTTTTCTTTGGGAACCCAAGCCTTAGAAGACTTGGATTCATCTGGTTGTTCAATAAGAACAGACTTAGTTCTCACAACAACCCCATTTTCATCCTTCTTAGGATGAAAGACCCAGTTAACCCCAATAGGTTTTGTAATGACCTTTGAAATGTAATTAAATCTGTTGCAGGTCATTTAAATCCCATTATCATTAGAGTTTTGATCTTTCTTGGGTCTCCATGTTAAGCTTGAAGAAGCTTTAGACTCCTTACCCTGTGGTTGCAAATATTTAGGTCTGGTCACGTTTCTGTCAGCGTTGGAATTGGTCTTGTCAACGCTGAAATTACCCTTGTCAGCGTTGAACCTAGGGTTTGCTACAGAAACCCATTGCCTAGTTGACCAGGTGTTTGTCTTTTGAAATGGTCTTTGTCCATGAGTGTTAGACCCTCTAGTGAAGAATAGGGCGGGTCTAACAAGTTGTGGACTTTGCTGCACACAAGGTTTGGGTCTGACAACGTTTGACTTTCTAACAACGTTGACTTTGTTCCTGTCAGCGCTGAATTTGTCCTTGTCAGCGCTGGCTTTGGGAGCGTTGACACACTTGTATGCCAAGTGTGAAAAGCTACCACAAGTGTAACAAGCTTTTCTAGACACAACCTTAGGTCTAGAAGAGAAGAAGCCTGTTCCATTATTGCTAACTTGGCTCTTGGGTGACCTAGTATTCCTATACATCTCTGCATACTAAATGCTAGGTTTTCTATCAGTGTTTGAGCCTAGGTCAACAGCTTTACCAGTGATTGGGTTTGTAACCTTAATTGGAGTTGACTCATTGGGATTTTCACATAGCAAGCCACCCTTAACAAATAAAGTAGGGTTAACTTTCTTCCATTCATTCAGGTCAGTCAATTTTTGTTGGTACTCTTCAACGGGAGTGACAACTCTTGGTGGAGGAATGAATTCCTCCACTTGGAATTCTGGTAAACCAGTCCAAGATAGGTCCTTTTGTTGGACACCATAGAAGTCACCAGCTGGTGGTGGAACCATAGAGTAATCATTCATCCTAATCCCAGTCATGTCCTTAGGATCCCTTTGTTTACCCACACAGTCTCCTAGGGTTTGAGTGGCTCTATCAAATCTTTGAATTTTAAGACCAACATTGTCTTTATTCTTAATGGCCTCATCTAATTTAGCCTGTAACTTACCATTAACCCTTTCCATAATGTTTCTAATATCCATACTAGCATTTAACTCATGTTTTAAGATATTTATTTTATCTTTTAAGTCAAATTCCATTTTCTTGTATTCAAAAATTGTTTTCTCATTTTGAGTGAGAGCTAGTTGGTAATTAGACAGTTTGCACTTTTCAGTACTCACATCACTTAATAATCTTAACACCTCTTTGTTAAGTTTCTCAGTGTTTAACCTACAACCTTTACTGCAAAAAGCATCATTGTATACCTCATTATCAGATGAAGAGGAGGAGTGTGCCATAAGAGCATATTCAACATGCTCTTCTTCTTCAATTTCAGCAACCAAAGCGTTATCCTCTTCCACATCCTTAGCCAGATAGCTCCAATCCCATCCCATACCATCAATTCCTTGAACTGCAACCATGGCTTTAGGATCCTGAGCTTTAACAACTTGACTTGAGGGTTTACCAGCATCAGATCTTCTAGGAGATCTGCATTCCCTCATGAAGTGCCCCATACGATGACAGTTGTAGCATTCAACTTTGGATTTATCAAATCCAGCTGTGTCTTTTGCATTAAAGGTCATATTCATCTTAAACCTTATGTTCCACCTGTTTGCTCTTATACTAGCAAGATCCATGTTCCACTTAATGTCCATCTCTTCCAAGTGCTCATCACTTATCTACTCAAGGTCCTCATATGTAATCACTGAACCATTGGGCAAAGAAGCAATATAAGCACATACAGTATCCAAATCCAAGGCAGCAGGTTTAACTCTTGAGGAGTCACTTTTGAATGTGTCAGCGTCTGAATAGGAGACGTTGACAGGACATGCTCCAGCGCTGACACATGATGATCCAGTAACTGGATAAGAGTCCTTCTGGTTGAATTGACTTTCACTATGAGAGAAGAAGGCCATGTTACTGTTGGTAGAATTGCTTCCATGCTCTAAAAGAGTTTCATCTTCCAACAACCTTAGTTTGTTGTAGATGTCATCAAACGTGGAACTTTTGTAGGTATTATTGGCAAGAATAGATCTTGCCTCAATCTTCCATGCCTCACCAAGACTTTTAAGAAAGGTAGCATTAATGTCAACATCACCAAGTTGTGTCCCCATGAAGGACAATTTGCTTGTAATGTCAAGCAATCTGCTTCTCACACTACTCAGCTTCTCATTGGGTTGAGCTTTGAAAACAGCATAATCATGCAAGAGCTGTTTCTTCTTTTCTTCCCTTGTATCTGCATTGCCACCATATGCAACTTCAAGAGCTGCCCAAAGGTCTTTAGCAGAATCATAACCTCAGTATTTATGTTGGTTCTCTTGTCCCAAAGAGACTTTCAGAATATTTAGGGTTTTCATGTCAACCCTTTTCTTTGCTATGTCATCAGCAGACACAGCTCTACCATCTTCTGGTTTTTCTTTCTTATCTTCATCAGAACATCCAGCAACAGCTGATCTTTGAGTAATAGCATCAGCAATCTTTTGGGCTTTATCGAATGTGTTTCCATATTCAATGATTTCCCAGAGTGTGTAATCATAGATCCCTAGATATTGTTCAAAATTGAATTTCCACAATTCAAAGTTGGTTGCATCAAGCATGGGAATCTTGATGTTTGGTAAAGGTGAGGAGGAGGAGGTTATTGTTTCTGACATAATGTTGTTAGGGTTTTTGAGAAAATTAGGGTTTTGGTGATTTTTAGGGTTCTTGTGTTCTTTTAAGATCAAAAGTTCCTCAACAAGCTCTGATACCACTTGTTGATCCCAAACTTAGATCGATTTAGCTTTATGTATACGAGATTAGATCAAGTAATACACTTAGAGAAACCTTTGTATATGTTAATGATAATCTAAGTGTTATGCGGAATTAACAATTAAACAAGAACACACAATGATATAAACAAACTTTCACTTTGATTAATTATATCAAACTTGATTACAATGAAAGTAGTTTACGAATAAAAACTTATGGAAAACTTATATTGAACATTAACCTAAAGGTCTTCTTTTATAGACATAAGAAGCCTTGTACAATAATCTACGTATCAACTATTCTAGGTAAAGATAAATATAGAAAATACATTGTTGTTCCTATCTTTACTAGAAGTAATCTAGAATACAATTAACGCGTAGAGTATATCTTCCCATCAATGCTTGTCTTCAATGTATCAACGCTTGACTTTATCTTGTCAACGCTTGAGCTGTCAGCGCTTGTTTTGCTCTTATCAACGCTTTTTTTACTCTTGTCAGCGCTCAAGTAGATTGGCTATAATTTATTCCCAACACTCATAAAAAAATTAACCCTAGATCCATAATGTATTGATTATAAAAGAATCAAAAACAATTTAATTAAAAAGGGTATTAAAGATTTTACCTTAGAATTTTTGAAAGAAAAAAATTAATGAAGAACCCTAAAACCACCATTGATGCCGACTTAAAGGTGATCTCCAGGGGTTTTATGAAGTTTTTTGGTTATTAAAAAGTATTTATATAGTTTCCTAACAAGTCATTGGCCCATTACAAAAGCCCGGTTCCCTTTTTTCCTTTTTTCCCTTTTCTTTTCTTTCTTGCATCCCAAAACCGACTATCATATATATTTTTATATGTTTTTTTCTTTTTATTACCTATTAATATATTATTAATAATACCTTAATTTACCTTAATTTATTTCAACTCTTAAAGCCTCCGAAACCTCAAAACCGTAAAAATAGTCTGTTTTTACGCGTATATCGTAAAAGACGTAAAAATATACAGTTTTATATAAACTCTTAGAGTATGTAATAAACTATATAACTAAGTCCTAAATGACTTAAAACCATCCCGTAAATTATTCCCGTGACTAAATACCTCATCCGAGACCCCTAAATGCAAACCCTGAATCGTAAAAATACGATTTTTCTATAATATATATACGTATACGTAAACCACTAAATAACATCATATAATTTCATAGTCACTAATTTGTGAGGTCATGAACATGAAAACATCACACATCGTTCCACTCACAAGGTACCCTGTACCAGAAGACGATATCCAAGCCACATTCTATACACACCAATTAGCACATAAACATGTAAAGACATGTAACTTGCACAAAATAAAACTAAGTGACAAACCTCAAAACTGCGGTTGTCACAATTGAGCAGTAGCTAAAACTGAGTTAATTGTTGCACATATTATGTAGTTTGTGGTGTCCAAAAATGAGTTTCTATCTCCTTGTAGAACTCAAGATATGGTAAAAATGGTGAAAGTGAAAATCATAATCAGATTTATAAAATAAAAGTATATAGTATAATATTAGCACTCAAGTTAATATAATATAAAATGTATACCTAAAACCCACTAACTTATATATTACATATAAATAAGTATTTACTTTAAAACCCACTAACTTATATATTACATATAAATAAGTATTTACTTTGATAAATAAATGGGACATATTATAAAAATGGCAATTTGATAAGTTTATAAGTTATAAAACTATATACATAAGTTTTACGTCTTTGGGCTAAAACCGAAAGATTAACGTTTTCGTCAAATAAAACTTAGACGGTCGGACCCGTCTAATGTAAACTTTTTATAACTCATATACTGATGTATAATTACATATGACAAGTAAAAACCGATAAAACCCGAGCTTTATAACATATGGACATTAACGGGCCAAAGTAGCTTTATTGGCCTATTGACCCAACTAATTTGGATAAACACTAATGGACTTACTCATTGGGCTTAACCCACTTGGGCCTAACATATGAGTAAAGTCCTGATATTAATAGTATAAATGGACTAATATAAAGAGTTAAACTCTTAATGTGATTTTAATGGGCTTATTGGGCCTCAATATGGAATTAGATTGAAACTAGTGTAACTAGTCAAAAATTTGACTAACACTTTAATATGTATGAAGATATAAAATCCCACATGATCATCATCATACTTATAATATCATCATATATATACATAGCCATTATTTTTATAAATTCATTGGACAAGAGTCTAAGACGAGCATTATTTGTCTAGGTTTTCGTGATTGAAGCATGTACCGTACATCCAAATCGTCGATAATCGCCTTTCCCAATCAACGTGAGGTCATAGCCTCGCACTCTTTTAAATGTTTTTATGAAATGTTTTATAAACCCGCGAGGGAGATAACATTTTAATTTTGATAAAAATAGGATACTAGTTGTCCCAATTGTTTGTTTATTGATTTGGACCCGAATGATTGTATGACCCGATGAATGATTATATGACCCGATAAATGAAATATAATGGGTTATTAAAGTTAGGTTATGTCACTAAAAAGTCCCATTAGCATGAATTGTGAACTACCGAGATTTGGTAGACGCTTATGCATATAATAGTACTACTTGGGGACGATCACCCCAGTTCGCGCCTTGACGGTTGATCCCCGTCGTGCCACATTGATTGGTAAGCGATTTTATGTATGAGAAGATTTCCATAGCGTGATTTTTGTGACGACACGCTAATTTACATGGGCAAATTGAGTTTCGGGTTAGCTACCCGTTGTTTGTTATAGTAAGGTAGCAATGTCATGAGGCTTATAATAATCCAATAACGAAAATCCTACGATACGCATTGAATTACAATATATTGCCTGACTAGCAATACGGGGTCTTATTATTGATATTATGTTCGTGTTTTGGTTTTACATAACCATATTCATATAACGGTTTTTATTTAACTCTATTCAACGTTATAAAATGTATTGTATGATGTTTTTACGAAATTGGTTCGTATAATAGTTTTGAAGGCAAAAGCCTATATTATGGATTGCAACAAAGATTTGTATAAAATGTTTTTGGCTTATATTATGGCCTCCGAAAAAGAATTGTGCAAAAATGATTTTTGATGATGATTATTTATACCGATTATATATTAATGGATTCTATTAAACTCTATGAATTCATTCGGCGTTTTCGATGACCTTTTCTTTTAACATGTTTTATCTTAGGTACTTGAAGGTAATTATCGGGAAGACAACAAGAATTTATGGCTCGTACTTAAATAATAATTTCCATTCAAATGCTTTGTAAAACTTGTATGAAATACTATGACTTGGGACCTATGTAAACTTGATATTCATGAATGGAAAATGCTTTATTATTAAACGACGCGATTTTAAGCGTTGTCTATGATTTGAGTAATGTGCTATCACGTAACACCAACGACTCTTCCGCTGAACTAAATTATGAATATTTGGGGGTGTTACATTGTTGGACATTGTTTTTGGGCTCAGGTCCGACCCATGTACATTCTAGGGTTTATTTCGATCATTTTTTTTCTTAATGGTAAATTTATTAAGAAAAGGCCACAAAGGCAGAAGTACAAAGCTAGAAGTTTTACAAAAATTAGATGGGACACATCCCCAACTAACAAGCTCTAGAAACAAAAAGGTATGGACAACATCCCATACTCAAATAATACTATAGGTAATGGCAATGGACAAACCCCATGCTCAATACACAAAGATACAAAAACTAGCAACTAAGAAAATGACAAATAGCTGCTTCCCATAACATTATTCTTGATCCCATTTGATAAGACCAAGCTCCTACAATCCATGGCACATCAAAATACAAGACAAGATCTTCGTTTATGATGAGGAAGCCACTTCGGAATCCATGATTGATCTTGATTCAACCACAAAGGGAAGCAACCAAAACCAACCAATCCATCCCAATGGAAAACCCCAACACAAAACTAAGAGACAAGCAGAATAGGTAAAAGAGACCTACTCAAAAACGCCATCAGATCAAATGTAGAAAAATAAGAGAGGTGCCAGTGTAGCACATCATATCTATTGCCTCCTCAAAACCCCCATCTATGTAAAACCCAGTGGGAAACCATAAAAGGGGGAAAGAGTACAACTAAATATGAATCCTCTCACATGATGCAATAACCTATATATCTATCGGCTCGACAATAAACAGACACAAGGTTAAATAAAAACATAAGGGAGGACTAAGCATCAATAAAACATGTTTGGCAACTAAAAATTGTTCAAATAGGTAGAATGTACCATACCAAGCATAGACGACACATCTTTCAGCACGCTCTAGAAGGCATAGCACACTCCCCCATATACTACCTATAAGACCACTAATAGCACATCAAACCTCCCGAAAACAACCCAAAAGTCCTCCCAACAGTCCCAAAGGACTGTATAGATCTTCCCAATACATAACAGTAGGTATAACCTAAAATCTTCATAATCAGCCTTGCCACTTCACCATCTTGGAAACCTTCTATCCACCACAGAAAACAACACCACTTGGACAGAAAATAAGCGTTAGAAATCATAAACATAATCATATTAGTAGAAGATTGACCTGAGTTCTTCATAAACATAGGCCACCAGAAACCCAAGCAAAGCTTAAACGGGCCTATCATCACAATCCATAAAATCATCAAGGCATTCCTTATCCTTCAGACCCAAGAATGGAAGCTGCCAAATGATAGCAGCCTTAGCCACATCCCTATACCATCTGATATTTAGGCTATGCAGTCTAAGTCTAATAGTATTAATAATAATACTAGCAACAGCATCAGCGGATCTGTAAACATTTTGAAACAGCCTAAAGTTTCGTTCCTGCCATATGAAGTAAACAGACGCCCCCAACACCAGTCTCTGAATTTAACACCCCCGAATTTATACGCAGCGGAATACATCTTTGGGTGCTAAACAATGATACAATAACACATAATTTATAAAGAACGACTCGAAAAGAGGCGTTTCAAATTTATCGTTCCTAAAACATTTATCAGAGTAGCGTAGTCCCAAGTAATCGTTACCAAAAGATATGTAACACCCCCAAATTTCGGTCATAACAGCAGAAGGGTCATTGGGTGTTACTATCATGGTTCAATTTCATAATCATAAAAAACGGCTCAAAACAAGTCGTTTTAATAAACATCCATTCATTATCATTTAATAAAAGTACAATTTCATACACGGTCCCAGATAACTTCAAGTTTAAAAAAGTTAGTAATTGGTAAAATTATTTGAATGGATATAATTTATAAAAGCGGGCCAAAATATTTCAAATAAGCAAGCTTCACAAAACCGCCTTCCTCGAGTGCCTTCTATATGGAACTGAGATAAAACATGTTAAAAAGTCAGCAAAATTTGCCGAGTGAATCTATAGAGTTTGATTTAAATAAATAGAACACAAGTATTCAATGAGGAATCCTAAGATTCTGGATCTTTTAGGCTACTAGGAATGTATCATGTTCATATGATTAGACAATCAAAGCGGAATTAGAACACGACACATTAACAAGGTGTTTAGGCACAAAGAACATGAATTAAAACAAAAGGATTGCTAATTATATTAATAATCAACAATCACTAGACGTGTATACATTTAATCCCACGTCTAGTGCAACACACACTTTTAGGTTTACATTTTGAATGAAATGAAAATCCTAATAACCATGGTTCCTTTTATAGTGTAAGGATTAGGGTTTACAAGATATAATACCAAATAAACATGTAAATCTTCTATTTAAATAAACTTATATAGAATATATCATGCATGTTTATCTAAATAGAAGCTTCCAAAGGCTTCTTGTCTAAGTTTCTGTCAATGCTTGAATTGCATGTGACAATGCTTGGATTGCACATGACAATGCTTGAGCCATCAACCCCCGATTTGCTCTTGTCAACGCTTGATTTGCTCTTGACAACGCTTAGACAAATGTCTTCGTGTTTTCTTCGTATTTGAGTTTCTTCCACATCAACTTTTTGACTCAACAATCTTCCCCTAGTTGATGTCGGCAAAACTTTATGTGTATCTCTTGTAAGTTTTACATCATCTTCAAATTGCTTCCCCTCAATTGTAGCATGTATGTATTCCCCTTTTTGTCACATCAAAAGGGAAGTAAACAATGTATGCAATCTTGAAGATTCTCCAAATGTAGGCTCTATGTAATGATCTTGAAGAAAAATAAATATAATATTCTTGATGTAGAAGTAGAATAATGTGACAACCCGTCAATTTTAGGTCGTTATTTTAATCTCGACTATTACGTATTACGTGTTTACTTTAATGAGAATTTTAATTTATCGACTAACCGAGAAGGTTATGACTTGAAACTAGCGTAAGAATGTCGATTAGATGAAAACCGACAAGGAATATGTTAGGTATCGATATTATATTCTCAAATAATCATGAAAATGATTTTTATTATATTAAATCGTTATTTCTCGTATTTTACGTTTTAACGAATGACGATAACTATTAGTGATCGCGATACCGACGGATGCCCAAAAACTTACGTTTTATTATCGATTGTCTCGATATTGTATATTTTCGACGTTTTCGATTTAATTGCGTTTTAAGTCGTGTCGAAGCTTTATTATTATATTTTGAAGCGTTTTAACTTTCGAAAAGTATTTTTACGAAACCCGAGCCCCGTAAATATTTTTAAAATGTACAATTTACATTTTCTACCTTGTAAACTATTTACTTGCACTTTGGGACCAAAAGAATGCAAATATGGCAAAATCTACCCCCACCCCACTATATAAGGAAATTCCACTAACTAGTTTATTATTAAAAATCATTTTTATAAAAAATTCACCAAATCTCTCTCTTGTTCTTCACCAAAACCGTCCACCCCTAGCCACAATCCCTCATGATTTTTGATTTTCTACTTTGATTCTTCAAAAACTAAAACAAGACCCATCTTGGAAATTTGATTAGCTTCACATTGGTATAATTTTTTTTCACATGCATCCACTAAATTTCTATTTTTGATTTTTGATGATGAACATCATTTTGATCCATTTTTATGTTTATATATGGTGTTAATAATATAATATTCATAGTGGGTTATGGTTGCATGTAAGATTTTTGATGGTTTAATTTTTGTGAGATTAAATTTGAGGGTGTTATGAGTTAATTAGATGTGTTATTATGATATTAGGATCATATTAGGACTATAGGAATTGTTGGAATAGGTCGAAAAATTGTTTTGGTATGATTTTTAGATAGTCTATTTTAGGCAGTAACTTTAAGTCCGTTTTTGAAATTGTTACTGTGGTTAACTTGGTAAACTAATAAGATAGGGTCGTAGAGAATTTCATTAGCTTCGATTTGAGCTAAAGTAGAGCTTCTAACTCATTACGAGCGAAAAGTTATGCTACTTTTAGTATTTGTGTACCGGGAGACGGGTATCGGCACAATCCGAAAATTGTAGTCGATATTTGGAACGAATCTCGGGGACTATAAAATGAGTTTTAAAAATGTTCAAGGGCTGTTGTAAGTTGATAAACCTCAGGTTATGAGTCTATTTTCAAACCCGAGTGTCGGTTTTGCAAACGGAAATGTTTAGATAAGTCAAAATGGTTTTACAAGTCAAAGGCGTAAAACTGTCCGGTTTTTGTAACACGAAGGTGTGTCGGGCAGAAGGTCTTAGAAGTAATATTTTTGAATGAAATTTAAACTGAGTCTTATTCATATTATGTGTGAGTTTGTCACCAAGTTTCGTCGAAATCGGACATGTCTAGATAGGTTAGATTGGTGTGTACATTTGGAGTGTACATGCTGAGTGGTATTTTGGACACGTAGTTCAATACTCGTGTGGCGTGAGTTGAGTATTCACTATTGGATATGGTGACTTACTCAAGTGTTAAGTCATTATATAAATGACTTAGCTACTGGTCCGAGGGAAGTAAAATGATGGTTTAACTTGCGTTGACTTGGCGTCTTATGACGGGTCAATGTCGAGGGCGCAAGTGTTTTAAATGAATAAGTGTTGAATAAAAGGGTATAGAAGTACACTTATATTTTTGTTATTGTTCGGGATTTTCATGGTCATTTGAAATTGACTTTCATATTATTTAAGTATTATTTATACTTGAGTCGTTATTTAACGAACGCACCATATTTGGTAGGTTGCGGTCTTCGTGTTTAACGGGCATCACAAATCGTCGGCGATCGTCACGTCACTACTATCGTATCAAGGTGAGTCTATAGCCTCGCTTTACATGTTTACTTGTTTTATAAAACCCGCGAGGGGGATAACATGCTTGTTTTATTAAAATAAGAGGGGTACGACGAGAAGTTGTGGAAACCCTTATTATTGGAAAAACATTATATAAATGAAGGGTACAACGAGAAGTTGTGGTAAACCCTCATTCTTTTAAAATTGAACACAAAGGACCCGATTGTATGCTTAGATGAAAGTTGTTATATAAGTTTGTTTAGCCTTAAAGACCCATGAATCGTGAATTGTTAATCGAAAAGAACGCTAATACTATGGATTGATCTATCGGGGTGACACCCAGTCCGGTCGTGACTAGCTATCGCGTGGTGTTGTGATGCACCAGTAATGAAACATCGGATGCAATTGTATAAGAGAAATATACGCACTTGGCTAGGTGTGTTGGGCTGAAATAATATATGTTAACGTTCAATTTCACGAGACTTATGAAATAACAACGATAATTATGTCTGATCCACATGATTGTCAACTACGGAAGGTTTATTCAGAATACTTGTGTTCATTTATTTAAATTTAAACTCTATAGATTCACTCAACATTTTTGTTGACTTTATAGCATGTTTTATCTCAGGTCCATGAAGAAGGCACTCAAGGAAGGCGGTTTCACGCAGCTTGCTAAATTAAAATGTTTTGGCCCGCTTTACTAAACTATGTCCATTCTAAGAAACTTTTATTATTTGGTTGGTTGTGTAAACTTAAAACTATTTGGGACCATGTGTGAACTGTTTTATTTTTAAACAAAATGAATGGATGTATGTTTTGTTGAAACGACTCATTTTGAGGCGTTTTCTATAATATTGAGGTTGAACCATGATAGTAACACCCAATGACCCTTCCGCTGCTATGACCCGAAATTGGGGGTGTTACAGATTGGCATCAGAGCTCAAGTTATAGAGAACGAAAAGATTTTCCAAAAATATAATTTTGAAATCTTTTGACTATAACATCTGCAAGCGAAACCTCCGATTTGCCAATGGACGAGAATAAGAAAAGTATATATATATGTTATACATATTTAATTATTATTTATGCTTAAAGCATAATGGATTACATTCATTTATTTATAAATGTCTATTATTTGATTATTATAATACTAATACGTGATTTACAAACGACGCTGATTGTCACAATAGAAATCCCTGTCCTTTGACTTATTCCCCGTGAATCTTCGTTCCTTGTCTAAATTCTATCCTTCGTTCTATCATCCATTCTTGTTTCTTTTCATCTATCTATTCTTATTTCATGTTATTCATGTTTTGTTATCACAAGCGTTGGATGAATACTCATTTTGATGTGAATTGTGTAACAGGATCATGCCGCCTAAACAGTTGACTGAGACTCAGTTACATGCTATAGTAGCTGATCAATTTCAGATATCTATGAATGAATTTATGGCAAACTTGAATAATGGAGCCGGTGGATCTGGTGGAGCTAGTGGATCCGGTGGAGCTGGTGGATCTGGTGGAGCTGGCGATACTGGAGCTGGCAACACTAGAGCTGGCGCTACTGGAGCTGGCGCTACTAGAGCTGGAGCTACTGGAGCTGGCGCTACGGGAGCTGATAATGCTGGAGCTGGTAATGCGGGAGCTGGCAATGCTGGTGCTGGAACTGGTGATGCTGATAGACCAGTGATTCCTGAAAATAAGAAGTGCAATTATACCTCGTTCATGAAATGCAAACCTCCAACTTTTAAGGGTACTGAAGGCGCT
This sequence comes from Glebionis coronaria, assembly GCA_025667525.1. Lineage (NCBI taxonomy): Eukaryota > Viridiplantae > Streptophyta > Magnoliopsida > Asterales > Asteraceae > Glebionis > Glebionis coronaria. The sequence goes on from JANFOE010001223.1 coordinate 160,103, forward strand.
GTTGGGTTAATGCAATGGTTTGAGAAATTAGAATCCGTGTTTCGATTTAGTGGAAGTGAGGAAGGAGATAAAGTGATGTTTGCCTCTGCTACTCTTCAAGGGAGAGCATTAACTTGGTGGAATGGAAGAATGGCATCATTGGGTATGGATGCTGCGTATGCTACACCTTGGGCTGAAGTAAGAAGGTGGATGACTGAGGAATTCTGTCCAAGGAGTGTTATTCAGAGGTTAGAACAGGAATTATATCAGCTGAGACTGAAGGGTACTGACATCGATGGATACACCAACAGATTCCATGAACTTGCTCTACTTTGTCCAAACAAAGTTAACCCTGAATACTTGAAGGTAGAGCAGTATATTCGAGGCTTACCGACCAACATCCGTGGGGATGTGACCTCATCTAAACCTGCCAATATTGATGAAGCGGTTCATATGGCCTACCAACTAATGGGTCAAATCATCCAAGACAAGGCGGATGGTGTTTCTGAAGGCAACAAAAGAAGAGCTGACAATGACAGTGACGATCGTGGTGATAACCGTCAATCTCACAACAGAAATCAAAACCGAAGGAGGGGCAACGCTAATGCGATGACTGAAGCTGTAACTGCAGACAAGGGAACCAGATGTCAACGCTGCAAGAAGTCTCATACTGGTGAATGTGCTAAGTGTGGAAAGTGCAACAAGTTAGGTCACAAGACTGAAGACTGTTGGGGACAAGGAAAGAAGGGAGTGACGTGTTATAACTGCCAAGGTAAAGGTCACATGAGGAACCAATGCCCTCAACCTCCGAAGAATGCACGTGGTGGAGATAACCAAGGAAAAGCTTATCAGTTGGGAGAAGCCGAAGCGAAACAAAACCCAAAAGTTGTCACTGGTACGTTTTTACTGAACAACCGTTATGCTACAGCTTTATTTGATTCTGGTGCGGACAAAAGCTTTGTGTCTACAAGTTTTAGTGCCTTAATTGATATCAAACCGGTCGAATTAGACGCAAGTTATGAGGTAGAACTAGCTGATGGTAAATTAGTGAGTACAAATCGTGCGCTCCTAGGATGTTCTCTTAATCTCTTGATCCGTATTTTTAAGATAGACTTGATGATTGTCGAATTGGGAAGTTTTGATATTATTATCGGAATGGATTGGTTATCCAAGTATAACGCGTCTATCTTGTGTGGAGAAAAGAAAGTTAGGATTCCTTTAGACGACAAGACAATGGTTATCGAAGGTGATCAACGTAATTCACGACTAAAAATCGTTTCGTGCATTAAGGCTCGTAAGTATATCGAAAGAGGCTGTGAGTTATTCCTAGCTAAAGTAGTGGAGAAAGAATCAAAGGAGAAACGTGCTGAAGATGTACCTGTTATCCGTGACTTTCCTGAAGTGTTTCCGGAAGATTTGTCTGGACTTCCTCCTCCAAGGCAAGTAGAATTCCAAATTGACCTAATTCCTGGTGCTGCACCTGTGGCTCGTGCGCCATATCGTTTAGCCCCATCCGAGCTGAAGGAGTTATCTGTGCAATTGCAAGAGCTATCTGATAAGGGTTTTATACGACCGAGTTCGTCACCTTGGGGAGCTCCTGTCTTATTCGTTAAGAAGAAAGATGGTTCGTTTCGTATGTGTATTGATTACCGAGAGTTGAATAAGCTGACGATCAAGAATCGTTATCCGCTTCCAAGAATTGATGATTTATTCGATCAACTTCAAGGTTCTCGTGTTTTCTCCAAGATTGATCTTCGTTCTGGTTACCATCAACTTCGCATACGTGAGGAAGATATTCCTATTACGGCGTTTAGAACTCGTTATGGTCATTATGAGTTTCTGGTTATGCCTTTTGGTTTGACTAATGCGCCTGCTGTATTCATGGATTTAATGAATCGCATTTGTAAGCCGTATCTTGATAAATTCGTGATCGTTTTCATAGATGATATTCTAATCTACTCCAAGAGCAATGAAGAGCATGTCGAACACTTAAGGATTATCTTGAACTTGTTGAAGAACGAAAAGTTATACGCTAAGTTCTCAAAGTGTGATTTTTGGCTTAATTCTGTACAATTTCTCGGACACGTGGTCGATAAAAGTGGAGTACATGTTGATCCTGCAAAGATCGAAGCCATCAAGAATTGGAGTGCTCCGACTACTCCAACTGAAGTGCGACAATTTCTAGGTCTGGCTGGTTATTACCGAAGGTTTATTGAAGGATTCTCTTTGATATCGCAACCATTAACGAAGCTGACTCAAAAGAATAAACCGTATGTGTGGGGCGATGATGAAGAAGAAGCTTTCCAAACCCTGAAGATGAAACTCTGTAGTGCGCCGATTTTATCGTTACCTGAAGGAAGTGAAGACTTTGTTGTTTATTGTGATGCATCTCTCAGAGGATATGGTGTTGTTCTTATGCAACGCGAAAAGGTGATCGCATATGCCTCTAGACAATTAAGGAAAAATGAGGAGAACTACACTACCCATGACTTGGAATTGGGCGCTGTGGTTTTCGCTTTGCGACTTTGGAGACATTATCTGTATGGTACGAAGTGTACAGTATTCACTGATCATAAAAGCCTACAATACATATTGGATCAAAAGGAGTTGAATATGAGGCAACGTCGATGGGTTGAACTATTGAGTGATTACGATTGCGAAATTCGTTATCATCCGGGAAAGGCGAACGTGGTAGCTGACGCGTTAAGTCGAAAGGAAAGGGAGAAACCGATTCGAGTGCGTGCTTTGGTGGTGACAGTTCATAATAACTTACCTGAGCAGATTCGGAACGCACAAGTCGAAGCGTGCAAGAAGGAAAATATTGCAGCCGAAAGATTTAGAGGAGACGGTGAAACATTTGAGACGCGAGCCGATGGTATCAGATGTTTGAGAGGTCGAATCTGGTTACCATTATATGGTGGACTGAGAGACTTGATTATGTTAGAATCTCATAAGTCCAAGTATTCTATTCATCCTGGATCGGACAAAATGTACCAAGACTTGAAAAAGTTATACTGGTGGCCGAATATGAAAGCTGATATTGCAACATACGTCGCGAAATGCTTAACATGTGCAAAAGTGAAAGCTGAATATCAGAAGCCGTCAGGATTACTTGTCCAACCTGAAATTCCAGTCTGGAAATGGGAGCGAATTACGATGGACTTCATCACAAAACTCCCAAGGACACCGTCTGGGTTCGATGCAATTTGGGTTATTGTCGATCGTTTAACTAAATCCGCTCATTTTATTCCAATCAACGAGAGGTTCGGTTTGGAAAAACTCGCCGATATTTATCTGAAGGAAATCGTGTGCAAGCATGGTGTTCCGATTTCAATCATTTCCGATAGAGATAGTCGTTTTGCTTCTGGATTTTGGAGATCACTTCAAAAGTCGTTAGGAACCAATTTGGATATGAGCACAGCCCATCATCCGCAAACTGATGGGCAAAGCGAAAGAACAATTCAAACTTTGGAGGATATGCTACGTGCTTGTGTGATAGACTTTGGAAGTAGCTGGGATAAGCACTTACATTTGGCCGAATTCTCGTAAAATAACAGTTATCACGCGAGTATTAAAGCTACACCTTTTGAAGCACTTTATGGGAGAAAATGTAGATCACCCGTTAGCTGGAGTGAGGTTGGTGATGCCCAACTCACTGGACCAGATTTGATTAGAGAGACGACGGATATGATTGTGCAAATCAAGAATAGGTTGTTGTCTGCTCGAAGCCGACAGAAGAGTTATGCGGATGTGAGAAGAAAACCATTGGAGTTTAACGTGGGAGATAAGGTTATGCTAAAGGTATCACCATGGAAAGGTGTTGTACGATTTGGAAAACGTGGGAAGTTAAGTCCTCGTTATATCGGACCATTCAAGGTTACATCTAGAGTAGGACCCGTGGCATACCAACTCGAACTACCACAAGAACTGTATGGGATTCATAACACTTTTCACGTGTCGAATCTGAAGAAGTGTTTATCCGATGAAGAACTCGTTATACCGTTAGACGAAGTTAAGGTTGATAAAAAGTTGCACTTTATTGAAGAACCAATCGAGATCATGGATCGCGAGGTCAAGCAACTGAAGCAAAGCCGAATACCTATCGTCAAAGTTCGATGGAACTCTCGAAGAGGACCGGAGTTTACTTGGGAACGAGAAGACCAAATGTGGAAGAATCACCCTCATCTCTTTGATTTCAACAAGCGATCGGGCAAGAACGCAAGTTGATCTTCGAGGGCGAAGATCCTAATTTGGTGGGGATGATGTGACAACCCGTCAATTTCAGGTCGTTATTTTAATCTCGACTATTACGTATTACGTGTTTACTTTAATGAGAATTTTAATTTATCGACTAACCGAGAAGGTTATGACTTGAAACTAGCGTAAGAATGTCGATTAGATGAAAACCGACAAGGAATATGTTAGGTATCGATATTATATTCTCAAATAATCATGAAAATGATTTTTATTATATTAAATCGTTATTTCTCGTATTTTACGTTTTAACGAATGACGATAACTATTAGTGATCGCGATACCGACGGATGCCCAAAAACTTACGTTTTATTATCGATTGTCTCGATATTGTATATTTTCGACGTTTCCGATTTAATTGCGTTTTAAGTCGTGTCGAATCTTTATTATTATATTTTGAAGCGTTTTAACTTTCGAAAAGTATTTTTACGAAACCCGAGCCCCGTAAATATTTTTAAAATGTACAATTTACATTTTCTACCTTGTAAACTATTTACTTGCACTTTGGGACCAAAAGAATGCAAATATGGCAAAATCTACCCCCACCCCACTATATAAGTAAATTCCACTAACTAGTTTATTATTAAAAATCATTTTTATAAAAAATTCACCAAATCTCTCTCTTGTTCTTCACCAAAACCGTCCACCCCTAGCCACAATCCCTCAAGATTTTTGATTTTCTACTTTGATTCTTCAAAAACTAAAACAAGACCCATCTTGGAAATTTGATTAGCTTCACATTGGTATAATTTTTTTTCACATGCATCCACTAAATTTCTATTTTTGATTTTTGATGATGAACATCATTTTGATCCATTTTTATGTTTATATATGGTGTTAATAATATAATATTCATAGTGGGTTATGGTTGCATGTAAGATTTTTGATGGTTTAATTTTTGTGAGATTGAATTTGAGGGTGTTATGAGTTAATTAGATGTGTTATTATGATATTAGGATCATATTAGGACTATAGGAATAGTTGGAATGGGTCGAAAAATTGTTTTGGTATGATTTTTAGATAGTCTATTTTAGGCAGTAACTTTAAGTCCGTTTTTGAAATTGTTACTGTGGTTAACTTGGTAAACTAATGAGATAGGGTCGTAGAGAATTTCATTAGCTTCGATTTGAGCTAAAGTAGAGCTTCTAACTCATTACGAGCGAAAAGTTATGTTACTTTTAGTATTTGTGTACCGGGAGACGGGTATCGGCACAATCCGAAAATTGTAGTCGATATTTGGAACGAATCTCGGGGACTATAAAATGAGTTTTAAAAATGTTCAAGGGCTGTTGTAAGTTGATAAACCTCAGGTTATGAGTCTATTTTCAAACCCGAGTGTCGGTTTTGCAAACGGAAATGTTTAGATAAGTCAAAATGGTTTTACAAGTCAAAGGCGTAAAACTGTCCGGTTTTTGTAACACGAAGGTGTGTCGGGCAGAAGGTCTTAGAAGTAATATTTTTGAATGAAATTTAAACTGAGTCTTATTCATATTATGTGTGATTTTGTCACCAAGTGTCGTCGAAATCGGACATGTCTAGATAGGTTAGATTGGTGTGTACATTTGGAGTGTACATGCTGAGTGGTATTTTGGACACGTAGTTCAATACTCGTGTGGCGTAAGTTGAGTATTCACTATTGGATATGGTGACTTACTCAAGTGTTAAGTCATTATATAAATGACTTAGCTACTGGTCCGAGGGAAGTAAAATGATGGTTTGACTTGCGTTGACTTGGCGTCTTATGACGGGTCAATGTCGAGGGCGCAAGTGTTTTAAATGAATAAGTGTTGAATAAAAGGGTATAGAAGTACACTTATATTTTTGTTATTGTTCGGGATTTTCATGGTCATTTGAAATTGACTTTCATATTATTTAAGTATTATTTATACTTGAGTCGTTATTTAACGAACGCACCGTATTTGGTAGGTTGCGGTCTTCGTGTTTAACGGGCATCACAAATCGTCGGCGATCGTCACGTCACTACTATCGTATCAAGGTGAGTCTATAGCCTCGCTTTAGATGTTTACTTGTTTTATAAAACCCGCGAGGGGGATAACATGCTTGTTTTATTAAAATAAGAGGGGTACGACGAGAAGTTGTGGAAACCCTTATTATTGGAAAAACATTATATAAATGAAGGGTACAACGAGAAGTTGTGGTAAACCCTCATTCTTTTAAAATTGAACACAAAGGACCCGATTGTATGCTTAGATGAAAGTTGTTATATAAGTTTGTTTAGCCTTAAAGACCCATGAATCGTGAATTGTTAATCGAAATGAACGCTAATACTATGGATAGATCTATCGGGGTGACACCCAGTCCGGTCGCGACTAGCTATCGCGTGGTGTTGTGATGCACCAGTAATGAAACATCGGATGCAATTGTATAAGAGAAATATATGCACTTGGCTAGGTGTGTTGGGCTGAAATAATATATGTTAACGTTCAATTTCACGTGACTTATGAAATAACAACGATAATTATGTCTGATCCACATGATTGTCAACTACGGAAGGTTTATTCAGAATACTTGTGTTCATTTATTTAAATTTAAACTCTATAGATTCACTCAACATTTTTGTTGACTTTATAGCATGTTTTATCTCAGGTCCATGAAGAAGGCACTCAAGGAAGGCGGTTTCACGCAGCTTGCTAAATTAAAATGTTTTGGCCCGCTTTACTAAACTATGTCCATTCTAAGAAACTTTTATTATTTGGTTAGTTGTGTAAACCTAAAACTATTTGGGACCATGTGTGAACTGTTTTATTTTTAAACAAAATGAATGGATGTATGTTTTGTTGAAACGACTCATTTTTAGGCGTTTTCTATGATATTGAGGTTGAACCATGATAGTAACACCCAATGACCCTTCCGCTGCTATGACCCGAAATTGGGGGTGTTACAAATAACCCAAAACTATGTTCCATATCTTGTACGATGTGATGAAGTGTGTAGCTGATACAAAAATCCTCATCCTTTGTGAGACACTGAGCACGATAATGTAACTCCTTCAAGTGATAGAAAATATGTGCATAGAGTACCATAAGAAAAATCACATATTCCTAGATCTTGTATCACTTCATCAGTAATAATGTAAGCACAAACAAGTTACCTTAAAAGTCCATGACTGGAAGTGCAGGACTTTAAGATATGATAGAACACAAACTCACGAAAATCTTCTTCAAACATCAAACTTACCATAAGAATTCTTCCCCTTAAGCCAACACCTCTTCATGACAAGTCTTAATGAACCAATATCTTCATATGTAAAAGTTGTTAGCGAATAACTCTTTCACAAGGCTATCCCGATTACATACTCTAGTATCAATCAAAGTCTTCATGAATTGTTGCTAACTTACTTAAAAATCATTTACTCCTTGTAAAAATATCCGAGCCATTAATATCAACATGATATTCTAAATAAAAACAGAGATTTCATGTACCTTTGCGTGCAAATACCTCCTTTTTGTGTGCTAAAATCGTATCAATTTTTCAAACAGCAGCTATTCCTTTTGTTGTCCAACATCTTCCTTTGTCCAAGATATCAACACTGTGTGTTTTCCAATATCGGACAACACTTGTCCGCGTTTGAAAATGTATATATCAGACAACAAGTGTTAGCGCTTCCCAACAGCGCTTAACTTATTCCTGTCAGCGCCAACTTTGTACATGTCAGCGCCTGACCATCAGCGTCTCATCCATGCCTTGTCAGCGTCACACCAACATCTATCAGCGTCACACCAACATCTATCAGCGTCTAAATAACACATGTCAGCGGGTAATAGATCTAGGGTTTTATAAACCCTAAATCATGATTTTATGTGAAAAACCATAAACTGTAGTGAACTTTGACATCGATTATATTCTTCATGAGAGTTCAGATCGAAGATCTGTTCGGTGAGATCCTAGACACAAGTGTCAAGAACCTACAGATCGAAATTCACGACGATCCAACGGTTAACGAAGGAGAAATCGCGTTTTTACTATTACTGTTCACAAAAAACAACATATGACCACTGCTGACTTTGACGCTTAATAACTTTTTCTTGTGTATATATCTCGACAATTCCTCCGGTGGATATCTAGATATATATGTGTACAACACACACAAAATATTTCGTGGCGATCCAACGGTTCAATAAAAAGTTATGGCCTTCTGAATACTGCTGCGCACACAAAAACGTCCAGGAAAACCCTAGACGGATTTTTCTTCTTTTCACCATACACGAACACCTTGTTGGTCCTAGCATCACGAGCCACGAGGCTCTGATACCATTTGAGGAATCCTAAGATTCCGGATCTTTTAAGCTACTAGGAATGTATCATGTTCATATGATTAGACAATCAAAGCGGAATTAGAACACGACACATTAACAAGGTGTTTAGGCACAAAGAACATGAATTAAAACAAAAGGATTGCTAATTATATTAATAATCAACAATCGCTAGACGTGTATACATTTAATCCCACGTCTAGTGCAACACACGCTTTTAGGTTTACATTGTGAATGAAATGAAAATCCTAATACCCTTGGTTCCTTTTATAGTGTAAGGATTAGGGTTTACAAGAGATAATATCAAATAAACATGTAAATCTTCTATTTAAATAAACTTATACAGAATATATCCTGCATGTTTATCTAAATAGAAGCTTCCAAAGGCTTCCTGTCTACGTTTCTGTCAATGCTTGAATTGCATGTGACAATGCTTGGATTGCACATGACAACGCTTGAGCCATCAACCCCCGATTTGCTCTTGTCAACGCTTGATTTGCTCTTGACAACGCTTAGACAAATGTCTTCATGTTTTCTTCGTTTTTGAGTTTCTCCACATCAACTTTTTGACCCAACATTCAAAATAACCTTCCATGGTTAATAATTTATGAAAGACAATTATGTTGTACGGACATAATTATCGTGTCATTACATAAGTCTCGTGACATTGAACGTTAACATATATTATTTCAGCCCAATACACCTAGCCAAGTGCGTATATTTCTCTTATACAATGCATCCGATGTTTCATTACTAGTGCATCACAACACCACGCGAGAGCTAATCGCGACCGGACTGGGCGTCACCCCGATAGATCTATCCATAGCATTAGCGATACTTCGATTAACAATTCACGATTCATGGGTCTTTTAAGGCTAAACAAACTTATGTGATAACTTTCATCTAAACATACAATTAAGTTCCTTGTGTTCAATTTTAAAACAATCATGAGTTTACCACAACTTGTAGTTGTACCTTTCAATTTCAATAAATACTTTTCAAGTATATAGGGTTCCCACAACTTCTCGTTGCACCCATTAATGGGGTTTCCACAACTTCTCGTTGTACCCTTTATTTTTAATAAAACAAGCATGGTATCCCCCTCGCGGGTTTTATAAAACAAGTAAACATGTTAAAAGCGAGGCTATTGACTCACCTTAGCCAATAGTAGTAATGAGACGATCGCCGACGATTAGTGATGCCTGTTTAAACACGAAAACCGCAACCTACCAAATAAGGCGCGCTCGTTAATAATCGACTCAAGAATAAATCATACTTAAATAATATAAAATAAAAATTACAAAACCAAGACAATCCCGAAAAATTTAATAATACAAGTGTTATTACTATACCCTTTTATTCAACACTATTCTTTTAAACACTTACACTCACGAAATTGACCCGTCTTAAGACGCCAAGTCAACGCAAGTCAACTTATCATTTTAATTCCCTCGGAGCAGTAACTAAGTCATTTATATAATGACTTAACACTTGAGTAAATTCCCATGTCCAATGGCGAATACTCAACTCACGCCACATAATTATTGAACTACATGTCCAAAATATCAATCAGCATGTACACTCCAAATGTACACACCAATCTACCCTATCTAGACTTGTGCGATTTAGACGAAACTTGGTCACAAACTTACATATAATATGAATAAGACTCAGTTTAAGTTTCATTCAAAAATATTACTTCTAAGACCTTCTGCCGGACACACCTTCGTGTTATAAAAACCGGACAGATTTACGTCTTCAACTCGTAAAACCATCTTGACATATCTAAACAACTCCATTTATAAAACCGACACTCGGGTTTGAAAATAGACTCATGACCTGAGGTTTAGACTTTAACATCAGTCCTTGAACATTTTTAAAACTCATTCTATAGTCCCCGAGATTCGATCCAAATATCGACAACAATTTTCAGATTGTGCCGATACTCGTCTCCCGGTACACGAATACTAAAATTGTTGTAACTTCGCACTCGTTTGGAGTTGAAAGTCCTACTTTATATCAAATCGAAGCTAACGAAATTCTCTACGACCCTATATTATTAGTTTAACAAGATTATTTCAGTAAGTAATTTAAAAATTCCCTTTAAGTTACTGCCCAAAATTAGCTCTTTAAAAATCATACTAAAACAATTTTTCAACCCATTTTGTCAATTTATACACTCCTAATATCATCCTAATATTATCATAACACATCTAACTAACTCCTAACACCCTTAAATTCAATCTAATAAAAATCAAATATATAAAAATCATACATGCAAGCACATAAAATTTCTATTATAATAATATTAACAACACTACATAAATAATATGTAGATCAAACAAACATGGATCATATGAAAAAAAACTTGGTGCATGGAAGAAATTTTTATACCCTAATGATCCTCATTCAAATCCAATAATGGGTCATTGATTAGTTTTTAATGAATCAAAGTAAATTTTCAAAATCAAAGGTGTTTTGGTGTTGGTTTTGTACCGTGGGTTTAGAGAGAGAGAGAGAAGGATGATCAAAAAATTTTTATAAGAAAAATGGTGCATGTGTGTGTTAGTTGTGGGTTTTTATATAGTGGTGTGAGGGTAGTTTTTGCCAATTAGGTATAGTTTTCGGCCAAAAAGCAATTAAACAATTTAAAGGGTAGAAAATGTAAATATTAAATTCTGAAAATATTTACGGGACTCGGGTTTCGTAAAAATACTTTTTAAAAGTTAAAACGCTTCTTAAATATAATTATATCACTTCGACACGACTTAAAACGTAATTAAATCGAAAACGTCGAAAATATAAAATATCGAGGCAATCGATAATAAAACATAAATTTTTGGGCATCCGTCGGTATCGCTATCATTAGTAGTTCTCGTCATTCGTTAAAACGTAAAACACGAGAAATAAAAATAAATACAATAAAATCATTTATATGATAATTTGAGAATATAGTATCGATACTTAATGTATTTCTCGTCAGTTTTCATCGAAACGACATTCTTACGCTATGTTTCAAGCCATAACCTTCTCGGTTAATCGATAATTTAAAATTCTCATTAAAGTAAACGTATACTACTTATTAGTCGAATAATAATTTGCATCAACAATAATAATTGTATATAGCATAAATTACAATAAGCTCATGGAACCGAGGCCTTAGACACTCCCATATCAGTCAAATAAGACGAGAGATTTATTAATTGTCTGTTACCTCCAGATTATTGGTACATTGTCGTATACCTGACTTCTCAATACAATATGTTCAAACAGTGTGGAGGTCGGGCCTAAGCTTCTGTGACAAGTCCACACAAACTGAACCAGGGCGGTTTCCCCCATAGATCTATTAATTGTACTAGTGGTTAATCCATCATAGGTTAATTAACGGTCCATGATTGAGGCTTTAACAATGGCAATCACTTAATGCAATTTAAAGGCAACCACGGGTCCATTCAAAGAGGGACAAGCATACCATAAAAGACTTGTGTTCTAAGTTTATAAAAACATGTATTCCCCCTCGCGGGTTTAAAATCATTTATTAACTAGTATAAAGCGAGGCTATAGACTCAACTTAGCCAATAGTGGTAATGAGACGATCGTCGACGATAGATGATGCCTTTCAAACACGAGAGTCGCAACCTATCAAATAAGGTGCGTTCATTAATAATAGACTTGAGCAATAATTCACACATAAGAATATAAAACTCGACTCATAAAATCACGACAAACTCGAGAGAAAACGATACAAGTGATTCTATTACACTCTCCTATATATTCATTTTATTATTCTATGCCTTTAATAAAAATCTGCCGGAACATACCGAATGTCCAAGCCGTTTTCCCATACTTAGACATATCGAATTTTTATGATACTACCTGAGGAACTCACATACTATATGTAGAAAGTCCTCCCAAGAGCCCATCAAAAGATTTTACTTCTAAAGTTCCCTGCCCGACACATCTTTGATTTACAAAATCCGGACAGTTTAGCGACCTTGACTTACGAAACCATTTTGACCATCTTAAGCAACACCATTTATAAAACCAACACTTGATTCTAAAAATAGACCCAAAACACTAAACTTTGAGCCTGAGAACAGCCCTTGAATCATTTTGAAACTCATTTTATAGTCCCCGAGATTCGATCCAAATATCGACAACAATTTTCGGATTGTGTCAACACTCGTCTCCCGGTACACGAAAATGAAACTAGTATATCTTCCACCTCGTTTGGAGTTGGAAGACCTACTTTATATCAAATCAAAGCTAACGAAATTCTCTACAACATAATCCCATAATATCAACCTATTTTCAAACTTAAGACCTTCGAAAATGGCCTCAAACCTTCTGCCCAAAATTACCTTTCAAAATCTCCCACAAAATCATGTTTTTGATCAAAACCAATCATTTTTATCATCAACCTAACATCCTAATATCACCATAAACCAATCCTAACACTCCTAAATCACTTGTATGTACAAATCTAATAAGTCAAACTCAAAAATTCAAACATGCAAACACACCACTATGTAATATAATAATATTAACACGTATTTATTCCTTCAAAATGAATCAAACAAGTATAGTTTATCAAGAAATTAAATTTTGAAAAAATGTTAATGCATGTCGAAGAAAATCATACCAATATGATCACAAGATCCAAACTAAGATGGGTCTTGTTTTAGTTTGGATTGAATCAAGCTAGATTGTTGATAAACTTTGATTATAATGGGGAGGGGGTGACAGTTTAGTAAGAAAAAAAAAAGAGAGGAAGAAAAAAAAATTCTTTTTTTAATATTATATGGAAGTTAGTGGAAGTAAAAATCATTTTATATGGTGGTGGAAGGGTTAATTTTGCCAATTTGTAATAGTTTTGGTCCAAAATGTAAATATTAGTTAAAAAACGGGAAATGACTAAAAGTCAATTTTACAAATATTTACGGGACTCGGGTTTCGTAAAAATACTTAAAAGTTTAAACGCACACGAAAAATAATAATATAACGACTCGATACGTATTTAAAACGATATCGTCGAAAGTATTAATTATCGAAACGATCGATTATAAAATATAAAAATTTTAGCATCCATCGGTATCGCGATCACTAGTAGTCCTCGTTACTCGTCAAAATATTAAAATATAACATTTAATATCGATTTCAACTTAAACCGTTAAACATGATAATATTTAACGTTATAAAATACTTCAAAATAATTGAAAATAAAATTAAATTATTACCTTATTTTTACGGGTTTTACATCCTCACCACCTTAAGGGAGCGACGTCCCGACGCTCAACTCTCCTCATACTCGAGTTGTTCACTACCCGAAAGGATGAGGGCATTCCTTAATAAGAAGTCCTCACGTTCCCACGTGTATCTCGATCCACGATCTGAACTGGTTCTTTTACAAAACGCAACTTGTCGTCAACTTGTATCTCACCAAAAAGGATTAATTAAATCCTTATCCACCAGTCATCCGTCAAGCTCGACACATGAAAATTTTATGAATCACACGAAGCTCATTCGACGACAAGAATAGATGACAAGATTTTCGGGTAAGTCCAGTTAAAAGGAAGGTTGCAAATTAAAGGATATCCATCGGCCGGATAGCCATGGACACGCATCAAAAAGAACTAACAAGAAAAACATTTTCGTCATCGGAGGGTGCTCACACGCGGGTCCCTACTCAAAAGATAATACAAAGACACCATCTCACTTTCGCCAACGCGCATTAAAGTCTCAATAAACATCGTCGCTGAAAGTCAAAAAGATATTACATAATATGTGTTCTACATGATCGGACGTCATCGGATGATGCCGCCTCAAGTTCTCACAACTTACGATCATTTGAATAGATCACACATCATATAAGTACGTAAAAGAAAAGGTCGAACATAAACATTGAGTATAGATCTCCACCATTAATCATCGAGAAAACCTTGAATGAACCCTTGATAATAACCACTTATCTCCAGAGTCTTTCCACTTACGGTGTCGGCTTCAACATACTCCTCGAGGTTGTAACGAATTTATTAACTCCCTTCATTAAGAGATTCTGTCCTCAATCATTTCACACGTACACGCATAAATCCTGGTGACACTTATATTTCTTCTTATACACTGCTTCCCGAGATTCGTTTTAAACTCCGAATAAAATAGTGATCTTCAATACGAGGAACAGAACGAGATAAAAATGAATTCAATAAGCGCATAAACGGACAAGATGTGGTAAAATGATTTAAGGTTGACGAACGACGAGGGATCTCGACTCACGTAACCGTAAAACATAATAATTCACAATACTAGAAGAATGAGAGCGAAGAATGAAATAAATATTAACATTAAAATTACGTTTGTCACAATTATCCGTCCCGGATTTGGTATTACCTTAAAACTCAGTTGAGGTACCTTCTTGATAAGGATGATATATCAAAAATAGGAGTTAAATAGCTTCATAATTTATTTTGGTTGTCTTAAGAAACTTTGAAAGAATGACATGAATTTATTAATTACACTCATACTGATGGTTACAATTAGAAAATATAATTTCCAAATCAAATCACTATTAGGAATATAAATTAAACCGATAATTTCATTACATTTAAAGTAAAGTATGATAAGTCAATTAGTTCAAAAGGTAGAACATAATTTCATTTTAAACATTAGTTTTAGTTATACAAAATATGATGTATAAATTTGACTTTTTTTTATGATAGTTATTTCGATAATTGAAAATAATTGGAAAAATGTATAAAAGTTCAATGAAAATTTTATATACGTTGTAGAAATACATAAAGGTGTTTATTATTTTCAAAATGTGACAAGATAACAAACGAATACGAATGGAAATAATGGTCAACAATTAGTACGAAATTAGCGGTACAAAAGGGGACGAAGCAAATGTCGTATGAATTCTTAAATAGAATAGTAAAATAAAGGCGTTGATGGTAAGACGATAAGAAATAATAGATTAAACAAGTTGTCGATTTTGTTAATGTGGTCGATGGTTCACCAATATCAGTTCGTTAACTTAGCGGTGGTCGATACATGATCGGAAATAAGATCGATACAAAAATTTTAATCAAAGAAAATTCCTAATAATCACTTGTAATTAAAACAAATAAAATGAACGATGTTAGTGTTTAAAGAGAGAAGTCAAAGCAAGGTTCACAAGAGTGGATTTCGAGACAAACGAGAGTGACAGACGTCATCCCGGATATACGGAAATCACTCTAGTGATAATTCATTATTCACGTGCGGAGACATTCCAAAGATCTACCCAGTCGCATAAAGAAGATTGGACGAGAAGGGAGGATAAAACATCGAGACTATCAAGTCATTTATCAACAGTCAGTAATTAGACGAACTATCAAAAGAAATCAGTTGTAAGACAAAATGAAGTAACAAGTAGAAAAACGATCGTCGAGTAAAAACGTATTCGTAAGCGCGAAATTCGTTCAAGAAAAGGTAAGAAAACATATGCGGATGTATAGAAATTGCGCTAATTGCATAAAATATAAAGGTTTTCAAAACTTCTTTTCACTTTATTTCATTTTATTTATCTTTATCATAAATACAAGTTGTAACACCCCCAAATTTATACAACTTAGTACAGCGGAAGACTAGTTGGTGTTACGGGATAGCACATTACTCACATCATAGACAACGCATAAAAATCGCGTCGTTTAATAATAAATCATTTCCATTCATAAACATCAAAGTTACATAGGTCCCAAGTCATTATATTTCATACAAAGTTTTAACAAGTATTTGAATGGAAAATATGGTTTAAGTGCGGGCCATGAATTCTTGTCGTCTTCCCGAGAATTACCTTCAAGTACCTGAGATAAAACATGTTAAAAGAAAAGGTCAGCGATAACGCCGAGTGAATTCATAGAGTTTAATAAATTCCATCAATATAATATCAGTATAAAAGTATTACTGAAAATCATTTTTGTACAAATCGTTTTGATAGGCCATGATATAGCCAAAATCATTTCATACAATCCTTATCGAAAATCATAATATAGGCATTTGCCTTAAAAATCATTATACGAGCCAATGTCGTAAAAACATCATACAATACGTCTTATGACGTTGTATAAAATCAAATAAAAACCGTTATATGAATATGGTTATGAAAACCAAAATACAATCATAATATCAATAGTATGACCCTGTATTGCTAGTCAGGCAATACATCGTTATTCGGAGCGTCTATTAGTATTTCGTTAATTCGGATTATTATAAGCCGCATGACATTGTTACCTTACTAAACCAACAACGGGTAGCTAACCCGATACCAATTTTGCCCATCTAAAGTAGCGTGTCGTCACAAAGGTCACGCTATTGGAAATCTTCTCATACATAAATTCGCTTACCAATCAATGTGGCACGACGGGGATCAACCGTCAAGGCGCGAACTGGGGTGATCGTCCCCAAATAGTACTATTAAATGCATAAGCGTCTACCAACTCCCGGTAGTTCACAATTCATGCTAATGGGACTTTTAGTGACATAACCTAACTTTAATAATCCATTTGATTTCATCTATCGGGTCCATTAATCACTTATCGGGTCATACAATCGGGTCATTCAATCATTCGGGTCCAAAATCAATAAACAAACAATCGGGACAAATGGTGTCCAAACTTTTATAAAAACTAACATGTTATCTCCCTCGCGGATTTATAAAGCATTTATAAAACATTTAAAAGAGTGCGAGGCTATGAACTCACGTTGATGTGGGAAGGCGGGTTATCGGCAATTTGGTCGTACGGTACGTGCTTCAATCACGGAAACCTAGACAAATAATACTCGGTCTTAGACGTTTGTCCAATGACTTTATAAAAATATCAATTATGTATACATATGATGATTATATATATATGATGATCAAGTGGGTTTACATATTCTCGTTTACTCATTTTAGAGTTATGTGTCGATAACTTTTATACTAGTTTACTAGTTTTACCCGTTTACGTGTCTTAAGCCCAATAAGCTTATTATAAGTTATTTAACTTATTTTAATCCATTTTGTACCTATATTATCAGTATGTATACTTTCCAAGTTGGGCCTAAATGGGTTAAGCCTAATAGATTCTTTTTACAAGTTTTTATCCTATTTAGTCCAATATGTTTATTTAACTTGTTAATGTCCGTATGCCCTATAGTTCGGGTTTTATCGGTTTTTACTTGTCATACATGTCTATATATCAGTATATAAGTTTTATAAAGTTTTCATTAGACGGGTCCAAACATCTAAGTTTTATTTAACAAAAACGTTAATTTTACGACAATAGCCGAAAAAGTCGTAAAAATCATATTTATAGTTTTTATTACTTATGAACATTATTTCACCACCATTTATATAATTTATCCATTTGATTAACCTTATATATATATTTATATAAATAAGTTTTATAAGTTAGTGGGTTTTTATTTTACATTTTATATATTAAAATGTGAGTGCTTATATAATAGTATTATTCTTTAATTTCCAAAAATCTGATTTTTAATTTCATCTTCACCAAAACTGCCATATCTTGAGTTCTACATGGAGATAGAAGCTCAAATTTTTATCACATAAACTACATGATATGTGCTACATTTAACTCTTCTATAGCTACTGTTGAATCATCCTTTAAGTATTTTCTAAAAATCGTCCAAAACAGTAACTTCAGATTTATACCCTAAACTTGTTTTGATCATATCTCACTCATTACAATGATTCCATTGCATGGCCAACTCTCACATGTGTACAAGACCCATAGCTTACTGTAAATCCATCCTACTTCATCATTTTATCAGTTCATGACTTGCTTCTTTACTGTTTTATACAGCCATCAAATTTAGACAAGATTTTAGCCTTGTTTCTTATGGTTTTTCATCTTTTTATCCATGATTATCAACAACAAATCCCCACATAACATTTTTATCATCATATAATCATCATAAATATATACAATAGGAAATAAAATACAAGTTTACATAATCAAAATAACAAGAAGTTGAGGAGGACAATCTTTATACCACCAACTTGATGTAGGTTATGAGTTTGGCATGGTTTTTGATGGAGAAACTTGTGCTTAGCCAACACCATCTTCAAGAACTCCAATCTTCATCAACTCCTTGTGGAAAATCAGCCTCATGACACCATGAAAACTCCTCCATGGATGTTATAAGTTGCACCAATCTTCATCTTTTTGAATGGGGATTAACATATGTTAATTATAACATATGTTTATGGTTAAATTTTGATCAATGATGGTGTTTAGGTGCTGAATTGGGACGGCAATCTAGAGAGAGAGAGGAGAGTTTCAAGTGGTTTTGCATGTGTGAAATGAGGTGTGTGAGTGTGGCTAATGGTTTTGATGTAGCTAGTGGTGTAAGTTAGCTTACAAAGTAAGCATGGCTTACACATGTAAGCTAGTTGCTAACTTGATGCCACATGAGGCTTGTGGTGTCATGCTAATGCCGTCCCATTTAAGCTAGTGGGGTGGGACAATGTATTTTGTCCCATCTCACTAGTTTACGGGTATTCCTCGATTCTAGTTTCCTCGATTTGCGTGCCCTCGGGTCGTTTTATGAAAAACATTTTTATAAATTATGAATCAACGGCACAAAACGAATCCAATAAAAATTGTCTCATCAAAAACGGAGTTCGAAAACGTAAATACGTAATCCTAAGGTTTCCGGTTTAGTCGTAAAAGATGTTAAAATAAAATCGTAAGTCCTAATCTCTTCTCGTAAATTTGTGAGTTTATGAACCAACACAAATTTAAAACTCCAAAATAATATTTATGGACAAATTTATTTTCTCAACTGTCGGACTGTCACCAAAGACGGTGTATGTAAACGTAAGCACGTAACGTAGAATCCTCCGGTTTAAACGTAGTCGATGCTACTTCAAGACGTAAATCCAAATTTCTTCCCAAAAATATGTGAGTTCATATTGTAACATTAAAATAATGTTTTTAAATAATATTCGAGAATAAAATATCAACCATAAATTGACGGATTGTCACAGCATTTACCCCTAAACAGGATCTTTGTCCTCAAAGATCATCTTACTACTCGCTTCTTATAGAGTTAAAGCCATGTGGGTATTTCCTCCACATTCGGTCTTTTCTCACAAGTGTAATCCATTATAATAAGCGAGTTTCATCAAACATAACTACGGGAATAAGATCAGGCTAAATGTTGACTTACTTTCTCTATCCATGATGTTCACGGGTTTCTGATGAATGCAACTTTTCGCCGATCTAAGCTTTACTAAGAACAATCAGATTTTCACTTGATAGATATTCCATCAAGTTCGATTTACGAAACATAATTCACGTAGTCTTTGAAGTCCTAGGGTAGATCCAGCTTATATGCCTTTCAATCCCAACTTTTACATCATCTCAATGGTCCCAAACAACGGGGACTTATATCCCATGGTTTGTCAGATCATGAATTCATCTTTCCAAGGTTAAAAATTGTGGCATAACTTCGCTACCCGTTTGGCACTTCAAGATCTACATTTCACATTCACATAACCTCTTGCCCACTACCGGCTGTCAATAATCAGATCCTAATTTCAACAATCATTTCAAATCTCACTGGTCGGGTATTTTGCAAGGTTAGGTTCGCCATCATAGGAAACCTTAAACCTAAAAGACATGTCCAACTCACAGTGGGTGTATGTCGGGTGTCTTTATCTCAACTCTTGCTTACAGATGCTCTAAGATTTAGATCCTAACAAGATTCGGTCTCGATCCTAATATGATGATTATCAATGATAATCTTTCCAAAGGAAAACGATTATACGGTCTATTACCAAAGGTCAATCATTCAAACATAAAACAACACTTATATTACCTTGTATCATTACTTTACCTCGTCCCTTCGATTTGGGATGGTACATAGTACTCTTATCAAGGTTCGTTCTCAATGATTTCTGAGCAAATCTCTAGAAATTCGATGCGAAGCGAGGATCTTGATAAAGATGTTCGATACAGGCACGCTATGTTTACATAACTCTTTTGCATTTATCATTAACGGGAATGATATTAGCAGATTTGGTCAGTCTGTCGACGATGACCCAAATCGAATCAAATTCAGATGATGACCTTTGCAATAGCTAGACGTTTACTAATGTATGAGGCGATGTCTGCCTTCATAATTGCCATCAGTACAACTTCTTCAGTCAAAGATACTTCTAGTCAAAAATGACATAAATAGAAAACTTATACTTACAAATTCCAAATAACTATATCTCACTATCTTCCACATTCAGACAATCATAAGTGGTCTTTAAAATATTTAACGTTATCGGCTTCTCAATTTTTAATGGTTCACATTAGCCGCGAACCTCCTTTATAATCTATATTATCCCTTCTTACAAACATCGTCTATTTTTATATCGTTTGGCAATTTATTTTTGCACCTTCATTATTAAGAAATATATTCTAATTGGTTCTTTATCCTTTCTACATAATGCGTCGGTATCTATATTCACTTCTCATGATGATATAATTATCATGACCGTATTTATTCAAAATTCTTTCTTCATATCTTCTATGTTTTAGTTTCGTCTCATTTATCATTTTTATCAGTTTCTCTCATTCCGACGTCTAAAGCGTCGATAATTATTATATACAAATTAACAAAAATTATTTAATTTTTATGAAACGTAAACGTAAAAATTTTAAATTTCTTAGTTCGACCAATTATATAAAATGTTCAAAAATAATTTGAATTAAGTTGATTTATCGAAAATATTTAATAAGATTTCGTGAATGTTCGAAAAACCTTTGGTTTATACTTTAGTCAAAATTTTCTTATTTGAAAAGCAAAAATTATTGTTTCAAATCTCATATCATGGTTCAAATGGTTTCCTCAATCCCTTTTAGGTTATCTTGAGGTATACACAAACATTTACCCCTAAACAGAAGTTTAGTTAAATGGTTTGTGTATAAGGGAATAATCCCTTTAAAAATCCTTTGTTAAAACATTCGTCAAAACATATTTCCATTTTCTTTTTGGTAAAATCCAAAGTCTTAAAAGGGCTCTTAATTTTTGAAGAGTCTATATGCATACATCTTACCATTATTAATCCAACGGTCATTTCATGTAAAGGATTAAGTTTTTAACCCCTAAGCGTTAATGGTTCTAATCTTTGAAAAGTCAATATAGCTTCCATTATCTATTAATCACATGGTTAAATCATGTAAAGATTCAAGTCTTTAATCACGTGTTAACTATTCAAGGTTCAGGTTTACACTGTTCAGCCAATTCAGGGCAGTCTATAAATAATTATTAACTCATTCTTATTTTTATATACAAACAATTGGTCCTTAATGATCTCAAGCATGAATTTATCAAATTACAGGCTACACACGCGATTCACCAAATTTATGAATACTACATGTGCATTGGTCAATCCAAACGACATCACGTAGAACTCATAATGTTCATTACAAGCACCGGATGTAGTGATTGGAATAGATAATGTCTTTCGCAGATGCGAAGTTGATGATAACCATGCTATGGATCAAATTTGCTAGAACATTGTAAATGATCGAACAAATCTTCCATTTCGAGTTATGGATATCGTTTTCGATTGTCAATTTACTCAGTCACAGTAATCTATAAATATAAGGAAAGATAACACCATAGCTCTTCAGGATGACAGGCTTGGTATAATAAAATCTTTCTCCGACAACTTTCTTAGTTGTACGGTAATTCCTTTAATTCAGATAGTGCTGACGTACAGTGCACAAGCCACAGGTGCAGCACCGGAAATATAATCAAATACCAAATTTAACTTGCCTTAATGGCGAAAGTCTAGGTAATTCACCAACAAATACCTCCTAAAGTTTCAAATAAGATAAACATCTTTTAATTATTTCATATTAACTTCTTTCTAGATTATAATATCTATGACTAATTTACAACCTTTCACAATATAATTTCAATTCCCAATATAGGATATCGTCATCTACCAAGAATTATTTATATCACTTTTGATAATCAACATCTTATCTTTTTAGGGGAATTCTGCTCGAGTTCCCATCAATTAAGACAATATCGTCATGTCATCATCAATCAATTCATTCCACTGGCACTATCAACTTTTCAGTTTTATTGCCGTCGATAAGATGTGAACTTCTCAAAAGACTAATGATAATTCATAATCCTTTGCAATTTCAAGGATATCTGGATACACAACTACTATTAAAAGGGTAATGTCAACGCATAATCTATGCGAGAGAATTTCAAATCAGATACAGACGAAAACATTTAACGAATATGAATATATCCCATGTTTTCATAATTTGAGTACGCATTCGAAAGCTCCTCGGATCGTTACCCAGGTCATTCAAATGAAATCAAATCATAAGAAATGATAAGAACGTCAATACATCCAGTCGGGTATCAACACTCAGTAATCAAATACTTTTCCTAAGAATCTCGCTACGGGAGAATTGGACAAGAAGGAATTGTCAATTGTCAAATAAGACAATTTCCACTGATGAGTAAATTCGACTCAGAAGAATAGATGCTACAGGCACATATGTAGGTGTCCCTAACATTATGTCCTTGTTTTTCACTTCTTGCAGATCTCATAAATTTTAATCTTTCGCAATCTTCAAAGAAAATGTAGTGTTTATTCATTAGTTTTATGGTGACTACTAATCAGTCTTGCATAGTCCATTCCAAATTGTATGTAGGCGCGCAACTATATACAATTTCAAGATTAACGATGCAATACTCAGTTCGTCAAAATTTTATCATCATATTTGTAAAAACATTTTCATGCTTAATTCTTAAATAAGAATCAAAAATAAATTTACAATGATTTTCTTTGTTATGAAAACAATTAGGTTTTCCAAAGTGTTTCTTAAACAACTTTACTTTGATAACAATCACTTATAAATCTTACTTCGAATAATCCTTATTGTGATGAAAATTAAATTTCTCAAAGGATACTGTTTTAACTTTATAAAAACAATGTGTGATCTGCAGAAGAGTGATGAAAGCTTGTTCACCAAGAACTAACTACGATATGATAGGAAATGAGCTTAGCCAAATAATCATGAGGTTCATGATCTTGATGGCACTCAATAAGAATAATCCACAACGTAACTCAAATATAGATGAGTACTTGCTCAATGGTTGCATCACTAATGCGAACATTAGGATGAAGCAATAAAAGATAGATAATATCGATACATGTAGAATTTAGCAATCAAAGGTAGTCTTTTCATTAATCACAAACAAGTCAAAATTGTACCGTAACACATTACATGTCACTATGTCATACAATTCTCAAAACTCATCCTACCAACTGATATCTCAGTTAAGTTAGGGATTTTTAAAAGATACCACAATGAATACTAATCTACAAGAGTCATTAGGTGTTCCACATGTCCCAGAAGATCCATCGGTCTCAATTCAGAAGAAGATTTGTTCAATTTATTTCTTGGACACTGGGCATCCTCGTTAGTGGACAATGGCCTAGGAACAACCCTTAACACGAATCAACAATCAATTAAAACCTTATAATTCAATCAAAGAACTTAATGACTTATATTAACAATCTCATATTCCATATAGGTTAAGTTTTACTTTATTCAAGTTTTAATCAACTCATACTCAAGGCAATATCCTATCTCATATTCCAATACTTCAACCTTATTCTTAGGCCTTGTAAAGGCAATACGATCTCAATATGAATCAACACTTAATTTCCAATCCTATTAGCTCTTACAACAACAATTATCAAATGAGTCATTAATATGAAATGACTTGATCATTTAACTTAGACTTCTCGGAAAGGTATTAGTGGCATGAGGCTTTTGGGTAATGGTTCCAATGACAGCCTCAAGTGCAACATTCACCCTTTCGATTTCAAATTTAAGAATTGGGTGACAACGAATCAGATGACATCTTTCTAGGTGGTAATGTTTTATCAAACTCCACTCTATAAGAAAAGATCGTTATGACATCGGTATCAGATTTAATCTCGCCAATTCTTTTTCAATATCACAATCAACTAATATCTACATTTCTACGAATATCAACCATTTGTTGGGATCATAAATATCCACAACTTGGTTTAGATCTAGGATAGCTAGAATTCCTACGAGAATAGCTTCGATTAATTTACTAGGGGATTTAGGGTTTCTTGTGACAATCGACGTCGTATAAATACCTCGTATAAAAATCAAAATAATCATCAAACAATCATGTAATAAAATTACATCATATATATATATAATCCAAGTTATATATATATATATATTAAAATAACACTTCTCAGTCTTGGCCTTGTCGGTAACTCGGGAATTCTTCGGCACCGTTATAGTCAAAAGATTTTTAGACATTTTTAGAAAAATGTTTATAGTTAAAAGATTTTGAAAAGTTTTATTCAAAACCTTAGTTTTAAAAATCTTTCGTTCTCTATAACGAGAGCTCTGGTACCAAACTGTAACACCCCCAAATTTATACAACTTAGTACAGCGGAAGACTAGTTGGTGTTACGGGATAGCACATTACTCACATCATAGACAACGCATAAAAATCGTGTCGTTTAATAATAAATCATTTCCATTCATAAACATCAAAGTTACATAGGTCCCAAGTCATTATATTTCATACAAAGTTTTAACAAGTATTTGAATGGAAAATATGGTTTAAGTGCGGGCCATGAATTCTTGTCGTCTTCCCGAGAATTACCTTCAAGTACCTGAGATAAAACATGTTAAAAGAAAAGGTCAGCGATAACGCCGAGTGAATTCATAGAGTTTAATAAATTCCATCAATATAATATCAGTATAAAAGTATTACTGAAAATCATTTTCGTACAAATCGTTTTGATAGGCCATGAAATAGCCAAAATCATTTCATACAATCCTTATCGAAAATCATAATATAGGCATTTGCCTTAAAAATCATTATACGAGCCAATGTCGTAAAAACATCATACAATACGTCTTATGACGTTGTATAAAATCAAATAAAAACCGTTATATGAATATGGTTATGAAAACCAAAATACAATCATAATATCAATAGTATGACCCTGTATTGCTAGTCAGGCAATACATCGTTATTCGGGGCGTCTATTAGTATTTCGTTAATTCGGATTATTATAAGCCGCATGACATTGTTACCTTACTAAACCAACAACGGGTAGCTAACCCGATACCAATTTTGCCCATCTAAAGTAGCGTGTCGTCACAAAGGTCACGCTATTGGAAATCTTCTCATACATAAATTCGCTTACCAATCAATGTGGCACGACGGGGATCAACCGTCAAGGCGCGAACTGGGGTGATCGTCCCCAAATAGTACTATTAAATGCATAAGCGTCTACCAACTCCCGGTAGTTCACAATTCATGCTAATGGGACTTTTAGTGACATAACCTAACTTTAATAATCCATTTGATTTCATCTATCGGGTCCATTAATCATTTATCGGGTCATACAATCGGGTCATTCAATCATTCGGGTCCAAAATCAATAAACAAACAATCGGGACAAATGGTGTCCAAACTTTTATAAAAACTAACATGTTATCTCCCTCGCGGGTTTATAAAGCATTTATAAAACATTTAAAAGAGTGCGAGGCTATGAACTCACGTTGATGTGGGAAGGCGGGTTATCGGCAATTCGGTCGTACGGTACGTGCTTCAATCACGGAAACCTAGACAAATAATACTCGGTCTTAGACGTTTGTCCAATGACTTTATAAAAATATCAATTATGTATACATATGATGATTATATATATATGATGATCAAGTGGGTTTACATATTCTCGTTTACTCATTTTAGAGTTATGTGTCGATAACTTTTATACTAGTTTACTAGTTTTACCCGTTTACGTGTCTTAAGCCCAATAAGCTTATTATAAGTTATTTAACTTATTTTAATCCATTTTTTACCTATATTATCAGTATGTATACTTTCCAAGTTGGGCCTAAATGGGTTAAGCCTAATAGATTCTTTTTACAAGTTTTTATCCTATTTAGTCCAATATGTTTATTTAACTTGTTAATGTCCGTATGCCCTATAGTTAGGGTTTTATCGGTTTTTACTTGTCATACATGTCTATATATCAGTATATAAGTTTTATAAAGTTTTCATTAGACGGGTCCACCATCTAAGTTTTATTTAACAAAAACGTTAATTTTACGGCAATAGCCGAAAAAGTCGTAAAAATCATATTTATAGTTTTTATTACTTATAAACATTATTTCACCACCATTTATATAATTTATCCATTTGATTAACCTTATATATATATTTATATAAATAAGTTTTATAAGTTAGTGGGTTTTTATTTTACATTTTATATATTAAAATGTGAGTGCTTATATAATAGTATTATTCTTTAATTTCCAAAAATCTGATTTTTAATTTCATCTTCACCAAAACTGCCATATCTTGAGTTCTACATGGAGATAGAAGCTCAAATTGTTATCACATAAACTACATGATATGTGCTACATTTAACTCTTCTATAGCTACTGTTGAATCATCCTTTAAGTATTTTCTAAAAATCGTCCAAAACAGTAACTTCAGATTTATACCCTAAACTTGTTTTGATCATATCTCACTCATTACAATGATTCCATTGCATGGCCAACTCTCACATGTGTACAAGACCCATAGCTTACTTTAAATCCATCCTAATTCATCATTTTATCAGTTCATGACTTGCTTCTTTACTGTTTTATACAGCCATCAAATTTAGACAAGATTTTAGCCTTGTTTCTTATGATTTTTCATCTTTTTATCCATGATTATCAACAACAAATCCCCACATAACATTTTTATCATCATATAATCATCATAAATATATACATTAGGAAATAAAATACAAGTTTACATAATCAAAATAACAAGAAGTTGAGGAGGACAATCTTTATACCACCAACTTGATGTAGGTTATGAGTTTGGCATGGTTTTTGATGGAGAAACTTGTGCTTAGCCAACACCATCTTCAAGAACTCCAATCTTCATCAACTCCTTGTGGAAAATCAGCCTCATGACACCATGAAAACTCCTCCATGGATGTTATAAGTTGCACCAATCTTCATCTTTTTGAATGGGGATTAACATATGTTAATTATAACATATGTTTATGGTTAAATTTTGATCAATGATGGTGTTTAGGGGCTGAATTGGGACGGCAATCTAGAGAGAGAGAGGAGAGTTTCAAGTGGTTTTGCATGTGTGAAATGAGGTGTGTGAGTGTGGCTAATGGTTTTGATGTAGCTAGTGGTGTAAGTTAGCTTACAAAGTAAGCATGGCTTACACATGTAAGCTAGTTGCTAACTTGATACCACATGAGGCTTGTGGTGTCATGCTAATGCCGTCCCATTTAAGCTAGTGGGGTGGGACAATGTATTTTGTCCCATCTCACTAGTTTAAGGGTATTCCTCGATTCTAGTTTCCTCGATTTGCGTGTCCTCGGGTCGTTTTACGAAAAACGTTTTTATAAATTATGAATCAACGGCACAAAACGAATCCAATAAAAATTGTCTCATCAAAAACGGAGTTCGAAAACGTAAATACGTAATCCTAAGGTTTCCAGTTTAGTCGTAAAAGATGTTAAAATAAAATCGTAAGTCCTAATCTCTTCTCGTAAATTTGTGAGTTTATGAACCAACACAAATTTAAAACTCCAAAATAATATTTATGGACAAATTTATTTTCTCAACTGTCGGACTGTCACCAAAGATGGTGTATGTAAACGTAAGCACGTAACGTAGAATCCTCCGGTTTAAACGTAGTCGATGCTACTTCAAGACGTAAATCCAAATTTCTTCCCAAAAATATGTGAGTTCATATTGTAACATTAAAATAATGTTTTTAAATAATATTCGAGAATAAAATATCAACCATAAATTGACGGATTGTCACACAAGTAAAAAGTTGATTATTATCAAGATTTTTAAGGTGACTACTATTCAGCCTAGCGTGGCTCCTTCTAAATTAGACATAGGTGATCAAGCCATGTATAATTTAGTAATAGCAATGCAATGCTCAGTTTCGTCGAAAAGTATTATGGTTCTTATGTTTATATATAACAATGCCATTTGTAAAATGGAATTTAAAAAAATAGTTTATAAATTTATAGGATACAAGTAATTTGCGAGATACTAAATAAGCAACTTTTAATGTTACGAAAAGTATTTTATAAGACCAAAGTAAAAACAATTGGTGAAAATAATCGTAAAACAATATTAGATTTATTTATAAGGTAACATTATGACAACGTATAAAGTAGCCAAAGGTTTGCAAAAAGTGGCAAATAGTAGCTCATAAAACAACCAATGAAATGGTTACAAATTGTTAAGGTTTCAAAAGGTTATAAGGTTTAGATGAAAACGCCATGAGACACGTGATAAGAATGTCGATGAAGAATATGAAGGCAAAACTTCAAAACTCAACCCAAATCAGTGGAAGGTTAGAAGAAAAATAAAAATAAAATAACATCGAATGACAAATGAGTCATATATATAAAAAGAATAAATCAATCCATATGTGTATTCTATGTAAGATACTCGACACAACATGCTTTTAAGAAAGTATATTATTCGTTTTAAAATTACACCATCAATCCGGTAATTGCTAATCCTGTAATGTTTCTATTTTTGAATATTTTCACATGCAACTAGTATTAGTTAGTTGTAAAATAATATTCGTTAAAATTTTACGAACTCAAATGAACTTAAAACTGCTTAGAAACGTTTAAAACCTGTTTCAAATTTTTTTTATCAGATTTGACTTTTAAATATGAGCCGATTAATTGACCCGATAAACGACATCTCCAAGACTCGGAGTCTAAAGCATTTTGATGCAAAACGACGTTTCAGACGACTTTCAAGTTTTACCCGAGACCTGAAACCTAATATAAAATGACCAAAATACCCTTGCAAGTTTTATGCAGGTTTGACTATTTTATTTTAAAAACGCAGGTTTTACTTTTAAGTTTTGACCTTTTTATACACCCCTATGGTTTCTCCATTAAATGTATTTTTCGACACTTCCTAACCACTCAAAATATATATATACACACATGTCTTGTGGATTTTACAACAACGAAAAATAATTTTCATAATGAGCATCAAACAAAAATATAACATAATGAATGAGAGAAAATGCTTCAAGGTATCCAACACGAAATTTAGCAAGCAAAACGGT
The DNA here is from genome assembly GCA_025667525.1 of Glebionis coronaria. Classification (NCBI taxonomy): domain Eukaryota; kingdom Viridiplantae; phylum Streptophyta; class Magnoliopsida; order Asterales; family Asteraceae; genus Glebionis; species Glebionis coronaria. The sequence continues at coordinate 189,814 of JANFOE010001223.1, forward strand.
GAATGACGTTCATAATTTAAGTTTCAAGGTGCAATGTAGGCAATTCTCCTTGGTGCCACGATTGTTCAAAAACACAAAGCATAACAAGAAAAGAAAGGAACAATAACAGGTTGCACTCCGGGAGCAAGAAGGTTAATGAAACAAATGATACAATTTTATAGAAGTAAAATCGTATTCCAATCTAGCGCCATAATCTAGACGATGATTTATAAAATGACGATGACGTTACCGAGATATAAGCGAACAATTCACTTCAGAGTCGATACATATAAATGTCAATGAATTAAATCTTCGCATGCCGTGTAAAACGGTGATAAAAATCAACAAAATATTATGAAAAAACATGATATTATTCAACACGATTATAGGAAGTGTTTCAAGATGTGTGACTCACACGGTAGCGGTTAGTCTATTCCAAGGACACATTGAGCTAAACAACGGTCTATAGACTACGTTTCAAGACGCCCAAGCACAAACAGCCGGAAAACGATTTGGATATCTATATAGATATCACAAAGGTTTAAACAATGAAAGTAACGGGCGCAGATGAAGGTATGTAAGGTCATAATATAAAATTTTGCAATAAAAAGCAATTTAAATACTTCAAAAATAAATACAGAAAGATCTTGAAATTTCATTGTATTTATTTAAGTTAATCATTAATAAATGATAAACTTTTATCGAAAGTTTAATGACATAAATATATATCGATAAAAGGGATCCTAGATATAAATATATATCCATAAATGGATCATATTATTTATTTATAAATACTTACCAATAAGGTATACGTAATAACGTATACTAAAATTGAAATCTCAGAAGTAGCATGAACCTGAAGTCACGTGAAGTCATGTGCACCGACTCTTTAAAAAATAAAAACTGACAGTTATAGTTTAGGTTTTTAAAATAAATACCTTGTTCTCTATAACTCATGGCTCTGGTACCAATCTTTTACACCCCCAAATTTATACGCAACGGAATACATCTTTGGGTGCTAAACAATGATACAATAACACATAATTTATAAAGAACGACTCGAAAAGAGACGTTTAAAATTTATCGTTCCTAAAACATTTATCAGAGTAGCGTGGTCCCAAGTAATCGTTACCAAAATATAAGTTAAAACAACATATTAGTTTGTTTTAAAAATAGAACGATAAATGAATCAAAGAGTTTGAAAAACATAGTAGTGCACAACTTCATTCCCGTGACCTCCAAGCTTCCACTTCATGATTACCTGAAATACATGTGAGTAAAACAATCAGCAAAAATGCCGAGTGAAATCTATAGGTTTATGTAATCAATTTGAACACAAGCAAAGATTATAAGTTTGTGGCTTGCTTAATAAGCATCGAATAATAATTTGCATCAACAATAATAATTGTATATAGCATAAATTGCAATAAGCTCATGGAACCAAGCCCTTAGACACTCCCATATCAGTCTAATAAGACTAGAGATTTATTAATTGTCAGTTACCTCCAGATTATCGGTACATTGCCGTATACCTGACTTCTCAATACAATATGTTCAAACAGTGTGGAGGTCGGGCCTAAGCTTCTGTGACAAGTCCACACAAACTGAACCAGGGCGGCTTCCCCCATAGATCTATTAATTGTACTAGCGGTTAACCCATCATAGGTTAATTAACGGTCCATAATTGAGGCTTTAACAATGGCAATCACTTAATGCAATTTAAAGGCAACCACGGGTCCATTCAAAGAGGGAAAAGCATACCATAAAAGACTTGTGTTCTAAGTTTATAAAAACATGTATTCCCCCTCGCGGGTTTAAAATCATTTAATAACTAGTATAAAGCGAGGCTATAGACTCACCTTAGCCAATAGTGGTAATGAGACGATCGCCGACGATAGATGATGCCTTTCAAACACGTGAATCGCAACCTATCAAATAAGGTGCGTTCATTAATAATAGAATCGAGCAATAATTCATACATAAGAATATAAAACTCGAATCATAAAATCACGACAAACTCGACAGAAAACGATACAAGTGATTCTATTATACTCTCCTATATATTCATTTTATTATTCTATGCCTTTAATAAAAATATGTCGGAACATACCGAATGTCCAAGCCGTTTTCCCATACACAGACATATCAAATTTTTATGATACTACTTGAGGAACTCACATACTATATGTAGAAAGTCCTCCCAAGAGCCCATCAAAAGATTTTACTTCCAAAGTTCCGTGCCCGACACATCTTTGATTTACAAAATCCGGACAGTTTAGCGACCTTGACTTACGAAACCATTTTGACCATCTTAACAAACACCATTTATAAAACCAACACTTGATTAAAAAAATAGACTCAAAACACTAAACGTTGAGCTTGAGAACAGCCCTTGAATCATTTTGAAACTCATTTTATAGTCCCCGAGATTCGATCCAAATACCGACAACAATTTTCGGATTATGTCAACACTTGTCTCCCGGTACACGAAAATCAAACTAGTGTATCTTCCACCTCGTTTGGAGTTGGAAGGCCTACTTTATATCAAATCGAAGCTAACGCAATTCCCTACAACATAATCCCATAATATCAACCTATTTTCAGACTTAAGACCTTCGAAAATGGCCTCAAACCTACTGCCTAAAATTACCTTTCAAAATCTCCCACAAAATCATGTTTTTGATTAAAACCAATCATTTTTATCATCAACCAAACATCCTAATATCACCATAAACTAATCCTAACACTCCTAAATCACTTGTATGTACAAATCTAATAAATCAAACTCAAAAATTCAAACATGCAAAAATACCACTATGTAATATAGTAATATTAACACCTATTTATTTCTTCAAAATGAATCAAACAAGTATAGTTCATCAAGAACATAAATTTTGAAAAAATGTTAATGCATGTTGAAGAAAATCATACCAATATGATCAAAAGATCAAAACTAAGATGGGTCTTGTTTTAGTTTGGATTGAATCAAGCTAGATTGTTGATGAAATTTGATTATAATGGGGAGGGGGTGACGGTTTAGTAAGAAAAAAAAGAGAGGAAGAATTTTTTTTTCTTTTATTAATATTATATGGAAGTTAGTGGAAGTAAAAATCATTTTATATGGTGGTGGAAGGGTTAATTTTTCCAATTTGTAATAGTTTTTGTCCAAAATGTAAATATTAGTTAAAAGACGGGAAATGACTAAAAGTCAATTTTACAAATATTTACGGGACTCGGGTTTCGTAAAAATACTTAAAAGTTTAAACGCACACGAAAAATAATAATATAACGACTCGATACGTATTTAAAACGATATCGTCGAAAGTATTAATTATCGAAACGATCGATAATAAAATATAAAAATTTTGGCATCCGTCGGTATCGCGATCACTAGTAGTCGTTACTCGTCAAAATATTAAAATATAATATTTAATATCGGTTTCAACTTAAACCGTTAAACATAATAATGTTTAACGTTATAAAATACTTCAAAAGAATTGAAAATAGAATTAAATTATGACCTTATTTTTACAGGTTTTACACTGAATCACGCTCCAAATGGAATTACTTGCTTTAATATTAAAAACCCCTGATACAATCTCAGCCCAAATGTTAGAAATTGAGTCTAAGGATGCCAACTTTTTCATTTTTTCCCACACACTAGAAGAAAAGGGACAGCTGAAGAACAAGTGGCTGTGGGAATCCGTACATGTCTTACAAAGAGCACATGTCGCATTAGCTAAGGGGAACCATCTGGTTAATATATCCTGAGTTTTCATCCTACCCTTGATAGCTAACCAGAGAATAAAAGAGTGCCTAGGAATACAATAAGGAAACCACACATGATCAACCCACATAACCTTAGGCATATCCCCTCTAAAAGCCTTGCAGACTTCCGTAACGCTAAAATCCACCACCATCTGATCCTTATTTAACCAAATGGATTTATCAGCAACTTCATTCAAAATAGGAGCCTTCACATTAATAACAGAACCAAATCTTCCTAACCAGTCATTAGGCCATAGCCATTGATTGTTATCAATCCAATCAACAATCTTGTCATTAACATCTATACCAAGAGAGTTTAGAAAGCTGTGGGTAATAAGTTTGCATAAAGGGCCATTAGGGTGCCACTTATCGAACCAGACGAAACAATTCCTACCATTACCCACTTTAACAACAATAAACTTCCTAACTTTATCTCTTAATCCCATGATATGTCTCCATGACCATGCATTCTTCTTCCAAACAGCGAGGTTCCAAATACAATTACTCTTGAGACGATGAGTGTTCACCCATTTAACCCATAGAGACTCTTTATTATTAATGGCATTCCATAGGTGTTTGGACATTAAGGCTTCATTCATAAGACTCATAGTTTTTATTCCAAGCTCCCCTTGACTCTTGAGTCTACAAATTTCATCCCAGGCAACACTAGCAATCCCCTTACCATTGTCCCCAATACCCTATAGAAAGTTCTTAAACAGTCTATCAATACAATCAAAAATGTGTTAGGGAAAAACAAACATAGAAGCCCAAAACACATTCATCAAGGATAAAATAGAGGAAATAAGTTGGAGCTTACCTGCATAGGAGAGCATTTTGTTATGCCAGCTGAGAATCCTTTTCTTGACATTATCCAACAATATTCTACAATCAATGTTCCTTAATCTTCTTGTCATAAGAGGGACTCCCAAGTATCTAACCGGCAAATTACCTTCTCTAAACGGAAGAGCACTCAAGATTTGATTCTTCACATCCTCCTTAATGTTTCTAAAGAAAGCAATACTGTTATCAAGGCTAGGATATAGCCTTAAAGACATACTGAATTCATCTAAACCCCTCCTTAAAATACAAGGTGAAACTAAATCACCGTGACACATCAAAAGCAGATCATCCGTAAAACATAAATTGGTATGATTAATTTTACTACAACCCTGATGGTATTTAAACCTATTATCCATCCTTGTTTTTCTCTTAATCATTAGATTGAGGACTTCCATTACTAACGTAAACAGATATGGGGAAATAGGATCCCCCTGCCTTAACCCTCTTTTGCTCTTGAAGAAACCATGAAGCTCTCCATTCACACATAAAGAGAATGAAGCAGTAGTTAGACAAACCATAATCCAATTTATCATAACATTATGAAACCCAAACTGAACTAAAGTATTCCTAAGAAAACTCCAATTAACGGTATTATAAGCTTTTTTGATATCAACTTAAAAAGCATATTTGCTCGTCCCACTACTCCAATCATAACCAACCATTTGTTCTTGGGTCAAAAGGATATTATCACTAATCTGTCTACCAGGGATAAAAGCACATTGGTTCTCATCAATAAGAGCACTAAGACCCTCCTTAAGTCTATTAGTAAGGACTTTACTTATGCATTTTTAAACCACATTACAGCATGCAATGGGTCTATAATCAGAAACAAATAAAGGGACATTTAACTTGGGAATGAGAGAAATGAGGTTAGCATTTAACTCACCTAATAGCTTACCTGAAACAAAAAACTCTTTCACCGCCTTGCAAACATCAAGGCCTACAACACTCCAAGCCTTCTTAAAAAATTTCGATGAAAAACCATTAGGACCAGCAGCTTTGTCATCTTTAATGCTGAACATGGCAATCTTCACTTCATCATCCACCACAGGCCTAATCATATGGTAAGCAATCTCCAGGTCAAGATTTTTAGTAAACAGCGTGTTGTAATCTTCCATAGGTATAACTTCTTCATCATTACCAAGAAAACTCTCAAAATGCTTAACAATTAAAGAGGAATATCGTCACCATAAAAAGTATCACCACCACAATCTCTAACCATCTCAATTCTATTCCTACTCACTCTACCTTTAAGGATACTATGAAAATAAGCAGAATTTTAATCCCCTTCTCTTAACCAGTCAATCTTTGTTTTCTGTTTGAGAAGTTTTTCCTCATCAATAAGCGCCTCATGATTGGCTTTTAATAAAACCAATTCTTCTTCTATCAGGTCTGCACAAATATGGTCTTTATCCAAACATTCTTAAACTCTCCTAATCTCACTTCTCAGCAACTTAACTTTATCAAAAACGTTGCCATTGTTCTTGGCAAGTCTTCTCATGTATTTCTTCATATTCTTTAATTTCTTGGCTAAAGTATACATATGGAACCCCTTAACATCCACATTCCAGTTAGTAGACACAGTGCTAAGAAATTCATCTTTATCCGTAATAAAATTCAAGAATCTAAACGATTTTGGCTTAACACTAATGGCAGCAGGAAAGACCAACAAAGAAAGAATATGATCCGAGGACATGTAAGGAAGAAATTTAGCATATCCATTACTAAACTCCTGACTAAACAATCCATTAACTAGGACTCTATACAATTTCTTAAGAATACCAAGCTCAGGATTATGTCTTTTTTCAATCCAAGTATAAAAAAGACCATATCCGTTAATATCCTCCACTTCCAGACTCTCGACACATTCTTCAAACTCCTCCATACCTTTATCTCTAACATCATAACAGTTGGAACACTCATCATAACTCAAAGAGACATTGAAGTCCCCCAAAAGAGTGCACGGAGAATCGACAACAATACTTTTATGATCAATCAAGTTCTTCCATAAAGATCTTCTTCTTCTCTCGTCATTATCAGCATAAATAAAAGAGACAAAGAAACTCTTTTGATCATGAAGAAAAGTAACTTCAAAGTGCATCACTTGATCCAATTGAGAAATCAATTTAGCACTAAGAAAAAACGGATCCCAACCAACCATAATTCTGCATCCTTTCTTACTATCAGTAGAGTTAGAAACCCAAGGCCACTGATCAAAGACATTATTTCCAATCGAGTCAACAGATTTCTTCCTAAGTTAAGATTCTATCACAACAAACATACTAATTTTTTCATCCTTAATAAAAACTTGAACCTCGTTCTTTGTAAGGGTAGAATTCAAACCCATAACATTCCATGCAGCAAGAATACTCGTCATTGGATACTAGAGGGGTTAGAAGTAACACCGGCTTGCATATCAGCCATGGACACATCAGCAACATTGACGGTATCATCTTGAGCCATGAACTCAGCCGAAGTATCCTGATTAGCACCAACATCTTCAAAATGACCATTAATTCTATTACAATTGTATTCCTCTGTAACCGTCTCATAGTACTCAAACATATCCTTAGACCAAAATTCCTTAATAGCATCAGTTAAAGGTTGTCTCGATAAAACATACAATTCAACCTCTAACTTATCTATACTCCATTCCAACTCCTTAATCTTCAAAGATTCTGCACGGGTATCTTCATTAAAAAATTGTTATAAACTGAGGTAAAAGCCTTACCAGCACACTCGTCCATAACTCTCCGTTTAGCCACCCTAGTAGCCTCCTCATGAAGATTCCTTCTCCGAACAGCAATTTGTTTATTAAAAGACTCAATGCTCTCATTAATGGTATCTTCAGGCGATAATCTAGTCTTAACACTTCCCTTGCACTTACTATTATAATACTCTAGCATCTTAGCAGACCATGAATTTTTGACAGCATCACTCACAACCAAACTTAAATCACAAATAGAATCGATCATTTTGAAGAAATCATCCAATATTAAGGTCTCCTCATTATCCGGATTACCACTTAGAGGACTAAATCTATTTTCTAAAACAACCTCTTTATCCTTATTCTTCTTCTTAGCATTAGTGACTTTAGCAGGAACATTCTTCGTAACAGTATTCACATCTTTGCTACTAGCATTCACTTGATTACCAGATTCCTTCTCCGCTGCTTGCACTTGAGTAATTTTATCATTAAGTTCAATACTAGTATTCTTCACTTGATTAGATTGCGAACTAGTAGTAGCACCTCTATTCCCATTATAACTGTAACCACCTCTACCCCTACCATAAGATCCTCTACCACCATTATTAGCCTCACCTCTACCACCACTATTAGCCTCACCTCTACCACCAGAGTTATAACCTCCTCTACCAACATTGCTGAAACCGCCTCTTCTATAGGTCACCGATCACCAACCTTCTTTATTGCCCGCTGTAGTAGTTGTATTATTCACTTGAACATTAACAGGAACCTTACTTAGATTACTAGCATCCTTACTAGTCTTATCTTCCTCAAACAAAGCTTTTGCCTGACAGTTCATAATTGAATGACCAAAGACCCTAAAATGCTCACAAATTGGAGGTTTCCATGGATAATCAACATCCAACATCATTGATCTATTCAAACTCCTATACCAAACTTCTACTTCATTAACGAGATACTTACAAGAATCAACTTCAACGAGGACCCTATCAAAACTAGCACGCCCATGAGCTCTATCACACATTTCAGTAGTCAATTTGTCCATAATGATTGGCTTCCCCAATCTACTTGCTATTCTGCTAATCCCATCCATATTCCAAGCTTCCAAAGGCACATTAAAGATTTTGACCCACAACGGAATCTGAGTAACTTCTGGCTTTGAGATACAAAAACCTGGTTCCCATTTCTGAACAAAAAACGGTTTACTATCCACAATCCAAGGGTTGTTCTCTATAACTGTCTGCATACCATCTACCGAGCTAAACTTATAGAAATATAACCCATTGTTGTTTAAGATAATATCATCTAAACCATATGGCCTCCACATTCTTTTCAAATTTCCCATAATTTCTCAATAGCTCATACGAAACCCAACAAAGTAACCAATGATGGTCAAATTCCATCTAGCACTTCCTTCAGCAACAATCGAATCAAGCTCAGCCACTTCCCTACCCACACTATTCACGGTAACAGGGATACAAGTCAATATGTTATTCCCCGTGCCCCTGTTACCCATAACAGCATTAAGGAAAGAAGATGGTCTCTCACTATAACTCTCATTCTCCTTCATAGCTACATCTTGGCCACTATTATCATCTGTTGTCCCTAATATATGATGATTCTAGCATACGAATTTATGAAAGAAAGGTAGATATAAGATGAATTTTAGAGAGAGGAAGTAGTGAGAGAAAGTAGAGAGAAATGGTTGGAGAAACTTGTGGAATATTAGATTAGGAGAAAAATGAAATGACCAACCAATCTCTCCTTACATGCAAGGAGAGGTTTATATAGCCTTGCCTAGATGTGGCATAATGGGCTATATGAACATGGGCCGGGCTTTCCTTTTGGGCTTTGGTTACTTATTAATGAACCTTAGCTTAAAGTTAAGCCCGTAATAACACGACTAATATACTACCTATTACAACGTTCTAAAATACGATACATAATAAACATATTACCGAGCATTCTCGTTTGGCTCAATATTTTGAGGCTAACAATCTCCCCCAATGAGAGGTCATAAACCTTAGTCATTTAGGAAATTTATAGAGATTACTAATCTCGCCATAAATGAGTCTTGAACGTGTAATAGTAGTATTGTTCCTTCATGCTGTGATCTTTGAGCCTTTGTCATTGTCTTTCGACTTTGTCTTTAAGCTTGAGATCTTCAAATCATCCTTGACTTGTCTTTGCCATCTTGCGATCTTGTGTCTTCATCCACATGCTCACACTATTAATTGTTGAATATGTCTTTAGGCATGAGTATGTGGTTTCTGAATTATTGACTTTGCTGTGTACACCGTGACGCCACCTTCTTGAGACAAAACATAGACACGAACTGAATGGCTTTGACATTCGTCCTAAATCGGTAGCGTTTTACCTCCGGTCGGTGAAGATGGTTATACGATATTAAATACCGTACCTGTGATAGGTAGATTCAATTAAGAATCTCCTTGACAGGGTTTCGCGGCTGTTCTAGCCGTTCTCTTTACTCGACCGTCTCAAAGCAAGACTGCGAACATAAAGAGTGAATCAATTGGATAGATATTCGTTTGATTAAAGTCGTCAATTCAAATTCCTGGAACAAGTGTGATTCATAAAGAATCTTACCATTGTTGCTTTCCAGTTGACACAAGTTTGATTCATAAGAATCTCACAAGTCACCTACCGTAGCACTGTTTGATGTTGACGCTAGAAGGATTTCCATTCGTCACTGTAGATATTAATGAATATCACTCTGAATGTTCTGGCAAGACCATAAAGATATTGCGTAGAAACCTGAAACGAGTTTGAATCAATTCAGAATCAAACCACTGTTGCTTTTCAGTTTTGCACATGTTCAATTCATAAAGAATCTTGCATATGACCTACCGCAGTGCTGTTTGATGTTAACACTCGAAGGATTTCCACTCATCATTGTGAATACTAAGTAGTATCACTTTGATTGTTCTAGAAATATCACAAGGATATAGCGTAGGACTCTATTGATCTTCATCCGTGTGTCCTAACGAGATTTGATTGATCACTTGGCTCTAGACTCGATTTGTGCACTTTTAGTGGTCGGAGGCTGGAGCAGATGCCACCTATTCAATATCAACTATCTCGAAGTGAGAAAGTCAATAGTAGTCATGTTGTTCTCCGTGACAATAAAACAAACTTATTTTGAGAGAAGCCTGAGTAGCTAGGAAGGGTTGTGCATACATCACTGGGTCCATGATGAGTTTGTCTTCATGATGAGTTGACCCGGTTTCTGCCTAAGTTGTATGGAGGGCTTCTTTCTTTAGACCCTTTATCCTTACATTTCTTTTTCATTCTTCAACCCCTTCAATGCTTACCAAGACATCATTACTAGCACCTTGTTGTGATTGTTCCAGTGTTAGCATCAGTACTTAGTCGGCATTCTGCTACGTTCACATTCTACTCCATCTTTCCTAAGGACTTCTAATAATCTATTGGATTGTCCCTGGGAAGATCCCTCTGGATCTGGTTGGATCATAGGACTTAAACCTAACCACCCTTTTGACACCAATAACGTCGTGAATTAAAGATGTTGTGGGTATTTGATCATAACCATGAAAACCACTTTAAATTCTAACAAAGTGTTTGAAAAACATTTAACACCTTGCTAGTTTTGTCGTTTTAGAAATGCTCCCCCTTCACATGTGCATCGATAATCGAAAGTGTTTCGCACATGTAGGTAAGAGTTAAAGTGCTTGAGTCTTATATTAGATCACAATTTAATCACATTTTCTCCCCTATCTCTAATATATAAAATCTTTTGATATTAGAGATACCAAATTTGATTAAAATATATTTTGAAAAATAGTCTTGAAATCTCCAGGAGAAAGATGTGTTAATCTTTTGCATGAAGTTAAAATGCTCCCCCTCAAAAATTGATCCAATTGAATTGTCATTGTGAGGATATGATCCACATTTCGCTTTTTGAGGATGGGAGTTGTTGAACACATAATTTTTTAAAGATTTAGAATATCATTGAAAAACTCTTGAAAAAATTATGTTCAACGCTTTTTGAAAAATCAATTCTTTTTGTCGAAAAGTTTTTCTAAACATAAACTTGAGTTCATAGACTTTGAATGTCTTGACGAATCCACTCAAGTGTAAGAAGATTTCTCTTCTTTTGCTGAGGGTAAGGGTACTAAGTCGTACACTCCCCCGTGAATATCGATCCGGGTTTCAATCTGAAAGTGATTACAAGCCATTGTGTTGAGCTCAAAACGTTGAATGTTTTGTGACAAGCTCAACCCGTGATAGATTGCTCTATCCGTTGTTTGGAAATATTTGTCCAAAATAGACAATTTCCTTTATTAAAAGAAGAAATGACATGTTTTGAAAAATATTTACAACTTTCATTCGAGCTTTATGTACACACCCGTGTCGTTATTGGGCGACATTTCTAGGCACGTCCATATTATCGATACTGAAAGACATGTCGAGAAGAATATTTCTGGATTTGAAAGATTTTTAATTTTGTGTTTTGCTTTTATGTGTTTTATATTTTTTTATTTTGCTTTTTCAAAGATATTTACAAGTTGATGTTTGATAGATAAATCAAGCAGGCACCTTTGCCAGAATCTACAGGTCTGCTGGAGTCAAACATCTCATACCAATTTGCCTAACGAGGTACTCAAACCTATCTTTAGACAGAGCTTTCGTAAACAAGTCGGCTAATTGGTAATCCGTTCCAACAAAGTATAATTCAACGATACCTCTTTCAACTTGTTCCTTTATGAAGTGGTATCTGACATCGATGTGCTTCGTGCGGGAATGTTGTACCGGATTGCAGGAGATGGCTATGGCCGACTTAGAGTCACAGTACATAGGTACTTTATCAAAGTGGAAAACATAATCCGTGAGTTGGGTTCTCATCCAAAGAACTTGAGCACAACACGCAGATAGAGACACATACTCCGCTTCGGCTGATGAAAGTGACGTGCAATCCTGCTTCTTGGAAGACCATCCCACGAGCTTATCTTGACCTAGAAATTGTGCACCACCAGAAGTACTTTTTCGTGTATCAAGACACCCTGCATGATCAGAATCTGAATTGGCCGTTAGAAAGAAACCGGTTTCCCTTGGATACCAGAGTCCCAAATGAATGGTATTCTTGAGGTACCGAAAGATCCGTTTAATCTCATTGAGGTGCTTTTCAGTGGGTCGTGCTTGATATCGTGCACAATAACACGTAGCATGTGAAATATCAGGTCTGCTTGATGTTAAGTACATGAGGGAACCAATCATGGAACGATATCTCGTTTGATCGATGGCATTTCCCTCCAAGTCAGCATCTAGCGATGTGGTTGATAATGGTGTCCCAACTGGGTCACATGAAGTCATACCATGCTTTTTGATTATCTCTTGACAATACTTAGCTTGGTTTATAAAGATACCACTTGGGGACTGGTGAACTTGAATTCCTAGAAAGAATTTTAGTTCGCCCATCATAGACATTTCAAATTTGCTGTGCATTACTTTTTCAAACCATTTTAAAAGTTTTGGGTTTGTAGACCCGAAAATAATGTCATCAACATAAACTTGCACAAGCAAAATGTCATCCCCATATTTATAAGTGAACAGAGTTAGATCAATGGAACCTTTTGAGAAACTTTTGGATACCAGAAATTTTGAGAGCTCGCCGTACCACGCCCTTGGAGCTTGCTTGAGTCCATAAAGTGCTTTGTGGAGACGATACACCTTGTCAGGATAAAGAGGATTGACGAATCCTTCTGGCTGCGTGACATAGACTTCTTCCTTCAAAGGACCGTTAAGAAATGCCGTCTTTACGTCCATTTGATAGACAGTGAATCCCTTATGTGCAGCATAAGCAAGGAAAATCCTGACCGCTTCCATACGAGCAACTGGTGCAAATGATTCATCAAAATCAATTCCCTCTTTCTGGCCATACCCCTTAGCCACTAGCCTAGCTTTGTTCTTGATGATCGTGTTTTCCTCATCCATCTTGTTTTTCCAGATCCAACGAAGATTTAAAGGTGTCACATCGTATGGTCTGTCAACAAGTTCCCAGACTTTAAGTCTTTCAAATTGTTGAAGTTCATCCGTCATCGATTCAATCCAAGCATGATCAGCCATGGCTTCTTTGATGTTTTTCGGTTCAGTTGTACTCACGGCGAGTGCGAACATACAAACATCGCCATCGGTTGCTAGTTGTCGTCTTGTACAAACAGGCTGTGAAGGGTTTCCAATTACGTGAACCAAAGGATGATCTCGGGTCCAATGATGTGTTGAAGGATGCCGTTGATAGAACGTATGCATATTTGACGGATCAACATGGCGAGTAGAAGACTCTCCAGTTTCGTGTACCGGTGTACCGAATGGGTTGTGAAAATCGTCATCGTCAGATAATGCACCGTCTGCTTGATTTGTGTTCTCTGGAGCAATGACAGTAGTTGTGGATGTTGTAGGATCGATTGTTGAAATGATATTCTGAGGAGGTAAATCTGCAACAACCCGTGTTGAAGTAGATGAAGTTGTATCCTTTTGGTTGATGATGATCGGTATCATCATTCGTATCATGAGTGACAGCGGAAGACTTCGATGCAACTTGTTTCTCCCTCGTGAAATATTCATCATACATTGGTCCATATAACATTTCCAACTCTTCAAGTGTCGTTTCCACTGTCATATCTGCTCTAGGAACATGTTCAGGAACCAGCTTTGAACTTGACGGTTCATTGCTGTGGTCTTGAGTTCCGAGTTCCGTGCGGTTGTGAACGGAAGTCGTTTGTCGTTGTGGATCGGGACTTAAACTGCTTTGTTCAAGTGCCATAGTGTTGCTTACTTGTGAAACCCTTGAGACACATATTTCTCTGATATTTGTTTCTTCAGCAACCAAACTCTGAGAGTGTCTTTTGTTGAACGGTATGAATAAGGAAAACCTTTATGTTCTTGTTGAACCTTTACTTGATTACCTGCACTTTCATCAGTAGTTTGTATGCTTGCATATTTGTTAGTGATATCTTTGTGAGAACCATGTGGGGGTTCACAGTGAACCTTTTTCGTGCTAGAGGGAAATATTTTTCCAGTAGGAACCCATTTAAGACCAGTTGTTTTGAAGATTCTACCTGTTTGTCTCCACTTAAGACAAGGTCTAGGAAACTTAGCTTTCTCATGCATCGCGGAAGACTTAATTGGAGAGAAACTATTTCCTTTAGGGTTCCATCTTTGAGATGCTCTAGCTGTTTGGTTCACCTTGTTCAAGACTTTAGTGATGCAATCATCATGAATGGCATTAAACACACATTTGTTACATTTCGTGCAAACAAAGTGCTTAGCATCTGAGAAGGATCTAATGCTCCTAGGATAGGCTAATTTGGGCACATCATAGAAGGGTCTAGAATTCCTATATGTGTGATTAGCGCTCCTAGGTTTCGGTTGGGTCCTATCTCTTGCTTGTGTCTTTATCTTAGCATCCTCTAGATAGCTTTTATGACCCGTGTCATTTGAACTTCGCCTAGGCATTTTCTTGTGGCTATTGCTAGAGTTGCTTGAATCATTCATGTGATTGGGTTTTACATAGGCATAATATCTTAAGGAGTATCTTGATTTTGGAGTGACAGTGTTTGGCAAATTGCTACGCATGTCAACTTGGGATGCAAACCTCGAGTTCGATGTTTTGGGTCGTTCAGATTTAAAGCATTCGGTTGTCTAGCAACTGAGCAGTTTCTGAATGGTTGAGTAGGAGGTTTCCCCAAGATAGACTGATTTGCTAACTTAGTATCCACACTATTTCCTTTTAGCTTCCTTAATTCATTTTTCACTGCTGTTAATGCAAAAACCTTTTCCTGAATCTGAGCTTTCAATTGCTCATTTTGTAGAAGTAATTGAGCGACACGTTGTTCTAACTTAATGTTTATATTATCAAATATGTCGTTATCAACATTCGCGTCATTACTATCTACAGTGTCGGTAGGTCGCACAGATATTTCACTTACTGAAGCAGGCGGAGGACTTGGATTTTGAGAGACCAACTTTGATTCTAACAAATTTATTTGTTTCACAAAATGTTCTTTTTCCGCATTAGAATCTTGAATCTTACGATCCAGTTTTTGTTCAAGAACAACGTTTGCTTTTTCAAGTTTTTCAAAATAAGATTCAAATTTGTCATTTTTCTTTGAAAACTCGAGTTTGGCATCCTCAAAATCTTTTGTCTTTTGAGCTAACATAGTTTGAAGCTCATGAATCTTAGGATCAATATATTGATGATCATCATACACAGCATTTAATTGTTCCTCGGCCATTGGCTCTGCATCATAAATGGGTCTGATATCTGCATCATCGGCTGCTTGATCATTCCCTGAGCTGTGGATGGTTTGTTGCTGTTCTGATTCTATCCCGCTGATTTATGTGATATTCGAACAATCATCCAATGTTTTACCATTATCGACATTGATCTCATTCGTCTGCATCAGTCTTTCATTCACCCGTCTTTCAACTGGTAGTTTATGACGTGTTCTTTCGGCAATTAACTTCCTTACATCTCTCATGTGTTGAAGACACGTCTCCTTGAATTCTTGAACTTCTAACCGAGTATATTTAAAGAAGTAATTATTTATGAATTCTCGATCATAGTGTACAGAAACCTGTGTACCAATGAATTGCTGAAACTGATTTTCGAGAACCAAAACGGCATCTATGGATTCAACCTATTGAAATTCATCGTTGGCAAGTTGTTGTTCAAGGTGAGCTGCATTGAGTAACATTGTTCTTGTGAATGTCTCAACATCTTGACCAGTTAGTGACATGAATACCCGTTTGAATCCAAGTTCGACGCGAGTGCCTTTTAAATAGTCATTTGAAATAACTTGAAGGTGTGACTGGGGTGATCTAAAGTGTGTCATGCATCGTTCTTTTGCAACCGACATCTTGGATTTGAGTGCATGCACATCTTGTGTTACGGAATCCATAATGGGTGACACAGTTGATGAATTGACTTTGGATCTTAAGTAGATATGGTGTGATTGGTTTGTGGTTGCAATTTCGAAAATTCCGATTTTTTCTCAGTCCGACAATAAATTCCTCAGTCCGACAAAACGGTAAACTGAAAATTTTTGACTTACCAAATTTTGAAATCAAGTCCAAAATAGCCAAAAACTAATAGGGAAAAGTTTTGAAAAGTGAAAAATTTTGACAAAAAAAAACCTAAAAATGGCCTAAAAATTTGAATTTTGGTCCGAAAATTTGAATTCTTTGGTCGAAAATTTTTTCGCATCGCCAAAATTTGAAATCGAAGCATAAATGGCCTAAAAATGGTCTAGGAAAAAATAAAATTTAAAATGGTCTAGATAGTGGCTAAGTCTAGATAGTCGCTAAGTCGAAAAAATAGTGGTTATGTCGTGTAAACGATATTACGAAACTAGTCTAGATAGTGGCTAAGTCAAAAAAATACTCGAACAAAATTTAGCTAAACAGGTCATCGGAATGTTCATCGGAATGTGCCATCGGAATGTCCATCGGAATGTCCCATCTGAATGTCCATCGAATGTTCATCGGAATGTGGCTTAGATCGCAATGCACTGTCGGAATCCCATATCGCAATGTACTGTCGTAATCCCAGATCGCAATGTATACTTGTCGGAATCCCAGATCGGAATATTCAGATCGGAATGTGGCTGAAACAGATTTGGCAGAGTAACGACCCAAAATTCCTTAAAGCCGTCGGAATCCCAGATCGCAAAGTACGATCGGAATGTCCAGATCGGAATAAGGTATTGAAATCCTTAGATCGCAAAGTAGAACCTAGCGGTTATTGCGATCAGGCCTCACTTTTGTACTTTCCGATGGTTCAACAAGCTAGAATTTCGGAAAGAAGAAAAACAATAGAGTATTCAACTTTTGATCCAAAAGACTCGTGTTCTAACCAAAACCAAGATACCCAAATCACTATGGCACGAATAAAGAAGTAATACGACGTGTAGAACACTAAAAAACACAAAAAAATTCTTGAATTCGTGGAAGAAATAAGGTTTAAATCAAATGAAAACTCAAAAACCAATCACAAAACTACCCCATGGCGATTGATACCAATTGTTGTCCCTAATATATGATAATTCTAGCACACGAATTTATGAAAGAAAGGTAGATATGAGATGAATTTTAGAGAGAGAAAGTAGTGAGAGAAAGTAGAGAGAAATGGTTGGAAAACTTGTGGAATATTAGATTAGGAGAAAAATGAAATGACCAACCAACCTCTCCTTACATGCAAGGAGAGGTTTATATAGCCTTGCCTACATGTGGCATAATGGGCTATATGATCATGGGCCGGGCTTTCCTTTTGGGCTTTGGTTACTTATTAATGAACATTAGCTTAAAGTTAAGCCCGTAATAACACGACTAATATACTACCTATTACAACGTTCTAAAATACGATACATAATAAACATATGACCAAGCATTCTTGTTTGGCTCAATATTTTGAGGCTAACATCATCATTGACCTCAAAACTACTTACCGCACTACTTCCTTTAGAAGAATCCATACTAGGAACCTTAAATAAACCTGGCTTCCTAACCTCACCAAAGCTGACCTCAACAGGACTCCTAGGCTTATCCTTCATCACATTCGGATTAAAAACAGGATTCTTGAAATTAAGATTTTGCTAGGTATCAAAATTCGTTAGTCCCAAGTCTTTTCGAATTGATTACAAGTTAAGAGTGCGACTCAATCTTCTTTTGGTGAACAAGAGAATGGTTTGGTTTTGTTTATCTAATTTTAACAAATAACAAATAAGTAAGTGTCGTTGAGTAAAGTAGAAGTTTAAAAGATTAAACTAAATTGACGAGTTAAAATAAATGCTTGAAAACTTAAAGACAAGTTAAGGAAAATACTAGAGCACTTAAATAAGCTAACACTTGGAAACTTTATAAAAACAATAAACTAAACAAACCCTAAGCGGAATATAGGAGAAAGACACTAATCAGAATATCACTCAAAACCCACGATCGGAATGTTGGAAAATAGCATCAATCGGAATAATCAACAAGGGGGCAATCGGAATGTTTAGAAACAAACCCAATCGGAATATCACAATAATCACTCAATCGGAATGAGCCCAAAAAGGTCCAGATCGGAATGTTGACAAATACCTCTAATCGGAATGTGCAAATACTACCTAATCGGAATATTCACAAAACCCACTCAATCGGAATACTTAACAAAAGTCCAAATCGGAATACGAAACCCTATTCCGATCCAAAGTGATCGGAATGTAGTAGTGCAGATCGGAATGGGTTAAAACCCTTATCCGATCTAATGATCAGAATGAAGAAATGGTGGCTGGTCGGAATACGCTGATCGGAAAGGGGTTTAAACCCTTTCCGATATATATGGGATTCGAAATAAGCCAATGAATAAGCTATATTGATAAGCTTATCACTAAAACTAGAACGAATCAAAACTGAACCTGAATAAATAAGCATAATCATCAACTTTTCCTAACTTAAAATAAACAAACTTTTAAATCAAACCATAAAAATATGAACGTTTTAAGAAAACTTTTAAAAAGTAAACAAGCTAATCATGTAAATAAGCCAATAAGCACAAGAATCTTAGAGCTTAATCAAATGAAAGCTTATGTAGGAACAAAAAGATTAACTTTTTAAGCACAAAACCATTAAGATCAACACGGATTTAATGTGATTCGCACCAAAATCAATCAAAAAATTAAAGAGAGGTAGAATGAGATTAAGGATTAAAAGCTTAACTAGAACTTGATTAATAAAATAAGCAATACACAAATGTTTAATCTTGAATGATTAAAAGAAAAGATGAAACTTAGTGAGAGAAAGTTTAGAACTCTCTCTAAAACTAGAAAGAAAAGTAAAAAAAATGAAAACTAAAACTAAAAACTAACTCTCCTCCTAATGTGTATTAGGAGGGTATTTATAGGGAAGGAGGGCATGTGTTGCTTCTTCTTTCTTTCTTCACGTCTTCTCGACTCGATTTAATTCTTTGTCTTTTCTCGACGTCGTCTCGGGATTAATTAAACTCGTCTTAATATTTCTTCATTTATTTAGACTCGAGTTCTTCGTCTTCATTAAACTTCCGTCTTTCGACTTGTTCTTCGATAAATCTTCAGAAAAGGTCTTGGACATCCCTTCTTTAAGCGCTCTTGATCTTTTGACTTCGTCTTTTCCCGTTTTCTTCGATAAAAGCCCGTGAAAGCCCGTGTTTTCTTCCTTTTTCATCTTTTGGCCCTAAAACACAATAAAAACACAAACCACGCATAATTCCGACTTTTACGACATGAAATACACGTTTTGGTCTTGTTTTTATTGGAAATAACTGGTAAAAGGATAAGTGTTTTCACACTTATTAAATCCCCTACACTTGACCATTGCAATGCCCTCATGCAATGCATTATATTTAAAGCACGGTTTACATTTTCCATCATAGATAACCCACCATGGCCTTTATTAAATACTAAACATAGAAAGATAAAAAAACAAGTAAAGAAATCAAAGACTTACATTGGGTTTTGGCAGCCATGAACGTTTATCATCCTCAAGTTTCACTTTTCCCATACCAAGCTTAAAAACGAGATCATTGTTATTATAAGTTAGCAGACTAACACGAACTCATGTGGGCTAATTATTCACTTAGACTCCCATATTCCTAGGTGTATCTCTTATATTTTATTTTTGTCTCGAATGATCACGAGGATGCATTGTTTGACTTATTTCGATAGTTATTTAGGCCGAAAATAAAGTGCACGATTTAATCAATAGTTAGCTAAAGGACAAAATCTTTTAAAACTGCTTCTCGGGACCTCATAAAGTTCATATCTTGGCATAACTCGCTTCACGATTTGAGACCTTTCTCGGACCGATATTTGGCAGCGACTTCATACTTCAAATCTTGAGAGACGTTCATGAAATTATGGTCTTCTCTTCATAAATGGAATTTCTTCACTTGAACTTTTTGAGAGATTCTTCATATATGGACCACAACTTCTTCATTTTTCTCCAATCTTTATTTTGGACTTTGATATACAACGATCCGCCTCCTTTTTGGACTAGGATCTATTTATCCTCATACCTTCTTATGGCCTTTTTGGATAGACTTCTCCATGATCTTTTGGGGAGTTCTTGCTTTTCGTCGTGTGTCTCGATCCTTCATATTGATTTTCGATAAATGATTCTTCACATCACTTTTGGATCTTTAGCAACAAAATGTAGCCCTCATGCCTTGTTAGGGCCTTTTCGGACTCGCCAATCTTCGCATCTCGCTTCAATAAGTTATGCCTTGGCTATGAACTCTAATCCGTATCGAGCAACTTTTAAACGATCTTGGGCTAGAAGCTAAGTAACCTTTTAAATCGTGCAACCTTATTTATTGCAGATAAATTTATTAACAAGCGAAGGAAGAATAGGCTCATAATTAACTCACATAAATTCACGAAAGAACACCAAACTTATAATTGGCTCTATCATCTCTCGTTCTCCACAGTTTAAAATCTCAAGGAATGAGACTCGTGGATGCTTAGCCTATTAAATCAAAGTTTTGGGTTTTCGAGTTGTCTATAGGATCTTGCAAATTCTTAGATTTTTCAAGTTCGAAATCGCATTTTAAAGTTCCCTTGATAAACGATTCTCTAGGATCAATTATAGGAACTTGCGAAAAGTTCTTGTTCTAAACCCGTGAGAGTTAAGACTTTTGCGTTTTATAGCTCCCTATATAAAAGCCTAGCAAAACTTGACTTAAACTCGTTAAGGATACTAGCTAGAGTAAACTTAGATAAGTAAACTCGGGTTGAGTCAAAATGTTCACGACTAAGAAAAATTTATAAACTACTTTATTGAAAATTTATTCTAGCAATGGAAAGAAAATAAACATAACAAAGGACAATACAACTATACAACTAGGCCAAAATAGATTAAAAATTTTAAAAAATGTCGAAAAATCAAATTTTCCGGTTAAAATGAGGGCAAATTCATGGAAAAGACCACTTACTTCGATAGAAGTCCCCCCTACACTTGAGATAAACATTGTCCTCAATGTTTAAGCATGTGGGAGTAAACTCCCCTACACTTATGACATTGTGCACTTTGCTTAAATTTTGCTAAGGGAAGGACAACTAAAGTGATTTCAATGTGAACATATAAAATATGAAATATTGAATCACAAGAGTTTAGGATAGAACCGGGAAGATGGGAACACGGTATCACGGTTCGTCAAAAGTCATCAAGATTCTCTTTGAAGCTTAAATCCCTGCACAATATAAGAAAGAAGACAACAAACACATACGGGGCTCCCCTAGACTTATTATGAAAGCAGTAAAGGATAGAACACGGGTTGCCTCCCGAGAAGCGGTTGTTTTTGATAACCGAGTCACGATCTTGACTCGACCCAAATTTAGTTTATGGGAAACGTGGTGAGGGATGGAATCATCTCATGAGAGATGTCCTCACCAAAGTACAGCTTCAAACGCTGGCCATTCACCTTGAAATTGGGCCCATTTGGCTGAGAAAGCTCAATGGTCCCATATGGGAAGACTTTGGCGATGGTGAATGGACCAGACCAGCGGCTCTTCAACTTGCCAGAGAAGATCTTCAACCGAGAGTTAAAAAGTAAGACTTGATCACCAACGTGGAACTCTCGGTTCTTGATTTTTGCGTTGTGAATGATCTTCGTCTTCTCCTTGTAGATTAGTAAGTTCTCGTAAGCTTCATTCCTCAGTTCGTTGAGCTCGTTGAGTTGAATCTTGCGATGATCACCGGCTTTGTTGATGTCGAAGTTAGCCCACTTCAAGGCCCAGTGCGCCTTATGTTCCAGCTCGACGGGGAGGTGGCATGCTTTCCCGTACACAAGACGATAAGGCGTACAGCCGATCGGGGTCTTATAAGCAGTACGGAAAGCCCACAGAGCATCATCTAACTTATCGACCCACGCGGCACGATGCTCTCCCACAGTACGCTCCAAAATTCGCTTCAATCCACGGTTGGATATCTCGGCTTACCCATTAGTTAGGGGATGATAGGCGGTGGAAAGACGGTGATTGACACCATACTTAGCCATGACTCTTGAAAATTGATCATTGCAAAAATGAGTCCCGCGGTCACTGATGATAGCACGAGGAACGCCGAATCGAGCGAAAAGCTGCTTTAAAAAGTTCACAACCACCCTCGCATCGTTCGTAGGGAGAGCCTTGGCTTCAACCCATTTGGAAACGTAGTCAACGGCTACGAGGATGTACTTGTTCCCTTTGGAGGATAGGAATGGCCCCATATAGTCGATGCCCCATACGTCAAAGATTTCACATTCCTGTATGAAATTTTGAGGCATCTCGTCTTTATGTGTGATCTTTCCTTGGCGTTGGCAAGCATCACAATGCTTAACCATTTCGTGAGCGTCACGATAAATGGTGGGCCAATAGAATCCAGAGTCAAACACTTTCTTAGCGGTGTAGTTGGGACCAAAGTGACCACCGGTGGGTCCTCTATGGCAAGCATCAAGGATTTGCAAAGCTGCCGGTCCATCAACACAACGACGAATGATCAGATCAGCACATTGTTTGAATAGATAAGGGTCATCCCAAAAGTAAGTCTTAACATCATTCAAGAACTTCTTCTTTTGTTGGGATGTTAACCCTTTGATGAGAACACCACCCGCTAAGTAGTTTGCAATGTCGGCAAACCACGGGGTGTCATCAAGATTGAGATTTATAGACATTAAGGTCTCAAGGGGGAAAGAGTCATTGATCTCTTTGTTCGGATGATCCCCTTGATATGGATCCTCAAGTCGACTCAGATGATCCGCGGCTAGGTTTTCAGCACCCTTCTTGTGGCAAATTTCAATGTTGAATTCTTGAAGGAGTAAAACCCAACGAAGAAGTCTTGGCTTAGAGTCGTGCTTAGTCATCAAGTACTTCAACGCGGAATGGTCCGTGTATACGATGGTGGTGGATAAAACAAGATAGGGGCATTTTTCAAAAGCATAGACAACAGCTAAAAGCTCTTTTTCGGTTGTCGTATAATGCAATTGAGCCCCCGTCATTGTTTTGCTAGCATAGTGGATTGGTTGGAAGTGTTTATTCACTCTTTGGCCCAAAACCGCTCCAATAGCAAAGTCGCTAGCATCGCACATCAATTCAAATGGCAGCTCCCAATTAGGGGTAACTAAGACCGGTGCCTTGGTTAGCTTATCCTTAAGATGATTGAAGGCTTCGAGACACTCTTTAGAAAAGATAAAAGGAGTATCTTTTTCCAAGAGGTGGGTCATCGGGCGAGCGATTTTAGAGAAATATTGAATGAATCGTAGATAGAAGCCCGCATGACCCAGAAAACTTCTCACACCCTTCACGGTCGACTTCAAGACCGGCTTTAGAGATTTTGTGTCCTAGCACGATGCCTTCTTTTACCATAAAATGGCATTTTTCCCAATTCAGAACAAGGCGAGTGTCTTCGCACCGCTTAAGCATACATTCCAAATTGGCAAGGCAAGAAGAGAAGGAATCCCCGAAGACCGAGAAATCATCCATGAAGACTTCCATGGTTTTCTCAACCATGTCATGGAAGATAGCTAACATGCACCTTTGGAAAGTCCCGGGGGCATTGCATAAGCCAAAAGGCATTCTTTTGTAAGAAAATGTGCCATAGGGACAAGTGAATGTTGTCTTCTCTTGATCTTGAGGATCGATGGGTATTTGGAAATAACCCGAGAAACCATCAAGAAAGCAGTAATATTCATTACCCGCTAAACGTTCAAGCATTTGGTCCATAAAAGGTAGAGGGAAATGATCCTTTCTCGTGGCATCATTGAGTTTGCGGTAGTCTATACAAACTCTCCACCCAGTAACGAGACGGGTAGGAATCAACTCGTTGTTTTGATTGGGCACAACGGTGATTCCGCCTTTCTTAGGCACACAATGGACTGGACTAACCCATGGTGAATCCGAAATAGGGTAAATCATACCCGCATCAAGAAGTTTGCTAACCTCTTTTTTGATGACTTCATGGATTTTAGGATTCACCCTTCGTTGGCTTTGAATTGTGGGCTTAAAGTCGTCCTCCATGAGAATTTTATGTGTGCAAAAGTGAGGATCAATTCCGCGAATATCGGAGATTTTCCAAGCGATAGCTCTTTTATGTTCCTTCAACACGGCGATAAGTCGGGCTTTTCGTCTTCTTTCAGGTCCTTAGCAATGATGACCGGTAACTTCTGGTTGTCTTCAAGGAAAACGTACTCAAGATGAGGATGTAGGTCCTTAAGCTCAAGAGTAGGAGGATTCTCAGTAGATGGTGAAACTAACGATGGATCATCATTAGTCACCTCTTTAGGAGAGGGAGGAGGAAACGGGTCTTCATTGAGAAGTCTCTCAATAGTACGAATGTCTTCATCCCAATTAGTGTAAGAATCATCATACTTAATATCGAGAGGACCCAAGCTAGCTTCGAAATCATCCAAGTCACTTTCTCCAAAAGGGGTCAATGCCGGAGCAATTGAGGCAACGGTCTCAACATTGGGTAGAGAAGAAAGAGTACTTTTGCAAGCATCATGAAAATGTTCTTCACAAGCCTCATCGAGAACGTCAATAGCATTTACACTCTCATATGAATAAGGTTGCTTAGAAATCTTACCCATGTTGAAGACAATTTGATCGTCACCAACTCTCATGATTATTTCGCCCGAGGCTACATCAATAAGAGTGCGACCGGTCCTCAAGAAGGGACGTCCAACGATTAATGGAACACGTTGATCCATCTCGTAGTCAACGGCGACAAAATCCGCTGGGAAGGTGAATTTGTCGACGCCAACGAAAACATCTTCGGCTATCCCCACTGGATAAGCAACCGTACGGTTAGCGAATTCCAAAGTCATTTTGTTGGGGACTAGCTCGGGGAGAGATAATTGCTTCCAAACACTTAAAGGCATTAAGTTGATACTGGCACCTAGATCGGCTAGAGCCATGCAGTTCTCTACTCCTGGAAAGTTGCAAGGAATCAAGAAGCGACCTGGATCACCAAGTTTGGTGGGCAATTTCCTTAAGAGCACTGCGGAGCAGTTCTCATTAAGTTGGGTCTGAGCAATGTCAAGAAGCTTCTCCTTGTCACTGAGAAGATCTTTAAACATCTTAGCGTATTTAGGCATGTGAGCGAGAGCCTCGGCAAAGGAGATGTTAAAATTCAATTGTTTAAACATTTTAAGAAAGTTTGAAACTTGAATATCATCCTTGCTCTTTTGCTTCTCTTTCCTCAACCTTGAAGGATTAGGTATATTGGATGAAGAAGAAGGCTTAAGGGAAGTAGGATCACTCACAACCACGGGTGGTGGGGAAATGGGGGTAGAAGGCAAAGGAGTTGGGGAAAGTCGCTCTTTTCCTTGTTCACAATCACGGGTGGAGGTGTAGGAAGCTCGGGTTCCGTATAACCTTTTCCACTACGAGTGGTGATTGCTTTCATCTCCCCTCTTGGATTCGCAACGGTGTTACTCGGAAGAGTACCCGAAGAAGAGGGTTGATTACCTTGGATGAGCGAACCAATCATATCACGAATGTTAAGCGCTTGAGTGCTGAAAGAGTGTCTGATGTCTGCACAAATTTCATTGCTTTGTTTTGCCATATCATTCCTTAGCTCTGCTCAAATATCGTTCCCTTGTTTCGCCATTTCTCCATTCAAGTTGGCGACTTGACTCTAAAGATTCGTCACTAACTCTCTATTGGTCCTCATGAACGTCTCGACGTCTGGATTTAATGCCATCGGTTGATTGAGAGGTGGAGCTTGGTAAGCTTGAGAATTTCCTTGAGTTGGGTATGGGTTTCTTTGGGATTGATATTGATTGGTAGCATGAGGTTGGGATTGGTTGTTTCGGTTATAGCTTTGTTGTTGGGTTTGGTTAGAAGGAGGGAAACCGGGTGGAGCAAGATAATTGGTTGAACGATAACTTAGCAAGTTACGGTCTCCTTGAGGACGAGCTTGATAGCCTCCCGTGGGATAAGTACTGATACATGCATTTTGCTTGGGTTCTAAATTCTCTCGATATCCTCTCGAATTGATCTTGGTTCTAAGTGGAATGATTGTTCTTGGTTACTAAAACAGGGTTTGGTTTTCTAATCTACTAAAAGATTTAAATGCACGAAAATGTAAACTTAAAATTAAAGGCAATTATATTAATAACAGTTAATAAAAACTAGAATTAAAATGTGAAATAAAAATGAAGAAACAGTAACACTAAAGAAACAGTAACAATTAAAAATGCTCCAAAGTAAATTGATTCGGAAGTTGACCTTGATTCGGAACTTTATTCGAAACCTTCACTCGGAAGTTGATCCGGAACCTTCACTCGGAACTTTTACTCGGAACCTTCATGCGGAACTTTGATTCGGAAGTTAGTTCGGAAGTTCACCCGGAACTTTTCGTTCGGAAGTTCACTCGGAAGATTGATTCGGAAGATTGATCCGGAAGTTTTGGTTCATCTGGAACCTGGGAAACTCAAGAACAGTAACAACACCGAAAAACAGGGTAAATCGATTTCGAGCCAAAAATCAACAAGTTTTTCACTAAATCTTAAGTAAAACTAACCACGAATCATATACTAACCATAAACTACAAATCCCATCAATAAAAACATAAAACCCAACAACTTTTAAAGATCAAATTAACCAAATAAGAACTTTAACTTTTAACCAAATAAATGGAGATGAACAAGATGAAATGGAAAGATTGATGTATTGAATGATTAAGGTTTTAACAAACAAAAGATAAAGATTAAATTACAAGATTGAAAAACAAGAATCAAAATCACCAAACACCCTAGTGGTGTTGGTGATGCTACGAACAGAAAGGGAGAAAAAGATGGGAAAGAAAAAAAACTAAAAAACTGGATGAAAAGTGTGAGGGGAACCCTTTATATAGGTGTTCCCTTTGGTTGGTGAGTGGGCTTTCTCCCGTTCTTCTTGTCTTCTCGTCTTTTCAGAAAAGTTGACGTTTTCGATTCTGATTCGGGATTTGTCGTCGATTAAATTGAACTCGTCTTTTAATTTCTTCGTTTAATAGACTTGAGTTTCTTCGACTTATATAAATCTTCCATCTTTGGTCCTTTTCTTCGATAAATCTTCGAATAGGCCCAGTGACTTCAAATCTTTTGCATCTCTTGGACAATAGACTTCATCTTGAGTCTTTTTCTTCGATAAATCCCGTGCAATCCCATGTTTTCTTCAATATTCATCCGATTGGCTCTGAAAACACAATAAACACAAAAACCACGCATAATTCCAAACAAATAATATTAAATACGCGTTTTGGTCTCGTTTTAGCCAGAATTAAGTGGTAAAAGGATGGGTGTTTACACACCTATCAAATCCCCTACACTTAACCATTGCCATGCCGTCATGCAATGCTTAGTGATAAAGCAATTTTACACTTTTCTCATAATTAATCAACCTTGGCCTTATTAAAATACTACTAAACAAAAAATTAAGTACTAAGAGAAATTAAAATCTTTAAAGTAAATAAAAGGATAGAAAACCATTTTCACTTGAAAATAGCTATACGGAAATAACTTGCAAAGAAATCAATGACTTACATTAGGGCTTTGGTGCTGCGAAAATTAATCATCCTCAAGTTTCACGTTCCCCAAACTAAGCTTAAAAACGAGATCATTGTTATTATAAGTTAGTAAATCAAACACTTACACACATGGCTTAATTATACGCTTAAACTCCCTTATTCCTAGGTGTATCTCTTATATTTTATTTTTGTCTTAGAATGATCATGAAGATGCATTTTTGGACTTATTTTGATAGTTTATTAAGGCTGAAAGCAAAGTAGGACGATTTGATCAATAGTTAGCTAAAGGACAAAATCTCTTAAAACTGCTTCTCGGGATATCAAAAAGTTCATATCTTGGCATAACTCGGTTCACGATTTGAGACCTTTCTCGGGCCGATATTTGGCATGTACTTCATACTTCATATCTTGAGAGACGTGCTTGAGATAATGGTCTTCTCATCGTTAATAGAGTTTCTTCACTTGGAGACTTTTGATGGGTACTCCAACTTTGTTGACCACGACTTCATGATTATTTCTTCAATCTCTAATTGGGATTTTGAGATACAACGATCCGCCTCCTTTTCGGACATGGATCTATTTATCCTCATACCTTGTAAGGGTCTTTTCGGATAGACTTCTCCATGATCTTTATGGGAGTTGATTGCTTTTCGTCGTGAGTCTTGATCCTTCATATTGATTTTAGGAATAATGCTTTTCACATCACTTTGGATCTTCAGCAATAAAATGGAATCCTCATGCCTTGTTAGGGCCTTTTCGGACTCGCCAATCTTCGCGCCCCGCTTCATAAGTTATGCCTTGGCTATGAACTCTTATCATTACCGAGCAACTTTTAAACGATCTTGGGCTAGAAGCTAAGTAACTTTTTAAATCGTACGACCTTACTTATTGCAGATAAATTATTAGCAAGTGATGGGAGAATAGGCAAATAATTACACCAAGTGAGCTTGTGCAAGAATACCGACTTATAATTGACTCTATCATCTCTCGTCCTCCACAATTTAAAATCTCAAGTAATGAGACTCGTGGACACTTAGCCTAATAAACCAATTAAGGTCTACATGGTTAAGGATACTAGCTAGAATAAACTTGGATAAGTCTATTCGGGTTGAGTCAAAATAAACGCAACGGGCCTAATATGTCAAAGATTTCTAAACTAGCTACACCACTTTATTAATATTTTTGACTTTATTGCGGGATATATACATATGAAAGCAACGATAAAAATTTAAAATTACGACAAAATGGCCAAAGTTAGTAAAAAATTTGAAAAATGTTGAAAAATATGATTTTCCGGTTAAATGAAGGCATTTTCATGGAAAAGTCCACTTAAAACTTCGATAGAAGTCTCCCCTACACTTAAGATAAACATTTTCCTCAATGTTTAAGCATGTGGGAAAAGTCTCCCCTACACTTATGACATTGTGCATGTTGGTTAACTCAATTTAAGGAAGAGACGACTAAAGTGATCAATTTCAAATGTGAGTGTGAAGAAAATTGAATCACGATAGTTGAGAGATAGAACCGGATTTCGGATAACACGGGAGCACGGTTCTTCAAAGTTTCCAAGAGTGCACTTATCCCTATAATCACATCACCACACAAATACAAACACGTATAGAGGTCCCCCTACACTTAGGAGGTTAAAACGAAGAGGGATAGATACTCGGGCTGCCTCCCGAGGAGCGCTTGTTTTTGATAACCGAGTCACGAGCCTGACTCGACCCAAAATTAGTTCATGGGGAACGTGGTGAGGGATGGAATCATCTCTTGAGAGATGTCCTCACCAAAGTACAATTTCAAACGCTGGCCATTCACCTTGAAGTTGGGCCCATTTGGCTGAGAAAGCTCAATGGTGCCATAGGGAAAAACATTGGCGATGGTGAATGGACCAGACCAGCGGCTCTTCAACTTGCCTGAGAAGATCTTCAACCGAGAGTTAAAGAGTAAGACTTGATCACCAACGTGGAACTCTTGGTTCTTGATTTTAGCATCGTGGATAATCTTGGTCTTCTGCTTGTAGATCAATGAGTTCTCGTAAGCTTGATTCCTCAATTCTTGTAGCTCGTTGAGTTGAATCTTGCGAAAATCACCGGCTTTGTTGATGTCGAAGTTAGCCCACTTCAAGGCCCAGTATGCCTTATGTTCCAGCTCGATAGGGAGGTGGCAAGCTTTCCCGTACACAAGACGATAGGGCGTACAGCCGATTGGGGTCTTGTAAGCAGTACGGAAAGCCCACAGAGCATCATCTAACTTATCGGCCCACGTGGCACGATGCTCTCCCACAGTCGCTCCAAAATTCTCTTCAATCTATGGTTGGATATTTCGGCTTGACCGTTGGTTTGAGGATGATAAGCGGTGGAAAGACGGTGATTGACACCATACTTTGCCATGACTTTTGCAAATTGATCGTTGCAAAAATGAGTCCCGCGGTCACTGATAATAGCACGAGGAACCCCGAATCGAGCAAACAGTTGTTTCAAGAATTTACAAACCACCCTCGCGTCGTTAGTGGGTAAAGCCTTGGCTTCAACCCATTTGGAAACGTAGTCAACAGCGACAAGGATGTATTTGTTGCCTTTAGAAGAAGGGAATGGCCCCATAAAGTCGATGCCCCATACATCAAAGATTTCACATTCTTGTATGAAATTTTGAGGCATCTCATCTTTATGTGTGATCTTGCCTTGTTTTTGGCAAGAATCACAATGTTTAACCATCTCGTGAGCATCACGGTAAATGGTGGGCCAATAGAATCCCGAATCAAACACTTTTTTGGCGGTGTAGTTGGGACCAAAGTGACCACCGGTGGGTCCTTTGTGGCAAGCCTGGAGAATGTCCAAAGCGGCCGGTCCGTCAACACATCGGCGAATAATCAAGTCAGCGCATTGTTTGAATAGAAAAGGGTCATCCCAAAAGTAAGTCTTAACATCGTTCAAGAACTTCTTTTTTTGTTGGGATGTTAACCCTTGGATGAGAACACCACCCGCTAAGTAGTTTGCAATATCGGTAAACCACGGGGTGCCATCAAGATTGAGATTCATAGACATTAAGGTCTCAAGGGGCAAAGAATCATTGATCTCTTTGTTCGGATGATCCCCTTGATATGGATCCTCAAGTCTGCACAGATGATCCGCAGCCAGGTTTTCGGCTCCCTTCTTGTCACGAATTTCAATGTTGAATTCTTGAAGGAGTAAAACCCAGCGAAGAAGTCTTGGCTTAGAATCATGCTTTGTCATCAAGTACTTCAACGCGGAATGGTCCATATATACGATTGTGGTGGAAAGGACAAGATAGGGGCGGAATTTTTCAAAAGCATAGACAACAGCTAAAAGCTCTTTTTTGGTTGTCGTATAATGCAATTGTGCCCCCGTCATTGTCTTGCTAGCATAGTGGATTGGTTGGAAGTGTTTATTCACTCTTTGGCCCAAAACCGCACCAATAGAAAAGTCGCTAGCATCGCACATCAACTCGAAAGGCAGCTCCCAATTAGGGGTAACTAAGACGGGTGCCTTAGTAAGCTTATCCTTAAGCAAGTTGAAGGCTTCAAGGCACTCTTTGGAAAAGATAAAAGGAGTATCTTTTTCCAAGAGGTGGGTCATCGGGCGAGCGATTTTAGAGAAATCCTGAATGAATCGACGATAGAAACCCGCATGACCCAGAAAGCTTCTCACACCCTTCACGGTTGAAGGTGGAGGTAATTTGGCTATGACATCTACTTTAGCACGGTCGACTTGAAGACCGGCTTTAGAGATTTTGTGTCCTAGCACAATGCCTTCTTTTACCATAAAATGGCATTTTTCCCAATTCAGAACAAGGCGAGTGTCTTCGCACCGCTTAAGTATACGTTCCAAATTGGCAAGGCAAGAAGAGAAGGAATCCCCAAAGACCGAGAAATCATCCATGAAGACTTCCATGGTTTGTTCAACCATGTCATGGAAGATAGCTAACATGCACCTTTGGAAAGTCCCGGGGGCATTGCATAAGCCAAAAGGCATTCTTTTGTAAGCAAATGTGCCATAGGGACAAGTGAATGTTGTCTTCTCTTGATCTTGGGGATCGATGGGTATTTGGAAATAACCCGAGAAACCATCAAGAAAGCAGTAATATTCATTACCCGCTAAACGTTCAAGCATTTGGTCCATAAAAGGTAGAGGGAAATGATCCTTTCTCGTGGCATCATTGAGTTTGCGGTAGTCTATAAAACTCTCCACCCAGTAACGAGACAGGTAGGAATCAACTCGTTGTTTGCATTGGGCACAACGGTGATGCCGCCTTTCTTAGGCACACAATGGACTGGACTAACCCATGGTGAATCCGAAATAGGGTAAATCATACCCGCATCAAGAAGTTTGATAACCTCTGTTTTGATGACTTCATGGATTTTTGGATTCACCCTTCGTTGGCTTTGAATTGTGGGCTTAAAGTCATCCTCCATGAGAATTTTGTGTGTGCAGAAGTGAGGATCAATTCCACGAATGTCGGAGATTTTCCAAGCGATAGCGCTTTTATGCTTCTTCAACACGGCGACAAGGCGGGCTTTTTCTTCTTCCTTCAGGTCCTTTGCGATGATGACGGGCGACTTCTCGTTGTCTTCAAGAAAAACATACTCAAGATGAGGAGGTAGGTCCTTAAGCTCAAGAGTGGGAGGATCCTCAATAGATGGTGAAACTAACGATGGATCGTCATTAGTCACCTCTTTAGGAGAAGGAGGATCAACAGCAGTAACCGTCGGAGATAGCGGAGAAAGATTGTCTTCTTTGAGAAGGTTTTCAATGAGGCGGAGATCTTCATCCCAATTGGTGGTAGAATCGTCATGATCTAAGTTCACATCTCCCATGGTAGCTTCCAAGTCTTTCCAAAGGAAATCACTTTCTCCAAATAGAGATAGTGATGAGTCGATAGAGGAAACGGTCTCAACATTGGGAAGAGAGGTAGGAATATTTTTACAAGCATCTTTGAAGTGTTCTTCACAAGCCTCATCAAGAACGTCAATACAATTAACATTCTCGTATGAATAAGGCTGTTTAGAAAGCTTTCCCATGTTGAAGATGATCTTATCGTCACCCACTCTCATGATAAGCTCACCGGCTTCAACATCGATTAGAGTGCGACCGGTCCTCAGGAATGGACGACCAACGATCAATGGCACACGAGGGTCCATGTCGTAGTCAACAACGACGAAATCAGCAGGAAAAGTGAATTTGTCGACTCCTACAAAGACATCTTCGGCTATCCCCACTGGATAAGCAACCGTACGGTTAGCTAATTCCAGAGTCATTTTGGTGGGGACTAGCTAAGGGAGAGATAATTGCTTCCAAACGCTTAGAGGCATTAGATTAATACTGGCACCTAGATCGGCTAGGGCCATGCAATTCTCTACTCCCGGGAAGTTGCAATGGATTAAGAAACGACCCAGATCACCAAGCATAGTTGGCAATTTCCTTAAAAGCACTGCGGAGCAGTTCTCATTAAGTTGGGTCTAAGCGATGTCAAGAAGCTTTTCCTTATCATTTAGAAGATCTTTAAACATCTTAGCGTATTTGGGCATGTGAGCGAGAGCCTCGGCAAAGGAGATGTTAAAATTCAATTGTTTAAACATTTTGAGAAAATTTGAAACTTGAATATCATCCTTGCTCTTTTGCTTCTCTTTCCTCAACCTTGAAGGATAAGGTATATCGGAAGAAGAGGAAGGCTTTGGGATCAAAGGATCACTCACATCCTTGGGTGGTGGGGAAATGGGGGTAGAAGGTGAAGGAGGTGGAGCAATTGGGGAATTAGAAGGAATAGGTGACTCGTTCTCCTTATTCACAACCACCGGTGGAGGTATAGGAAGCTCGGGTTCCTTGGTACCTTTGCCACTACGAGTGGTGATTGCTTTCATCTCCCCTCTTGGATTCGCAACGGTGTTACTCGGAAGAGTACCCGAAGAAGAGGGTTGATTACCTTGGAAGAAACTAGCCATCATGTTCTTCAAGTCATTCGTTTGACTATCAAACGTGTTTCTCATGTCGGCTCTCAAATCGTTCCCTTGTTTGACCAGTTCTGCTTTCAAGTTGAGCACTTCACGCTGAAGGTTTCCCACGATCACATCGTTAGTCCTCATGTAGGTTTCCACTTCTTGGTGTAGAGCGGTTGGTTGGTTGGGAGGAGCATTGTATGCGGGTGGTTGATAAGCAGGTTGTTGGTAAACTTGGTTGTTTCGTTGAGGTGGAGGTGGTTGTTTGTGAGGTGGTATGTATGGTTGTCTAGGTTGTTGTTGTTGTTGAGGAGGACTGTTGAAGTTTTGTTGTTGGTTTGGGTTGTTTGGAGGAAAACCGGGTGGTGAGAGATAGTTGTTGGAGCGGTAGCTAAGCAAGTTACGGTCACCTTGAGGTCGAGCGTGATAAGCAGGTTGAGGATAGGTACCATATGCTGCATTCACATTTTCAGAAGGGTAGTCTTGGGTGGCAGTACAAGTGGTGTAAGAGTGAGGACCCTCGCATATCTCGCATGGTTGGCTAACAGCATTGACTTGAGCGTCTTTAGCGTTTCTAGCATTGATGCTGTTCGTGTTGCTGGCGGTTTGGGTAGCAAGCAATTCAAGAAGCGTAGTGATTTTGTCAAGTCGCTTATCGCTGTCACTAGTACTAGCACTAGCAACATTGGTCCGAACACTCTTGGTTTGCACACGAGACTTATTCTCAATGATATCCCAAGCAGCATTGGAAGTCTTAGCCAAAAGATTACCCACCGAGGCACTGTTTAGTGAATCTTGGTTATTCATGCTTAAACCATTGTAAAAAGTGTTAATTTGGTGCACTTTGGTAAAACCATGCTGTGGGCATTTTCTTAAAAGATCTTTGAAATGATCCCAAGATTCACTAAACGACTCATCGTACTTTTGTTCAAAATTTATGATTTCATTCCGCAAAGCGGTAGTACGAGAGGGTGGGAAAAAGTAATTGATAAACTTGGTATCCAAATCCGTCCACGAGCGAATACTCTGTGGAGGTTCCTTAGCAAGCCAATGCCGGGCTTGTCCCTCTAAAGAAAAGGGAAAAAGTTGTAACCGGATTAGCTTTTGTGGAACACTATTGAATTTGACCGTGTTGGTGAGTTGCAAGAATCTCTTGATGTGGTCATGTGGATCATCAATGGTACGCCCCAAGAATGGTTGAGCAGAGACCATTTGGATAAATCCTGATTTGAGCTCAAAGTTGTTGGCTGCAAATGCGGGTATAACAATTGGATCAGTGTTGCCATCTACATGAGCTTGCAGCAGTTCAATCATCGGGCGATTATCCGGTAGAGGCTCATTGTTGTTGTTATTATTCATGTTGTTGAAAGGTGGGTTGTTGTTGTTATTATTGTTGTTTTGAGGTGGTATGTTGTTGTTATTTTGTACACCGGCCATGTCTAAGTTATCGAGAGGCTCGGGCTCTTGATAAGACGTTGATCGAGTGCGCATACATCTGCAAAAGAACTAACAAAGAAAAACAAGAAATATTTTTGGTTTTTATGGTTTTTCTATTTTTTTGTATTTTTGAAAATTTTATATTTTTTAGGGTTTTTGAAAATTTTTGAGAAAAAGTAACGTTCACGGTGAACGGATCCCAAAATCCAAGTTCTCACAAAAAACTTTTGATCTTAACGAGAAGAGCCGGCAGCGGCGCCATTTGATACATGCATTTTGCTTGGGTTCTAAATTCTCTCGATATCCTCTCGAATTGATCTTGGTTCTAAGTGGAATGATTGTTCTTGGTTACTAAAACAGGGTTTGGTTTTCTAATCTACTAAAAGATTTAAATGCACGAAATGTAAACTTAAATTTAAAGGCAATTATATTAATAACAGTTAATAAAAACTAGAATTAAAATATGAAATAAAAATGAAGAAACAGTAACACTAAAGAAACAGTAACAATTAAAAATGTTCCAAAGTAAATTGATTCGGAAGTTGACCTTGATTCGGAACTTTATTCGGAACCTTCACTCGGAAGTTGATCCGGAACCTTCACTCGGAACTTTTACTCGGAACCTTCATGCGGAACTTTGATTCGGAAGTTAGTTCGGAAGTTCACCCGGAACTTTTCGTTCGGAAGTTCACTCGGAAGATTGATTCGGAAGATTGATCCGGAAGTTTTGGTTCATCCGGAACTTGGGAAATTCAAGAACAGTAACAATACCGAAAAACAGGGTAAATCGATTTCGAGCCAAAAATCAACAAGTTTTTCACTAAATCTTAAGTAAAACTAACCACGAATCATATACTAACCATAAACTACAAATCCCATCAATAAAAACATAAAACCCAACAACTTTTGAAGATCAAATTAACCAAATAAGAACTTTAACTTTTAACCAAATAAATGGAGATGAACAAGATGAAATGGAAAGATTGATGTATTGAATGATTAAGGTGTTAACAAACAAAAGATAAAGATTAAATTACAAGATTGAAAAACAAGAATCAAAATCACCAAACACCCTAGGGGTGTTGGTGATGCTACGAACAGAAAGGGAGAAAAAGATGGGAAAGAAAAAAAACTAAAAAACTGGATGAAAAGTGTGAGGGGAACCCTTTATATAGGTGTTCCCTTTGGTTGGTGAGTGGGTTTTCTCCCGTTCTTCTTGTCTTCTCGTCTTTTCAGAAAAGTTGACGTTTTCGATTCTGATTTGGGATTTGACGTCGATTAAATTCAACTCGTCTTTTAATTTCTTCGTTTAATAGACTTGAGTTTCTTCGACTTATATAAATCTTCCATCTTTGGTCCTTTTCTTCGATAAATCTTCGAATAGGCCCAGTGACTTCAAATCTTTTGCATCTCTTGGACAATAGACTTCATCTTGAGTCTTTTTCTTCGATAAACCCCGTGCAATCCCATGGTTTCTTCAATATTCATCAGGTTGGCTCTGAAAACACAATAAACACAAAAACCAAGCATAATTCCAAACAAATAATATTAAATACGCGTTTTGGTCTCGTTTTAGCCAGAATTAAGTGGTAAAAGGATGGGTGTTTACACACCTATCAAGTACCGTATGTTGCGTTAACGTTTTCAGAAAAATTTCCTTGGGTGGACGGACAATCATTGTATGAATGAGGACCACTACATGTGTCACAAGAAATAGCAACGGCTTTAGCTTGTTGAAAGTGATTTGTGGCCATGGTCATGAAATTCTTGTTCATCTCAGCGAGTTGTCGAGAGATTTCAGTCATCTCGGGATTGGAAGTAGTAGAAGAAACATTGACTCTTGGGTTAGATCTTGAGGTTTCGGATGAATTCTAATTCTAATGGTGAGTATTCATGTTTTCAATCAACTCTCGACACTCCTCCGGTCTCCTTTTCATAAAAGTACCACCGGCGGCGGCATTGATCGTGTCACGATCACGAAAAGTGAGACCATTGTAGAAAGTATCAATGAGAGTGACGAGGAGCATGTTGTGATTTGGACAGCGGTCGATCAAATCATTGTATCGTTCCCAAGCATCAAAGAGAGATTCATCATTGTCTTGTATGAATCCACTAATTTGGTTACGAAGGCTCGTGACCATGGATGGTGGGAAGTAGCGCGATAAAAAGCGTTGAGTCATGTCGTCCCAAGTATGAATAGAATTCTTTGGGAGACGGTCAAACCATTTTTCGGCATGGTGAGAAAGCGACTGGGGAAATAGTTGGAGGCGAAGGTCATCCATAGAAACACCGGGGGACTTCATGCTTTGGGTAATGGTAATGAATTTGTCGAGGTGTTTGTTGGCATCATCATCCGGAATTCCACGAAATGGGTTTGTTTGCACTTTCTGAATCATGTGATGCTTCAACGAAAACTCCTGAGCCGCAATATGCATCGGCGCAATTGGGCCTCCGCGTCCGTTCATGGTGGGTTGGCATAACTCCTCCATGGTTCGTAAGTCGGGTTGGGGTAGATTATTCATGTTTGGGTGGGGTAGATTATTATTGTTGGGGAGAGGTGGATTATTATTGTTGTTGTTGCGTACACCGGCCATGTCTAAATCTTCGAGAGTCTCGGGCTCTGAATAAGACGTTGATCGAGTGCGCATACACCTGCAGAAGAAAAATATACACAGAGAATGTCTATATAATTTTTTTGGTGCAAAACCTTTGGAAAAGAATTGATTTTTATAATTTTTTCAATGTTTTTGTATTTTTGAAGGTTTTATATTTTTTAGGGTTTTGAAAATTTTTGAAGCAAGGAAAATAACTTTCAAAGAACGGATCCCAAAATTCAATGCGTCTCTCACTAGAAACCGTTAATCTTAACGAAAAGAGCCGGCAGCGACGCCATTTGAAATTAAGATTTTGCTAGGTATCAAAACTCGTTAGTCCCAAGTCTTTTCGAATTGATTACAAGTTAAGAA
Organism: Glebionis coronaria; assembly: GCA_025667525.1. Taxonomy (NCBI): domain Eukaryota; kingdom Viridiplantae; phylum Streptophyta; class Magnoliopsida; order Asterales; family Asteraceae; genus Glebionis; species Glebionis coronaria. The sequence continues at coordinate 228,005 of JANFOE010001223.1, forward strand.
TGTGACTCAATCGTCTTTTGGTGAACAAGAGAATGGTTTGGTTTTGTTTATCTAATTTTAACAAATAGCAAATAAGTAAGTGTCGTTGAGTAAAGTAGAAGTTTAAAAGATTAAACTAAATTGACGAGTTAAAATAAATGCTTGAAAACTTAAAGACAAGTTAAGGAAGATACTAGAACACTTAAATAAGCTAACACTTGGAAACTTTATAAAAACAATAAACTAAACAAACCCTAATCGGAATATAGGAGAAAGACACTAATCGGAATATCACTCAAAACCCACGATCAGAATGTTGGAAAATAGCATCAATCGGAATAATCAACAAGGGGGCAATCGGAATGTTTAGAAACAAACCCAATCGGAATATCACAATAATCACTCAATCGGAATGAGCCCAAAAAGGTCCAGATCAGAATGTTGACAAATACCTCCAATCGGAATGTGCAAATACTACCTAATCGGAATATTCACAAAACCCACTCAATCAGAATACTTAAAAAAAGTCCAAATCGGAATACGAAACCCTATTCCGATCCAAAGTGATCGGAATGTAGTAGTGCAGATCGGAATGGGTTAAAACCCTTATCCGATCTAATGATCAGAATGAAGAAATGGTGGCTGGTCGGAATACGCTGATCGGAAAGGGGTTTAAACCCTTTCTGATATATATGGGATTCGAAATAAGCCAATGAATAAGCTATATTGATAAGCTTATCACTAAAACTAGAACGAATCAAAACTGAACCTGATTAAATAAGCATAATCATCAACTTTTCCTAACTTAAAATAAACAAACTTTTAAATCAAACCATAAAAATATGAACTTTTTAAGAAAACTTTTAAAAAGTAAACAAGCTAATCATGTAAATAAGCCAATAAGCACAAGAATCTTAGAGCTTAATCAAATGAAAGCTTATGTAGGAACAAAAAGATTAACTTTTTAAGCACAAAACCATTAAGATCAACACGGATTTAATGTGATTCGCACCAAAATCAATCTAAAAATCAAAGAAAGGTAGAATGAGATTAAGGATTAAAAGCTTAACTAGAACTTGATTAATAAAATAAGCAATACACAAATGTTTAATCTTGAAAGATTAAAAGAAAAGATGAAACTTAGTGAGAGAAAGTTTAGAACTTTCTCTCTCTAAAACTAGAAAGAAAAGTAAAAAAAATGAAAATGAAAACTAAAAACTAACTCTCCTCCTAATGTGTATTAGGAGGGTATTTACAGGGAAGGAGGGCATGTGTTGCTTCTTCTTTCTTTCTTCACGTCTTCTCGACTCGATTTAATTCTTTGTCTTTTCTCGACGTCGTCTCAGGATTAATTAAACTCGTCTTAATATTTCTTCATTTATTTAGACTCGAGTTCTTCGTCTTCATTAAACTTTCGTCTTTAGACTTGTTCTTCGATAAATCTTCAGAAAAGGTCTTGGCATCCGTTCTTTAAGCGCTCTTGATCTTTTGACTTCGTCTTTTCCCGTTTCTTCGATAAAAGCCCGTGAAAGCCCGTGTTTTCTTCCTTTTTCATCTTTTGGCCCTAAAACACAATAAAAACACAAACCACGCATAATTCCGACTTTTACGACATAAAATACACGTTTTGGTCTTGTTTTTATTGGAAATAAGTGGTAAAAGGATAAGTGTTTTCACACTTATTAATTCTCATCAAAGGGAACAGGCATTTTACTTAAAACAGCTTCAACACTAGTGTTAGGCTTACCAGAACTAGGTTTATTACTACCTCATTAACATTAACAGATGAATTAGTACAAACCATATCATCATTAGCAATATTTTCCTTATTTGGACCCCAAAATGGTTCAGCCTCCTCCCAGAGTTAACCAAAACACTTTTGCCCAAAACATTACCACTAACCTCATTAACACAATCCATATCATCATTAATACCTATTGACCCATCACCCTTCGCATTAGAACGAGTAAAAGCCCTCTTAAAATTAACATCAGATGACATACCTAACATATCAGCATGTTTCATGGTATTACCAAGTTCTGGATTCATATTCTGTCACACCCCACCATGGTGGAATATGGGGCGCGACGTATGGATATCATCACAACATGGCGTGTCTATAGAGATAACTATATGAAATAAGAAATGTCATAAAATGGTGACACAAAAGTCATGACACAAAAGTCATGACAATATCTCAACAAATGCAGGAGTCTAGGTAAGTAGGTAATAGTCCTACCGCTTACCCAAGACAAACAAATAACATAACCAAACAAATATATGTGTGCCATAGTATCACTTATTAAAAGAACAAATAAAAACTAAGAAGGAAACGGGGATTCTACTTCTATATGCATTCCTAAGCTTCTCCAATCCTAGCCACTTATGTTCTCAAACTTAACCATAACATCACCTGAAAGAGACACTAAAACACGTAAACATAAAGTTGGTGAGAGTCATAGGTTTAGACTCCAACGCTAAAACAATTACAAGCTGTGATTAACAACCATCAACACAATAACATATGGACAATGTGCTACAATTATGTATTAACAACTAGCATTCATGACCAATCATTCCAAACCAAAATCTAAGGCTCATACCTTGCCAAACAACATGGTACCATAGATGATCACACTATGTACCTATCCCAAAGCCACTACCTTGTCAAACCACAAGACCACTACCTTTTCAAACCTCAAGGCCACTACCTTGTCAAACCACAAGGCCACTACCTTGTCAAACCTCAAGGACACTACCTTGTCAAACCATAATAACTGAGAGACGGCACGTGTCCCCCGATCCAAAACATACACAATCAAAAATCACATAGCAGTTAATCACATAATGTACACACAAGTCCATCTCAAATCACAAATACATTCACAGCATCAATTTAGAAAATAACTCAACACAGTGTCTCTTCCATCCCATCTGGAAGTCAAAATCAATAATAAACATGGGACTATGAAACTCATCTGATTGAGCTTCTCCAAATGTCCTCGCACTAGCAAAAAGCTAACAAACCAAAAACACATAATCAAAACATGAACCAATCACTAAAACGGCTCATCAACCTATGATGGAAATCTAGCCTCCTCCTATATAAATACCTCATTTATATTCTATAAGCATCTCATTACACCCCTCTATAAAGCCCTTAACTCCTTTTACTTCATAACCCGTCCCGTTAACATTTTATCAAAACAATGTCGTTTTTCATACCTTAAACTATGGGTCGATCTCCCCCTTAAACATACCCATGATCTATGTAAAAGGAATATTCAAACTTTTACATATGTTAGCTAAAACCTCCCACTTGCCCTAACCTTAAAGCTACTGTTAAGGCCCTGATATATGTATATATTGCTACCTATCCAGAATTCACTGATTTTAAACGTATGAAAAGTTCATTACCATTAGAGGGTCTTACCCTAAACCACAATCTTAGCCCAAGTGCAGATCCTTACTAAAATATATAAACCATCTCTCATGTTCGTGAGAAGATCCCAATGCAACCCTAAGTACCCCAAACAACCCAAAACTTAAAAAGAAAACAGGCTGAATTCAAAACTGTTTTGACCTCCGACTGTTGTAACCTGCTTTTGACCCACTTCCCTACCTCCAATTTAGTTATCGTTTCTTGCTTTGGAAATCCACTTCAAATACCTTTCCAAGGGTACTTGGATCGTTAAATAAGAGTTTGTAGAACTCCCAATATGATCAAAACAATTGACTCAAAATTCTGCCCAGTTTTTAATAACGGGTTTAACAAAATCAACCTCATTAATTAACCCTAATCCCTCTAATTACAAGCCCTAATTTATGTAATAATTATAACACCATTAATATATCATTAATTTACTGTTTTTAAATTAAACCCTAACTTAAATCCATCATAAGATGATTAAGACATCATTAAAATAATTAAATTGAAAAGGGATTAAAGACTTTCCCTTTGATTTATGAAAACCCCAAAAAAAATTATGAAGAACCCTAATTTTGTGGAAACTCACGAATTTTATTTGTCCCAAGAGAAAAATAATGAATTTTGGTTGTTAATAAAACAATATATAGGGTGTGGTAACCCATTCCTAGCCCAACCCAAAAACCCCTTTCCTTTTTCTTGTTTTTTCCTTTTTTTCTTTCTTCCTTGCGTCCAAACCGACCCAACACCCCTTTAAAATTCGTTTTTTTTCTTTTTATTATATATTATTAAGTTATTAATAATACCTTAATTTTCCTTAATTTATTTCAGCTCCTAAAGCCTCCAAAAACTCAAAACCGTAAAACTAGTCAGTTTTTACGCGTTTTACCGTAAAAGACGTAAAATATACACTTTTATAAAAAATCTCAAATTTTGAAATAAACTTTATAACTAAGTCCTAAATGACTTAAAACCATCCCGAAAAATATCCATATGACTAATTACCTCCTCCGAGACCTCTAAATGCTAAACCGTAAATCGTAAAAATACGATTTTCTATAATACATATACGTATACTTAGAATCACCAAATAACACCATCTCACTTCATAGTCACTGCCATGTGAAATCATGAACATGAAATCATCACACATCGTTTCATTCACAAGGTACCCCGTACCAAAAACGATATCCAAACCACAATCTATACACACCAATAAGCACATAAACACGTAAAGACACGCAACTAGCACAAAATAAAACTAAGTGACGAACCTCAAAACTAGGGTTGTCACATCACTCCCTCCTAATATAAATCTCGTCCCGACATTTACTCCTTAGGATCAAACACACAGACAACAAATCACACGAGGATACTTGTTCTAAAAGAACTCCTCTCATTCCCACGTGAACTTTAGTTCAAGTTTAAAAATACCACATATACAACCAAAAATAATTAAACTCATTGCCAAACTCTTGACCTCATAGTCAATAAATCTCGCAGATGACTCTTTGATAAAACAAAGACTCTTATTAACACAAGTCCCAAATAACCGCACATGCAAAATGCATTCTCAAACAACCTTTACCAATCTTAATACACGAAATATAACATGTATACCACTCGTTTCCCCCAGGTAATTCTACGCTCATAAGCTACTGGTCCGATCTTTCCAAAGATCATAAATGGACCTACAAAACTCTACATCAACTCTTCCATTTTACCAAAACATACCACCTGTTACTATGGGTGACACTCCCTTTAGTCCGTACCCCAAACTACTTAAAATTTCCAATTTCCTTACAAAGGGACCTATGACGGTCTTTCACATACCCATTAGTTCTTCCAGTCTAAATCAACTTACAATCTATACACATCCTCAAAAGGATGGTTATCTCAGTTATACCAATCGCTTCGTCCCTATGGTACATCACACCTATAGCTCCTCATCCATTCGATTATCGATACTAAGCCTCCCAAAAATCAGTATAGGTCAATGACATTTCCTTTTCCACACTACGAAAGTATTAGCCTGCGTTGTGCTTTATTCTACTCATTAGGCTCTACCAATGTTTTACCTTCGGTTCCTATCTCGACCCGTTTCATTCATGCTTCCCTTCTATACACACTTCCTTCTTCTTCCTCAACTCAAACCATACATCACGATGTGATGCTTCCCATCGTTTCTTCCCTTGCCATAATCCTTCATAAGGCACTCCATACATATTAGGCTAACCTTTACGCAAAACCCTCTATTCCATCACATCCGTACGCAATCCTTCCAACTTCTCAACCACGTGACTTCTCATTCCTCTTGAAATATGAGATGAATTAGTCAGTCTATCGACTATCACCCAATTCTCGTCGTACTTATACCTCCACCCCATTATGTATCCCTTTCACCAACTTCGTCCTTACATCTCTCTTTCTAAGTTACTCCTATCTATGTAGAAAGTATAGTCTACGTCCCTTTTCTCCATACGATTGTCCAAACCACACAACATACATGTTGACGCTTTCTCTACTTTAGACAACTCAACTCGTGCAACCTATATCCTTTATCCAAACCGCCCTAATACGTCATCCCTATCGTTCTAGTTCGTCTTAGTTTCGCCTCATCCTTCTTATTCCATGTCACATCGACCATGCTTGCCTTTCCCAGATGGTACTTGGCCTTGCAATTTTCTTCCATCAATTAACTCCACCCATCACCTTTGCCAAATGTTCAATCAAGATGATTGAATATGTGTTGGAGACGTTCATGATCTGTATAGATCATTCTCCACGTCTCTTACACCAAATGCCTCTAGCATTCTAGGCAGATATAACAGTCCAACTCCACTAACTAAGTCTATCCAGTTCATCCAAATCTTCAGTTCCTGCAACGTATAAGCGATCACCTTTCTTTGTCGTCCTCGTACGCGTCCAAATCCTTGCTCCACGTATCGTCATGCTTCGCAAATTCATCAAGTCCTTCCGATAATGCCAAAATCGGCTCATTATTCAATCCACCTCTTCAGCCTCCAAAACGCTTCCTCATCCTTCTTCACTTCGCCCTTGCTGGTTCCATGATACGCCATCATCTCTAACTGCTCATCATAGTTAAATTAATACTAAAACCCACACTTGAAAATCTCACGTATAATTCCCTTTCCTAACAACTCTAAAACCAACTCATAATTCGCCTCACTCTCTTTCTAAGATTTGAGTAAATCAAGATGTCGTCGATGCTCCCGACGACAACTCGTTTATACACGTTCATGCACACTCGGTCCATTGACTCCATGAAAACCGCTAGTGCTTTGGCGAAGCCCAATTCATAACCGTAAACCCAAAGCGTTCATACAACATCCTTAGCAGTTTCAACTATGTCCTCCTTGCACCCTCTCTTAGAGGCAATACGAATAAATTCCTACCTCGTTCTACTTGGAAAATTCTACACGCATCTTAAATGACCGGTACTTCCTCTCATCAGATCACTCAACCTCTTTCCACATCCAATCTACTACTAAGAAACTCAACTTTTATCTGGCATTCCTTGCAATTTCTAACAGCTCTTGTTTTTAAATCACTCCATCACGATTTGCCTTGGAAAGGAACTAACTACAACTCCTCTCACTTCCCCTACTTGCTCTATTTATGGTTCTACCTCACAGTAATAGGCAAACCTACTAAATTTCAGGAAATTTTTGGAAAACTTACATGCCATACGAACAATCATAAATACCTTTGAGGTATTGTATCCCCTTCCAACACTCTCTATGGCACGTTACTTGTGCCAAAATCCACACATTACACAAATCTCTATTCATCCCCCTTGGCACTCCTAATAGACCTCATGACCACATTAGTTCGTCTACGAACTTCTTTCCTCCCCACTAAGGGCATTCCGACCGTTCCCTCATGGTCACCTACTTAAGCGTGTAGGCGCGACCAAGTCTTTCATATGACTACCTCAACGCTCTCGAACAATACGAAACTAAAACTACCTCCTGAATCCATTAGATACGATCAACGAATCAAACCAACGGATAACTAACGACATTTCACGTGCAGAGTTAAAACAAGTCAAAAACCATGAGACTCAAAAGAAAACTCAAACCCAAAACGTGTATCAATTCAAAATGACCCATCACAACGAAAAATAATCCAAGAAACACCCAATGGCAACCATGGCAACCAAACATATTACGCCCCGCGACATATTATTTAAACCGTGCAAAAGATCGACTTTTCCAAAAGAATATATATCTTTTTTTTATTATTACCTCCCACATCTATGTGACTCAAACAATCTACAAACAACCCTCTTGACGAACTCAAAACACAACTCAAAAACTAGGTATCCCGTGCATCCCAAATCATAAAAATAAACTACTATTCAAACTCAACCTTTAACCCGACACTTGTACAATAATTTCGGCCAAGATACCGACCTCCCATGACTATTTATTCTGAATATTTGAAAAGTACGTTCCGAGTACATAATTTTAGGCTTTTGAATCATCCAGAAAGCTTTAAAAAAACGAACAAGTTAAGACCAAAACATTTTTATACCAGTTGTTTTAAAAAAAACTAAAGACTAAACTTAGTGATTAATGCAATCCTTTTAAATGAGAGATATAATTGTATGTGTAATCTTCATAAACTCAATTTAACCTTGTATAAATAATTATAAATGACGTGAATCGGTTAAACCCAATTATATAAACTATGTATGTAGAAAGAAATTTTACTTCGCTTTATTTTAAAGAAAGTCTTTTAGAATTTGAAATAAATAAGTGTTGATTAAAATGAAATCTTATGTTACATCTTGTTTCAAAAACGACTCCAACACCCTACCCTTATTTTACCGAATACAGCCAACCATCTAACTCAATATATATCGACCAAAAGAAATGCAAGACCCAACACAAAAGATTTCATTATCTCAAAAGAAATCCCAATTTATTTCAATAGACCTGAAACCAGAAACACCATTTTAAAACGTACACGTGAAACACGAAACTCAAAGAACATGCTACAAGACACACTTCAAAGATTTCAAAACATCGTTGAAACTCCACCAAACTCGAGCACTAATAAATTGTTTAAACACAATAGAGTACTTGGTACGTTCAAGTTATAATAACTACTGAACGATCGTAAATCATAACATAACATCTATTAGTATATATGCATCCGCATATGTATACCTATCGAATCTCCCAAACATACTCGTTATCATACATATCAAGTCGATCGCGTCATACACTCGTTTTTCATACGAGTAATCACCTTCTCACCGTGCCACAACAAGGCAATAAGCCCACCTCGAAAACCAAACCATATCGTGTGACCCCATAATCACACAACACAACTATAACCCAAAACATATAACACAAAAGAACAATAGCCATATCATAGGCAGCCATTACATAAACCCATATATTATACGTATACCCAAATTCTACATCTCATCATATACAAGCATGTACTAACCCTCTTTCATGTAATCATACTTGAGAACCCATTGAAGTTGTGGTACTTGTATAACTATGTTGGCCACCATACTTATACAATTACCCTTTCCCCAATGCACTCCCTCCTATGATGACACTTATAAGAATCAATACAACATATAACACATAAACCCATATACTCACATAAGCTCATAACCACATAACCAATAAATTCCAAAACTCCATCTATTAAAATAACATAGTAATACTCTTGAAATACGTAAATCCATAGTCTAGCTAAAACAACATAGACTAAATCCAAAACGAAAACATAATCAGTTATAAGTCATGTCGCCCGTAAGAGTGGAAACAGCTTAAAATCCTTCCTATCCACCTACTCCTAGTAACTCGAACCACCACACGATTCTTAGGGAACATGACTTAAACATCAAAAGAAAATAACATACCTTAGGTATGTAAAATAACTCGATAAAAGATAGAAACTACCTTGTACTAAATTATGTACTATAATGTACAATTTAAGCAAAATACAACAGTGACTAGCGTGGACGATTATGGTTCAACCGCACTAGTCACAAACCCGAAAAGAAAATAACATGTGATTAAGTATGAACATACTACGGTTCAATTCATACTAGTCAAAACATCGTAATAAATAACACCCAAACACATCAATTATTATAAAATGCACACATACTCCTATGACACCTATATACAGGGACCCTTAAGCTATAGACTAGGCTACGCGACTAGGCAACCTAATTCTCTATAACCTGTCTCTGATACCATTCTGTCACACCCCACCATGGCGGAATATGGGGCGCGACGTATGGATATCATCACAACATGGCGTGTCTATAGAGATAACTATATGAAATAAGAAATATCATAAAATGGTGACACAAAAGTCATGACAATATCTCAACAAATGCAGGAGTCTAGGTAAGTAGGTAACAGTCCTACCGCTTACCCAAGACAAACAAATAACAAAACCAAACAAATATATGTGTGCCACAGTATCACTTATTAAAAGAACAAATAAAAACTAAGAAGGAAACGAGGATTCTCGTTCTATATGCATTCCTAAGCTTCTCCAATCCTAGCCACTTATGTTCTCAAACTTAACCATAACATCACCTGAAAGAGACACTAAAACACGTCAACATAAAGTTGGTGAGAGTCATAGGTTTAGACTCCAACGCTAAATCAATTACAAGATGTGATTAACAACCATCAACACAATAACATATGGACAATGTGCTACAATTATGTATTAACAACTAGCATTCAAGATCAATCATTCCAAACCAAAATCTAAGGCTCCTACCTTGCCAAACAACATGGTACCATAGATGATCACACTATGTACCTATCCGAAGGCCACTACCTTGTCAAACCACAAGGCCACTACCTTGTCAAACCTCAAGGCCACTACCTTGTCAAACCACAAGGCCACTACCTTGTCAAACCTCAAGGCCACTACCTTGTCAAACCACAATAACTGAGACGACACGTGTCCCCCGATCCAAAACATACACAATCAAAAATCACATAACAGTTAATCACATAATGTACACACAAGTCCATCTCAAATCACAAACACATTCACAGCATCAATTTAGAAAATAACTCAACACAGTGTCTCTTCCATCCCATCTGGATGTCAAAATCAATAATAAACATGGGACTATGAAACTCACCTGATTGAGCTTCTCCAAATGTCCTCGCACTAGCAAAAAGCTAACAAACCAAAAACACATAATCAAAACATGAACTAATCACTAAAACGGCTCATCAACCTATGATGGACATCTAGCCTCCTCCTATATAAATACCTCATTTATATGCTATAAGCATCTCATTACACCCCTCTATAAAGCCCTTAACTCCTTTTACTTCATAACCCGTCCCGTTAACATTTTACCCAAAATAGTCCCATTTTTCATACCTTAAACTATGGGTCGATCTTTCCCTTAAACATACCCATGATCTCTGTAAAAGGAATATTCATACTTTTACATATGTTATCTAAAACCTCCCACTTGCCCTAACCTTAAAGCTACTGTTAAGGCCTTGATATATGTATATATTGCTACCTATCCAAAATTCACTGATTTTAAACGAATAAAAAGTTCATTACCATTAGAGGGTCTTACCCTAAACCACAATCTTAGCCCAAGTTCAGATCCTTACTACAATATATAAACCATCTCTCATGTTCGTGAGAAGATCCAAATGCAACCCTAAGTACCCCAAACAACCCAAAACTTAAAAAGAAAACAGGCTGAATTCAAAACTGTTTTGACCTCCGACTGTTGTAACCTGCTTTTGACCCATTTCCTTACCTCCAATTTAGTTATCGTTTCTTGCATTGGAAAGCCACTTCAAATACCTTTCCAAGGGTACTTGGATCGTTAAATAAGAGTTTGTATAACTCCCAATATGATCAAAACAATTGACTCAAAATTCTGCCCAGTTTTTAAAAACGGGTTTTACAAAATCAACCTCATTAATTAACCCTAATCCCTCTAACTACATGCCCTAATTTATGTAATCATTATAACACCATTAATATATCATTAATTTACTGTTTTTAAATTAAACCCTAACTTAAATCCATCATAAGATGATTAAGATATCATTAAAATAATTAAATTGAAAAGGGATTAAAGACTTTACCTTTGATTTATGAAAACCGCAAAAAAATTATGAAGAACCCTAATTTTGTGGAAACTCACGAATTTTCTTTGTCTCAGGAGAAAAATAATGAATTTTGGTTTTTAATAAAACAATATATAGGGTGTGGTAACCCATTCCTAGCCCAACCCAAAAACCCCTTTCCTTTTTCTTGTTTTTTCCTTTTTTTCTTTCTTCCTTGCGTCCAAACCGACCCAACACCCCTTTAAAATTCGTTTTTTTTCTTTTTATTATATATTATTAAGTTATTAATAATACCTTAATTTTCCTTAATTTATTTCTGCTCCTAAAGCCTCCAAAACCTCAAAACCGTAAAACTAGTCAGTTTTTACGCGTTTTACCGTAAAAGACGTAAAATATACACTTTTATAAAAAGAACTCAAATTTTGAAATAAACTTTATAACTAAGTCCTAGATGACTTAAAACCATCCCGAAAAATATCCATATGACTAATTACCTCCTCCGAGACCTCTAAATGCTAAACCGTAAATCGTAAAAATACGATTTTCTATAATACATATACGTATACTTAGAACCACCAAATAACACCATCTCACTTCATAGTCACTACCATGTGAACTCATGAACATGAAATCATCACACATCGTTTCATTCACAAGGTACCCCATACCGGAAACGATATCCAAACCACAATCTATACACACCCATAAGCACATAAACACGTAAAGACACGCAACTAGCACAAAATAAAACTAAGTGACGAACCTCAAAACCAGGGTTGTCACATATTCCGAGTGGTTTTCACAGGTTTCAGCTTCGATGTCTTCTTCATAACATGGGAACTCATTGCCGGTGGAACATCCGACACTGGTGAAGGGTTAACCACCAGAGATGGATTAACCATGGGATTAGGTTAGGGTTTAGACATGAATCATGGTGAAAGGGTACGAGGTTTAGAAAGGTTAAAGGAAATGATTAATGAAATGTTTATGGTGGGAAAATAGACGAACAGTATTCGCCCAAATAAAATGAATTTAATAGGATGAACAGGATTGATTATATGATAAAATTTTATATCAATTTGTGTGTATTGAATAGGAGAACAAGGATCTAAAATAAAATTCAAGATCCCATGGTTGCATCTAAATTAGATGATGATTCTTAATAAAATACTTTAGGGTCTTTAAGTTTAGAGAGAGAAAGTTTTAGAGAGAGGTCAGAGAAAGTTTATTTCGATCATACAAGTAATGTCAGGTTAATATTAACAGATTATAAATTAACTTGGCAACCACAGACAAAATTATTAATACGACAGTTCTAAGTCTCGGGATCGTTGAGCAAGAGTTGGTTACATGAGATGTTTTGTTTATTCGTTTGGTATATTATCCACCTTTGAATGTCGTTTTTGTCTTGATCAAACAATGATAAATGTTGTTGGAGTTCACTCATATCTTTAATACCAATACATGGTGTGTCCTAATGATTTCCTTGTCTAGTGGAACCAATATTACTTCAGCAACTAATTTGGAACCTCCAAGCCTAGTCAAAACATAGCCAAACCCGACCAAAACATAGTGGAAATCCATTTACCCCGGATTTGAGATGGTTTTACCGGGTTATTAAAACTTTCTCCGCTTTTTATAGTTTAAGTTCCCTTTTGGTCAGTTTTGGCCGGTTTCGAATGGTTTAACCCGCGTCGATCATATTTGGATATGTGTGACCATGTTTAAAAGTTATTAAGTTAGTATGTGACAATGAAAATATATACATAACCCAAGTAAGAAAAGAAGTAACCATGGTGAACTCAAGAACCAGTATCCATAAGCTCAAATTTAATCTAACTTGCAAGGTCGTATAACTAAATAATACATTAAAAATTAAATTTCCAATATAAGAGAAACTTTTTAATTTGACCTTTCAAAGTCCTAGCATAGTTAAGAACATGTTGATAGATGTTATGTTTTGTTCATTTGTTTTGTATATTATCCGTCTTTGTAGGTTTCCTAAGGAAAATCAATGTCATTGTTTTGTTGATGAAACAAAGATAAATGTTGTTAGAGCTAACCCATATATTTAATATCATTTGATTGTGAGTCATCATGATGTTCCTTGTCTAATAAAACAACATGTACTTCACCACCTAATTTGTAACATATAAGCCTAGTCAAAACATAGTTAATCCCAACCAAAAACCTGACAAAGACTCCTAAACCTTGATCAATACAATCAAAACCAAGTGGAAATTGTATTTCCATGGATTTGGCATGGGTTGCCCGTACTATTCAGACTTTCCCCAGGTTTGCCCGCTTAAATTCAATTTTGGTCTATTTTGGTTGGTTTGGAAGGTTTGATGGATGTACAAGTGTAGAAGATAGATCACAAGAACCATTTTGGTATCCCAATATCGCGTGAAGAAAAGTGCTTTTTCGAAAATGTCATAACTTAGGTTGTTGTAACACCCGTGAAAGTGTCGTATGATGCTAAGTTATTGTCTCAAGAGTTGTTCAGTATGAGCATCTCTCTTAAGTTGCGACTCACTTGTGGATGTGATATCCCGAGCCCAACGTCATTTATTTAATCCTATTTTACGAATATTTTTGAAATTTTTAAGAAATTTCGTTTGTTATATATTTGACGGTTTAAGTTGAAACCGACGTTTACGGTCGTAATTTAACGTTTGACGATTTAAGAAGAACCGATAACGACTACGATACCGACGGATGCCCAAAATTTACCTTTTATTATCGACTGATCGATATTTGAGTTTTTCGAGATTTTTATTTTTATTACGTGTTAAGTCGAGTCGGAACCATATGAATATTCGTTTTGTGTGCGTTAGAACCATTTAAATGTATTTTGAGGTAGCCGGGACGAAACCCGACTCCCGTAAATTTTTAAAACCGACTACTAGTCATAATCCCGCTCTTTAGCTATTGTTTTACTATGAAGGCCAAAAGAAAGCCATATTTGCACAAAGGTCCTTCCACCACTATATATAAACTTTTTTTTTTCTCACAAACTCATTTTTCACATTCAAAAATTTCTCTCCTCCTCCTTTTTCTCTCAAAACCCACGGCTAACCCCCACCACCATGAATCCACCATCAAAAACTTGTTTTTGAAAAATCTAAGCAATGACCCATCCTTAAAACATCAAGATAAGTGAATCCCACAAACAAAAACACACATGCAATCAAGAAATCTTTCCAAAAATTTATAATTTTTCAAAAATGGATTTTGGTCTAATTAAATGGTACAAATGTTTAATTCGTGTGTTTATAAGGATGAATCATCCATAAAACATAATGGGGTTTATGATTTTTGTGTTTCCACAGCCCCTAAAGCCACGAAAATATTGGGGTTTTAGGTGTTCTTGGGTGTTTGATCTTAAATAAGATGAGTATGATTCTATTTTCTTGTTATTATTATTTAATTAATTATTGTGAGTGCTTGTTTTTATTTTTAATTTTTGGGTTTTGAATGAGGATGAACATACAAGTGATTTAGGGTATTTGGATTTGATTAGGATAGTTATTAGGTGTTATTAGGAGTATAGGAAGGATTAAAATTGGTCAAAAAGATGTTTTGAGGTGATTTTAAAGAAGTGATTTTAGAACAGATTGTTTGAGGGTATTTTTCGTGGGTTTAAGTCTAGGTCCAGGTTGGGAAGATAGGATATTGTTGTAGAGCTTTTTTTTAGCTTCGATTCGGTATAAGGTAGAGCTTCTAACTCAAAACGAGTCAAAAGTTATGATATTTTAAAGTTTGAGGCGTACCGGGTGATGAAAATCACAAGGTACGGGGTTTTGTCAAAATATAGGTCGAATGTCTAGGATTGTAACTAGGGTTCTAAGAATGTTTGGAAGTTGTTCTTAGGCCCTAAACTTAGCATTTTGAGTCTATTTTCATAATCAAGAGTCGGATTTTCAAATGGCATTGGTTAAGATGGTCAAAACGATCTTACGAGTCGAGTGTGCAAAACTGTCCGAATTTTGTACTTCAAAGATGTGTTGGGCAGAAGGTCTTAGGAGTGAAAACATTTTATGAAATTTGGTGAGTGGTTTCTACAGATTATAAGTGATTTTTACAAATTTTCTCAGATTTTTAGGAATGGTCTAAGTGGGGTAAAACAGCCCGTACATTCGGTATGTACCGGCAGAGTTGTAAAATGCGCGATAATTCTAATAAAGTATAAAATGGTTCGTGTCTAGTAAATATCACTTGTATGGATTTTTGGCGTGAGTTTATATGAACCTTGAGTGATCTTAATTGTGTACATACAGTACTTGAAGGTACTTGAATGTGTTGATTAATTACGTGTTTATTCGTTATGTGTTGTATTTGATTTCCCGGGGCATCCTCATCGTCGGTGATCGATTTCGTTTACGCCGTAGTACTAATACTACCACTACCACCTAAGGTGAGTCTATAGCCTCGCTCTTTACTTATTTCAAATGATTTTACCCGCGAGGGGGATACATGCTATTTAAAGGAAAATGAACATAAGTCATGAATGATTGTTGGACCCGAATGTTGCCTTGAAATTGTGTTGAGTACCTAGTTGCAAAAGTCCCTAAATTCATGAACTATTAACTATTGTTTAGTCCTAGCGTGGATTAGAAATAGCCGCTTATACAAAGTGATAGTACTATGGGGTTGACTACCCTATCCGAGACGAGGGCTAGTACGTTGATACCCCCTGCGGACGGATAATTTGTGATAAGAGATAAGGTATAATTGCAACTGATGCCTTATTAGGGGCCTTGGTTTCTGAATCACGCCGGTAATTATTACGCGGGTGATTGAGTTAACGGTTTAGTGTCATGAGCTTAAACACAATTGTCATATCCTTGAATAATAGATTGTATGGCCACAATGCTATTGAATGATCATGATTGGGTTTTTTTAATACTTATGTTCAACTGATGATTTGATAAACCTATAGATTCGCTCAACCTTTGTGTTGACGATTTTAAGCATGTATTTCAGGTAATCAGGTTTGATAGCAGTGGAGCATGCGAGGATGGAAGTTGTTGTGGCTTGGCGGACTACTTTGTTTTTCCTCCCTTTTAACACTTGAATATTTCATTTTATGTCATGTGAACGAAAATTGTATTTTTGGGTTGGGATTCAGTGGGGACCAAAACGCAAACTCTGTTTTATATTATTTTTGGGGTTTGGAAAACAGTAGACTTTGTTGTTTTAAACAATCTTTAATTTATGTTTAAATTTCTATGTCTCTTTGAGTCGTTCGAAATAGCTTGTGTGTGATGATAACTACGTAGCACCCAATGTTGTAGTTCCGCTGCGCATAGCATTTGTGGGGGTGTTACAGATTGGTATCACAGCCATGAGTTATAGAGAACTAGGTCATTTTGAAAAATCCTAAACTATAACTTTTGGTGTCGTAAGAAATTGTCCAAGCACACAACTATCCTGCATGGCTCCGGTAAGAATTCTTTAGCATTGCTTTATATTTTAGATGTATCCCTCGAAATTGATATGAATTCCCTAGTATTTAGTAAGTAAATACTTTGATATATATTGAGATATATTGTTTTGTACGTTGAGTACTTATCATCGTAATTTGCAAATTCCTGTAAAGATTATCGTATATGTTGCATGTAATTGGCATAACGGGCTACATTGCATTACATGGCAACACCGTGTTGTAATCCTACGTGTATGTAGGAATGGTTGTATGTATAAGTGTGTATATACTATGGTATTTAAAGGCATTGCACGCGAAGCAATGGTCCTTGGGTAATTATCGTTCATTAAAATGCGGTTTTGTTGAGAATTCGACCTTACCGCTAATTATCAATCTTGATAATTAATTTATTGTTCGGATAACCGAATATGAACCTCGTTTGATACTATATATACGTAAATGATGCTTTGTAACATATTTTATATCGACTAGGTCGATCTCGATTGTCGTTATCGCACCGTGATGTGTCATTTTGGACATTTTCTTTTGAAACGTAATTTACTTACGTATTACTTTATTTCCTTTATTCCTAATGGGTTTGATATGTTAGTTCACGTAACTATAACATAGACGAAGTATAATCGACGATGCGTACATCGGGGCGGCGAATCATGTGTGTATATTATGAAACATGGTTGAGGCGTGTTGCCATTTAATCATTGCTTACTATTCTACTTGAATTTAAAGATGTGTTTTAAAATTTGACTAGCGTTGTGATCAATCGCGATAACTTAGAATTTGGTTGGTTTGTATTAATTTTGTGGTGTACAATTTCGAGACTCATCCGAGGCCGATAACAACACTTAGTTGACATACGTATTCTCGCTTCGTTTATTTCATTTGTCTTGTTGTCTCATTATTTGAATTCGATATTTTATATGACGAGGTCCGTCAAATGTGTGAGTTAAATAAGCATAAAACTTTGTTGATTGAATGATTTAAACATAAAGTGTTTTATATATTTAATATTTGGTGAATGAAACTTTTGGATAAAAATGACGTATGATGTGTCTTATAACAAGTAAAAATTCGTGTAGAGAATAAATGGACATTGTGAAATTATTTTTTTTCCTTAACCTTGGTTGGTAAATCGTAATAAGTAATTTGTATTACTCGTAAAATCCTTGTTTTCATATATTAAAATTTGATACTAAAAGATTGTGATGGACTTGTTAAGAATTTGTTTAAATTAATTTGAGAAAGGAGTTTATAATAAAATTTGCGATATGACTATTGAGTATATGTAGCTTCGGATTTGGTATGAATTAATTTTTGGGTCAATATAGTAAACTTTTGACGTATCTTGTAATATAAAACATGAGTAGAAGATGTGGACATGTGTTTTGGAGCTAGAGATTCTGTAGAATTGGTTTTACTTTAAACATAAGGTTATGTTTACGTATGCATTGGTATAAACTAGAACTCGTCACTTGTTGTAGTGAATAAACTGGGATAAAATCGGAATATACACTATAAGTGAAAAATTCTAACGCTTGAAACAAATTATTAAATATTGATGGAACGTCATTGGGAATCATTTGTTTATTAAATTGTCGTTATAGAGAATCACTATGCATAACTCGATGATGCTTGTTTAAAAATCGTTTGAAAAATCTTTCATTTTATTCCGCTGTGAGATGTGTTAATTTTAAAATTGTTTGATAACGAGCTAAAGATTAGAAGTTGAATTTTATATATTTTTAAATTATTGAACTAAGCATTTCTGATTAGTTATTATATTATTGTATTATTATTATTTTTGAGATTCAAGTCTCGACTAAAATCAGTAATTATCCGAAATAATACTACGTGAAACCTCCTTATCATTTGAGTCGAAGTGCGCGAATGTGATTTAACAAACCAGTTTTAAGGAAGACTTATGTATAATAAAAAGTCAAAAGTTGATTTTAAGAGTTAATTAGACTAGATTGAGTTATTTTGGATATTTGTATATACGTAATGAGATAAGTCTTAATAACAGTAATGAGAAACTTTGAAAATTCTTACTATATACGTTTTGGTACTTAAGATATGAACATTAACGAGATTTTGACACGAGTATGGAGATTTTCAAAGCTAATGATTTGTCGATTATGATAACCGAGTCACCGCATCTACTAATGTTAATAATTCCCGAAAGATTGAAATTTTTCAGAAATGAAAACTTTGTAAAGATTGGAAAATGAAAGGTATAAATTCTTTAATGGTGTAACACAAATTAAAAATGTGTAAATGTTCGGTTTTACAATGTACAAGGTAACACTAATTATTATACGCAACTGGATTATACAACACACGCCTACTTGTATATTATTTAATAAAGATGTATATATAATGTTTTGAGTCACGATGGTTCGATCGTCCGACATCAGTTCTTTGATTTTGCGAGTCTATATCTGAGCTCGAGTAGTCATGTAATTGTTTATTTTAATATTGTCTATGGTATGAAACCATTAATATTATATTTATTTTAAAGCTACTATTTCGCTAGTACTTGATGATGAGGGTATGTTACCCGGTATATTTTGTCCTGTTCATGGACGTTGTGACTTTTCTTCTTACGGTTAATGGACCCTAAAATTCTGTAATTAATTGAACGACGCTATAAGTCTTCATTAAATTGGTTGTTTATTTATATCGAACAAAAGCGAGGAGGCGAAGCCGCTTTACCGAATTGTAGAGGTGAAAGAACTCGATATTCCTGGTGAAATTGATTCTATTCGACCAAGTGATTATTTTCCTCTTCCCGTATGCCCTTGGTGGAATGTGTGTGCAACTCGAGACGATGGGAATTATGAGCGTTGTTTTATTTTTGACGCTTGTGTGATATTCAATTTTTACTCCATGTATTCGTAGATCGCTGTTGTTATCCCGAGACTTTTGTCATATATTTGAAGCATTTTCGTTTCTGATGTAGTTAATTTTAGTTGGCAATTATATTGCTCGTTTACCTCGTTCGATCTCATTGATTTTTGACTTTATTACTTGTTGTGCTTGCAATGATCTCTAATCTTGAACCACCTTACCGTTATTTTGTGAATAGTCTATTTTGAAAATGTGTATGAGTGTGTCAAATGGTTCGTTCAACCAAATGTAAAGGGTGTCGATTTCTTTATTTAATTATTTATTTATTTTCTCATAAAAAGGCAAAGCAAAAATATGTTTTCAAAGTGTATGAAAAATGTTTAATGTGTTTCTTAAAACGATGGTAACAATATTTTCCCATTTCAAATTTCATTTCAAATGGTTTAATTATTTTGAAGATTAGGTCGAAAACTTTCGTATTCATATTTGGTATGTAATAATAATGTTTGTGTCGTCACTCGATCCTCAATTATGCACAGCTTAGCTAACTATGCATAATTCGGGAAGAGTCTTGTTTTGTTGGTTGTTGTTGCTTGATCCTTAAGTATGCGTGATCTGGCTAATTATGCATAGTTTAGGAAGGGCACGATCGTGTAAAACAAATTGGTCATCTTGAAACTTATAGTGTTTTGATGAACGTTTGGATGAGAACGTTTCTTTTAAAAATGGTGGATCATGTTTGCAAGTAGTCGTAATTTCTTTGATTCTTAAAGAAAATTTTTGAATTTTCTTGTGTTCTTTAAAATCTTTTCTTTTGTTTGGCGTTGACTTAGTAAGTCACTGTGACCGAGTAATTTTGGAAAATGTTTTTATGTGTGTGTGTAACGTGCGAATTTCATCGGAATCACGAGGGTGTTGATGAAATACCAAAGGGACTCGTACCGACACTGAGAAGAAATTTTAAACAAGAATAGAAGACTGCCAAAGTAGAGGAAATCAGAGTTCAAGTGACTCTGAGGGGAATGACGACGATTTCTCCTACATCGAATGTATCGTACCTTATATATTTTCTTTTCTCGTTCTTTTGATATGATTAACGACACATGATAAATTGTTGAAGTTTACCAACTGTGCATCAGTAATTGGAAGACAATTCCATTGTCGTTTTCGTTTATTTAAGTGAGGAATCCTCTTTGCTTGACTCAAACATCCTTGATTATCGATGGTTAAACGATAGGTAGCCATAGTTGATGTTTTTATGGTGAACCCTTGTCTTTTATGTGTTTATGTTGTATGTGATCTAGTCGAGTGATCGTAAGTTGTGGGAACTTGAGATGACATTGTCCAATGAAGTCCGATTATGGAGAACACGTGCCATGAAATATATATGTATATTTTTTTTATATACTGTGAACGATGATGCTTATTGAGATTTTGACCACGTTTGGGACGAAAGTGAGATGGTGTTCTTGTAATATCTTTTGTGTATGAATCCATGGGTGAGCGCCCTGCGATGACATATGTATGTATTTTTCTTTCCTTATGGATATGCATCCATAGCTAGCAAGCTCGTGAACCTTCTTTAACTTGCAATCTTCTTTTAACTAGACTCATCCGAGAAATATGTCGAATATTCTTATTTTATCATGACTTGGCTGATTAGCAAGCATGAGTTAACTTGATTGAACTTATTTTACTTGGCATGGTTTGGCTATTTTGCAAACATGTCGTAATTTGGTGGTATGTGTTTCATAATGGATTTTGTATTTGATTGGATTGTGACGTTTTCGAGAGAGTTATGTATACGTCGGATGATTCCGTATCGATGAATTCGTTTTGACGGAATAGGTTTGTATGTACCTAATATTGCGACAAGGTGATTTTGTACGACTAGTAATAATTACTTCGTCTTGTATATTCTGAACGTTTTCGATGGGGTTATGTGTGACCCGTGCGATTTTATTTTGTGAGTAGTTGTTTTTATGAGATGATGAACCAAGTGAAAGGACGATTCGAAAGTTGGAAGACGTGCTCCGAGCGTGTGTGATTGATTTTGGTAGTTGTTGAGATCGACACTTGCCGCTGGTAGTATCTTTGTACAACGACATTTACCACGATAGCATTGAAGCTGCAGCCTTTGAGGAAAAACGATGATGAACATATAGATCGCCAGTTGGATAGAATGAAGTAGGAAAAAGTAAGTTGAATGGACTTGAGAGGATTCGAGAGACTACGGAAGAGATGGTGCAGATTTAGAATCACTTGTTAACTGCGAGAAGCTGTGGTAAGAGATGGGTTGATAACCGTAGGAAGAATTTGAGAACTTGAAGTGGAGATCATGGATCGAGATGTTGAGAGATTGAAGCAAGGTATAATCCTTATGGTGAAGGTGTGATGGAACCCGAGACGTGAACCGAAGTCCATATCGGAACGTAAAGACCTCTTTAGGAAGAAGTACCCTTATCTTCCTAGTAGTACGAAATGCGAGTATAAGAACCAGAGAGCGCCGGGACGTCGCTCCCTTAAGGAGGGGAGGATGTAACACCCGTGAAAGTGCCGTATGATGCTAAGTTATTGTCTAAAGAGTTGTTCAGTATGAGCATCTCTCTTAAGTTGCGACTCACTTGTGGATGTGATATCCCGAGCCCAACGTCATTTATTTAATACTATTTTACGAATATTTTTGAAATTTTTAAGAAATTTCGTTTGTTATATATTTGACGGTTTAAGTTGAAACCGACGTTTACGGTCGTAATTTAACGTTTGACGATTTAAGAAGAACCGATAACGACTACGATACCGACGGATGCCCAAAATTTACCTTTTATTATCGACTGATCGATATTTGAGTTTATCGAGATTTTTATTTTTATTACGTGTTAAGTCGAGTCAAAACCATATGAATATTCGTTTTGTGTGCGTTAGAACCATTTAAATGTATTTTGAGGTAGCCGGGACGAAACCCGACTCCCGTAAATTTTTAAAACCGACAACTAGTCATAATCCCGCTCTTTAGCTATTGTTTTACTATGAAGGCCAAAAGAAAGCCATATTTGCACAAAGGTCCTTCCACCACTATATATAAACTTATTTTTTTCTCACACACTCATTTTTCACATTCAAAAATTTCTCTCCTCCTTCTTTTTCTCTCAAAACCCACGGCTAACCCCCACCACCATGAATCCACCATCAAAAACTTGTTTTTGAAAAATCTAAGCAATGACCCATCCTTAAAACATCAAGATAAGTGAATCCCACAAACAAAAACACACATGCAATCAAGAAATCTTTCCAAAAATTTATAATTTTTCAAAAATGGATTTTGGTCTAATTAAATGGTACAAATGTTTAATTCGTGTGTTTATAAGGATGAATCATCCATAAAACATAATGGGGTTTATGATTTTTGTGTTTCCACAGCCCCTAAAGCCACGAAAATATTGGGGTTTTAGGTGTTCTTGGGTGTTTGATCTTAAATAAGATGAGTATGATTCTATTTTCTTGTTATTATTATTTAATTAATTATTGTGAGTGCTTGTTTTTATTTTTAATTTTTGGGTTTTGAATGAGGATGAACATACAAGTGATTTAGGTTATTTGGATTTGATTAGGATAGTTATTAGGTGTTATTAGGAGTATAGGAAGGATTAAAATTGGTCAAAAAGATGTTTTGAGGTGATTTTAAAGAAGTGATTTTAGAACAGATTGTTTGAGGGTATTTTTCGTGGGTTTAAGTCTAGGTCCAGGTTGGGAAGATAGGATATTGTTATAGAGCTTCTTTTTAGCTTCGATTCGGTATAAGGTAGAGCTTCTAACTCAAAACGAGTCAAAAGTTATAATATTTTAAAGTTTGAGGCGTACCGGGTGATGTAAATCACAAGGTACGGGTTTTTGTCAAAATATAGGTCGAATGTCTAGGATTGTAACTAGGGTTCTAAGAATGTTTGGAAGTTGTTCTTAGGCCCTAAACTTAGCATTTTGAGTCTATTTTCATAATCAAGAGTCGGATTTTCAAATGGCATTGGTTAAGATGGTCAAAACGATCTTACGAGTCGAGTGTGCAAAACTGTCCGAATTTTGTACTTCAAAGATGTGTTGGGCAGAAGGTCTTAGGAGTGAAAACTTTTTATGAAATTTGGTGAGTGGTTTCTACAGATTATAAGTGATTTTTACAAATTTTCTCATATTTTTAGGAATGGTCTAAGTGGGGTAAAACAGCCCGTACATTCGGTATGTACCGGCAGAGTTGTAAAATGCGCGATAAATCTAATAAAGTATAAAATGGTTCGTGTCTAGTAAATATCACTTGTATGGATTTTTGCTGTGAGTTTATATGAACCTTGAGTGATCTTAATTGTGTACATACAGTACTTGAAGGTACTTGAATGTGTTGATTCATTACGTGTTTATTCGTTAGGTGTTGTATTTGATTTCCCGGGGCATCCTCATCGTCGGTGATCGATTTCGTTTACGCCGTAGTACTAATACTACCACTACCACCTAAGGTGAGTCTATAGCCTCGCTCTTTACTTATTTCAAATGATTTTACCCGCGAGGGGGATACATGCTATTTAAAGGAAAATGAACATAAGTCATGAATGATTGTTGGACCCGAATGTTGCCTTGAAATTGTGTTGAGTACCTAGTTGCAAAAGTCCCTAAATTCATGAACTATTAACTATTGTTTAGTCCTAGCGTGGATTAGAAATAGCCGCTTATACAAAGTGATAGTACTATGGGGTTGACTACCCTATCCGAGACGAGGGCTAGTACGTTGATACCCCCTGCGGACGGATAATTTGTGATAAGAGATAAGGTATAATTGCAACTGATGCCTTATTAGGGGCCTTGGTTTCATCTGAATCACGCCGGTAATTATTACGCGGGTGATTGAGTTAACGGTTTAGTGTCATGAGCTTAAACACAATTGTCATATCCTTGAATAATAGATTGTATGGCCACAATGCTATTGAATGATCATGATTGGTTTTTTTTAATACTTATGTTCAACTGATGATTTGATAAACCTATAGATTCGCTCAACCTTTGTGTTGACGATTTTAAGCATGTATTTCAGGTAATCAGGTTTGATAGCAGTGGAGCATGCGAGGATGGAAGTTGTTGTGGCTTGGCGGACTACTTTGTTTTTCCTCCCTTTTAGCACTTGAATATTTCATTTTATGTCATGTGAACGAAAATTGTATTTTTGGGTTGGGATTCAGTGGGGACCAAAACGCAAACTCTGTTTTATATTATTTTTGGGGTTTGGAAAACAGTAGACTTTGTTGTTTTAAACAATCTTTAATTTATGTTTAAATTTCTTTGTCTCTTTGAGTCGTTCGAAATAGCTTGTGTGTGATGATAACTACGTAGCACCCAATGTTGTAGTTCCGCTGCGCATAGCATTTGTGGGGGTGTTACAGTTGTAGAAGTCCATTTCAAGAGAGGGACAAGGCGAATCGAAGGCCAAACGAGGGGAACATAGCTGTAACCTAACTTTGTTGGGTTACGGAAATTTCGAGCCCCGAAACACTATATTTTATGAGATATTTTCATTTTTATCAATTTTTCACATTTTGTTGGACATTGTTTTTGGGCTCAGGTCCGACCCATTTACATTCTAGGTTTATT
Organism: Glebionis coronaria; assembly: GCA_025667525.1. NCBI lineage: Eukaryota > Viridiplantae > Streptophyta > Magnoliopsida > Asterales > Asteraceae > Glebionis > Glebionis coronaria. The sequence continues at coordinate 253,458 of JANFOE010001223.1, forward strand.
TCGATCCTTTTTTTTACCACAGGTAAATTGCATTAAAAGAAAAGATACAAATGTCAAAAAGCACAAAGACTAAGAAGCAAGGACAAACCCCTAAACTTCTAGCTTTGGCAACAAAAAAGTAATGGCCATGAACAATAACCATGCTCATATCAACAAGTACTAATACAAAAAGCAACTAAATCCAATGTAGAAAAAGCTGCTAAATCCCATCAAAACTTGGTCCCTATAGATGAAGATCAAGCTCCTGCTCTTTAATGGCACACCAAAAAAATCCATCACTTAGTTCAATAAGAGTCCTACTTCAGAATCCATGGCAGCCCTCAGTACAATCCACAAAGGGAAAATACCAAGAACAACCAATCCATCCCAATAGAACCTCTAACCAAAACTAACCTTCATAAATCACCATCTGAACAAGCAGAATACAAAGAGAGGGCCAGTGTAGCACATCATATCTATTACCTCCTCAAAACCCCTATCAATGTAAAACCCAATGTGAAACCATAAACAGGGGAAAGAGTACAACTAAATATGAATCCTCTCATGATGCAATAACCTGAATATATATCAGCTCAACAATAAAAAGATACAAGGTTAATTAAAAATAAAAGGGAGGACTAAGCATCAAATAAAACAGGTTTGGCAACTAAAACTTGTTCAAATAGGTAGCACAAGGGAGACATGCACCATACCAAGCATAGACGGCACATCTTTCAGCACGTTCTAGATGGCATAGCACACTCCCCCAAATACTACCCAAAACCCCACTAATAGCACATCAAACCTCCAAAACAAACAATCCAGAAAAGTCCTCCCGCAAACTCCCTATAGAAAAAAGAGCTAAAACAAAAAGTTAGATAACAAGGTATGAATACTATAACAAAATCATACCAAAGGAGAAAACCACAAGTACTCCACCAAACTTCAAAAACAAGGCAGCATCTACAGGTCTTCATACAAAAGTAACAACCTGTCATAATAGAGATTTGAAACCACATTCTATTGCATTCCCAAAAACCCGTCCCACCATGGGACCAACTTCATCATAAAACAAAAGGATCACTCGCCATTAGTGTCCATTAAGTCACTAAACACCTCATCAGTAATGTGCTTATTTTTATCCTTAATGCTAACTGGAAAGTTCCAAATCCTAGCAGCCTCAATGACATCAGGAGTAGCTCTAAGACTTAAAATTAAGATCCTATTCCTAACAAAGTTACAAATCATGCTAAACACATCATTTTCACTCCTACTAGATCCTTCAAAGAACCTAATATTTCTTTCCTAGTGATGAGACGGCTTTTATACATGGTCTCATCGTTCTTTTTGGACTTAAAATGCATTAAATATCATCAAAATACCCAAATATATGCTTGTGTTTGTTGCTTGTGTATTTTAGGTACGGATATTGAGAAAATGACAAAAGATCACAAGAATCACGCAACAACGAACACGGGAAACGAAGCCGCACGATGAACCAAGCCCTAGTGAGGAATTTTCCAAAGAAAACCCTTGAAGATTTGAAGAATATTGAAGATTGGTCCTCCAAGTTTGAAGAATTGACACTTTATACCCTTGTATCTTCATAATTACAAGTTTGGTCCCTAAAGTTTGTCAAAATTACAAAAAGGACCCTCAACTTTCAACAATTGGCAAAAATGGCCCCTCATCTTTGAAGAACTTGTCATATTTGACCCTCCAATTATCAAATATACAAGATTGATCCTCCATGTTTGAAGAAAATACAAGAAATGTCCTTGGAAATTGGTTAAATGTTCAAAAGTTAGCCTAAATCAACAAAGGACTGAATTTGCAAATGGATTTGGACTGGCCATGAAAGGCACTTAACTGAATTGGACTGACCTTGCAAATACTTAACAATGAACTACGTTAAGTTTGGACTGGTGATTTTATTACCCAACCTAAGCCCATTACCCAACCCAAGCCCAATACACCCCTATACCCGGTTTAGTATTAAAACGTGGTCAAATATGGTCAAAACTCCCACTTAACTCCCTTTCCCACCTAAAACATGTTTTTAAAACTTGTTTTTCCCTTTTGGATTAAAAACCTGCCTAATCCACCATCAACCCTAATCCCACCCCAGAATCAATTAAGCCAAATCCAAAGGGATAATACCCCAAAATGACTAGATCCCTAATTACCCAAACCCTCACCATAACCCACCCTTTAAAATCACTCCACGTGTCCTGTGGTCCTCTCCCCAGCTTTCCCCTGCCCCACTTTCTAGCTTGAAGACAAAGATGGCAGAAGACATCAACGAACCAGGGCTATTTCGTGTTGGCAAAGGAATAAATAAACGACTAAGATGAATGAATCCAGCTGTATCATCACCACATTCACATGTGATCCATTTGACCAAAGAAAAGTTCAAATTGGAGAATGGAATATGCTGAAGATATCCAAGGGCACATTTGGGAGTTTACCATTAGGGTTTCTAGATTCTAGAGTCTTCTTTGTAAGCCTATAAAAGGCATTAGGGTTTTAGCATTTCGTCTTGTCTCAGTTTTTTTTTTAAACTTTGTAATTTTTCAATGGAATGAAAAAAAGTATTTTAGTTTTTAAAGCCACTGAGTACCATTTAATTCTTTACATTTCCAGTTTAAATTTATTTTAGTTCAAGTTTTAAAAAGATTTGTGAAAGTTTTTAAGGAGGAGGAAAGAAAACAGGTTGGATTATTGTACTGGTCCCTCTTTTTGATTTTCAGGTTTAAGGTAGAAGGATTGTTGATAATTATTCTGCATACATCCGAATGTATGGGAGGTGGATTTACATCCACAAAGAATCTTGGATGTAAGATTCTAAGGTAAACTCTTTTTTCCCTTTTTGAAAGTTTTCAGAAAAAGTGATTTATGAGATTTGTGTAATTGCATCATTAGTGTGTAATTCTGCTTTGTTTTGTGTTCTGATGTTATGAAATGCATGTTTAGAAGTTATAAATCCAGTTTGATTGAGTTTGGATAGGATTTTGTTTGGAAAATATTGGTTTAAAAGTTTTAAAGGGCTGTTTGGATACAAGTTTTAGCAAGATTGAATCTTTTGTTTGTATTCTAAAAAGGTGTTAGAAGGATTGATTAGAGTTGTTGTGGTTGTTAGCTAAAGTATGTTTCAGTTTGGTAGAGATTTGCAACAAGTTTGTTGAGTAAAAAGGGAAAAAGTGTGTTTAAAATCTGCTTAGGCTTGTTTTGCTTATTTTTCATGAAATTTTGATGCAAGATCTTGAAACCTGTTAAGTGCTAGGCTATTATAGGTTTAAATTTGGTTTGTAAGTTGATTGGTGAGCTTTTATGCAAAAATTTGGTGGCTGAATTTCAATTGAGTGCAATCTGTCAGCCGAAAAAGTCCACAGACCTCATAAGAGACCTCAGAAACTTGCATCTGCTTATGTATGCCTTTTTTGTGTAAGATTTTTGTGCTAGGTGTGTTTTATCTGCTCATTTTGACTCCCTTCACTCAGAAAGAGTGAAGGGGTGCCCTTGTGTTCCACAAAAATCATCACGCACTCAATCCAAGACCTCTTGGAAGTTTCTCACCACTTGTGAAGAAACAAAACAAAGAAACAAGAAAAAGGATTGTGTTCAATATTCAAACTGGATACGATTTTGGTTCTTAATTGTGTTTAATCTTGGCTAAAAAAGGACTTGAATTGTGTTTTTGTAGCATATAAAGGTCACAGATTGGTTTTAAAAGTAAAAAAAAAAAGAAACAAAAAGCAAAAACACACCCGTAGCAGGACTCGAACCCCAGACCTCTCGAAGGAGGGTTAGGGGCTCTACCGCTAATCTAGATGGTTTTTTACGTTTAAGGTTGATTTCAAACGTTATTTAACACGTTTTTGGTTGGTTAGCTTAAATATAAGCCGTAGCTTATTCCTTAACTTTTGGGCTTATTTAATAAGCTAATTTCGTTTAGCTTATTTTTCCTAGGACCATTATTGGATTGTTGATTTTTCTGGCTTAGTTTTATAATTTTCCTTTTATTTAATTATTTTTTAGCATTTATTTATTATACGTTTTTTATTAAGTCACTAAAAAATATTAAAAAGTAATAAAAAAATACAAAAAATAGTTTTTAGGTTTTAATTCTTATTTTTGAGGTTTACAAATCAAAAAGTTTTCAAAAACTTTAATTTTTAATTTTATTTAATTTTAGGGTTTTTAGACAACTTTAAAAATTAATATAAAATTAACTAAAGGTTTTCGGAACTTTAATTTTCATTTTCTTCTTAGTTAGAATATTAAGGATTTTTGAGAATTTTTTAGAATTTATTTGAGAATTTTTAATTCTTTAGAATATTTTATTATTATTTTATTCATTAAAATTCAAAGTTTTATTTTTATCTTTTTTTTATTTTTCCTAGATTCTAGACATTAAAATAGGAACTTTTTCACTTTCCAATTAATTTTTAGGCTTTTCAATTAATTTTTAGAATTAATTTAAGATTTAATACATTTTAATAGTTTTTTAGAGTTTAAAAATAGTTTAATTTGGTTTTAAAATTTTTAAAAATAGTTTTTAGCTTAATTAGGTCATTTTTGAGGTTTACAAACTATAAAATCTTGTTTAGGGCTTTTTGATAATTAAAAGTGATTTTTAGGGCTTTAATTAGCATTAAAAAGTCATTTTTAATTAATTAAAAGGTTTTAGCAAGTTTGGATTTTTTGTAAACTCTTAGAATATTATTTGGGATTTTTAGTAATTTTTAGAAATTTTTAGGTTAAAATTTTAATTTTCGTCGTTTTTACGGTTTTACGTTTACGCCTTTTTCGTCGTAGTTTAATTAGTTTTCGTAACCGTCTCTTCTTTCCTTTCTCATTTCTTTTCTTCTTGATCATAATCACAAACATCATATATCAATTCTTAACACAACTCACTTGCCTCCTCGAGAACGAACTCACCTAGGGTCATTCACACACGGTTTTCCTAAATCGTCGTGCACTTGCCCTATTTATTGCTCTCTTTTCCTAAAGGGTTGCAAAACTCCAACATCATTTTGGCGCCGCTGCCGGGGAGGCGTGTTGTGTTTTGGTTGAACCATTGTTGTTTTTTTATATATAGCCATAAAAGTATTTGTATTAATAGCACTCTATTAATACGTATTATCGTTTTTCGATTTTTGTGAATATTATTACTATATTGTATACGTAGAACAATAAATTTACAAGTACTCCAAATACGTGAGCAATCACAACCTTGATTCGGGATTTCATCACTCGAACATTGTATTCGAATCTCAAACCAAAGAAAAAAGGCAAAAATAGATAAATACTTTCGTGAAGCTTGATTTTGATAATACAAACTATAAGGTGGGTATAAGGCGGTTGTATTTCACGACCTAAAGGAAAAAGGCTCTTAAGTGCTTCGCGCCGCCTCGTTTCCTCCGCTTGCTTGTGCGTATTTGATTTTGAGAGTGAATCGAGGGTTTTGCCGCCCAAAGTATTATTACGTATCATATATATTTTCTTGGTTTCATTTGATTAAACCCTCTTGAACGATTTGGTGTTCCACCATCGTTCTAAAGTCATCGAAGGCGTTCACTTCACGTGTTCGTTTTCATTCCTTGAGGCTTCTTTAATCGAGAGATTTGATTAAGGAGGAGATTTGTAGATTTTGGTCTACTTAATACATTCCAAAAAATCCAAAAAAGTTAAAAACAATCAAAAACCACAAAAAAATTGAAAAAGTAAAAATACCAAAAAGAATCTTCTTTGCTCGCCTTCTCGTTGTACGTGACGTTTATGCAAACTCGCTCTAAAGCTAGACGTGCTCGTAAACGAAGAAACAAATCACTCACTCCTACTAGTGAGGACTCTCCTATTGACGAACCCATTGTAGTGAAAGAAGCACCCATGGCTAATCGAACTATGATGGAGTTGCTTCAAGCACCCACCGAGGGTTATGGAGAAGCGATTGTGATTCCCGCTATCCTTGCGGAGAATTTTGAGGTTAAGACGGGTTTGTTGTCCATGATTCAAAACAACAAGTTTCGAGGGGACGAAAAGGACAACCCTCATAACCACATTCGCCAATTTAATCGTCTCACCGCCACGTGCAAGTTTAAGGATGTTTCAAACGACTCTATTAAGATGATGCTTTTTCCGTATTCCTTAGCAGGGCCCGCAAAAATTTGGTTAGAGAAAGAGCCACCCAATTCTATATTGACGTGGAAGGATCTCGTTTCAAAATTCGTGAACCAATTTTTTCCGCCCTCTAAGACTACGCACTTGAAAAACGAGATTTCAAAGTTTTCGCAAGAGTTTAATGAGAGTTTTTCAACGGCTTGGAATAGGTTTAAGGAAATGTTGCACGAATGTCCTCATCATGGTTTTTCCGACTTACATCAAATAGACACGTTTTACAATGGCTTGAACGATCATGAGCGTGATTATCTTAATGCCGCCGCGGGTGGTAATTTCTTGTGTAAGACGGTCGAGGAAGCATTAGTAATTATTGAGAATAGGTCTAAGGTGTATAGTCCTCGTAGCACGTCGAGTGTTCGTAAGGCTTCGTCTTCATCTTCACCTAGTTTGTCACACACCGTTGATGCTTGCCAAGTCGAGGCTAATTTGGAGAACAAAATTTTTGATATAGTGAAAGGCTTGTTAGTTGAGTTTAAAGTTGGTGAACAACCCGCTCCCGCTACGATTAAAGCGGTTGAGGTTTCTTGTATGTATTGTGGTGGAGCTCACGATTATTCCGAGTGCATTACCAACGGTGGTAACACTTCGAGTGCCTTCGCGGCCGCGGGAACTTATAACCAAAACGGTCAAGTTCCTCGCACTAATCAATTGACTCCATCGGGTTTTTCACCAAATCAAAATGCTAACAATTATCGAAACAATCAAGTTGGTTACCAAAGCAATCAAAGGAACAATTATAAGGGTAATAACAACTATGGGAATCAAGGGAGTAGTAGTGGTAGCCAATTGCAAAATCAAAATCAAAACCGTAATTTTCAAAATGCAAGTCAAGGTCTTCAAAATAATAAAGAACTTCCATTGGACTTTTTGAATTACACTACTTCAAATGTTAACATTATGGAAAACATTCAAGAGCAAATGGCTAATCAAGCTAAGGAGACGGCTAAGAATGCAAAGGAGTTAGCTAATTTCATTAAGGAAAATCTAGCCATGAGGAATGAATTGAAAAATGATTTTGCTAACCAAATTCGAGGTCAAAACAACAAGATAGAGCAAAGTCATGCTAGGCTTGAACAAAGAATTGACCAAAAAGCCGCTATTCAAGATGTGAAGTTTAATAATTTTGATGCTAAGCTTAATGCAATTTTAGAAGCCGTAATGGGAAACAAAGCCTCTACTTTGGGTAGTTTGCCTAGTAACACCGTTTCAAACCCGAAGGGAGAGATGAAAGTGATTACCACACGTAGTGGTAAGGCATTTAAAGAACCGACTCCTCAACCAATTACTCCAACGGTGGAGGAAATTGAGGAAGAACCCGAGGTGGTGGTCGAAAAGGAGCATATTTCAAGCCCACAAAGTACCGCTCATGCCACACCTACGGTTGACCCATCACCCATATTGGAACCCGAGATTCCAAAGGCTATGCCTATGCCCCAACCCACACCACCCTTGCCTTACCCATCGAGACTTAGGAAGGAGAAACGACAAGAGCGCGACAACTATCAATTTGAGCTTTTTATGAAAATGTTTCGTGATTTGCACTTTAATGTGAGTTTCGCCGATGCCTTGGTCATGATGCCTCGATTTGCCGCTAACTTTAAGAGTATGTTGAACAACAAGGAAAAATTACACCAAAAGTCTAGTTGTTCGTCGGTTTATCTTAATCGCATACCTCAAAAAGTCGGTGATCCCGGTAAATTTTTGATCCCTTGTGCAATTCAAGATATGGAAGAATGCTACGCCTTGGCCGATCTTGGTGCTAGCATTAACTTGATGCCACTTGCAATCTACAAGTCGCTCAATCTTCCTAATCTTACTCCTTCACGAATGTCTATTGAGTTGGCCGACCATTCCACGATTCTTGCATGTGGTTTGGCGGAAGACGTTTTTGTGAAAGTGGGGAAGTTCTACTATCCCGTAGACTTTATTGTTGTTGACATCCCCACGGATCCTCAAGTTCCTCTTATTTTAGGTCGTTCGTTTTTAGATACGTCTATGGCTTTGATTGATGTGCATGCTAGAAAGATCACCTTACGTTTCAACGACGAGGAACTTGTTATAAACGCAACTCAAAATTCTCAACTTTCTCATGTTTATTCCGTTGCTACCATAAACCTCGTTGATATGATCGACGTGGTTTGCGAGGAATTTTCACAAGAAGTTTTAGGGTTTGGTGATGAAGAAACTAGTGGCAATCCCACTATGTTAGATCCAATTCTTGATAATTCGACACCAACCTTCACTCCTTTCGAAGGTGGTGGTTTTACGTTGGAAGAATTCGATGTTCCACGTACTTGTGACGAAGACCTCGACAACTATGAGGACTTCTCGATTATCAAGGATTTTCTCAACGATTTCCCATTTCCTCCACCCGAGGAGGTTATGAGTATTGAGCCCAAATCTTCACTTGAGGAACCACCTATTCTCGAGTTGAAAGATTTACCTCCTCACCTCGAGTATGTCTATTTGGAGGAGGACGACAAATTGCCGGTTATTATTGCGAAGGAACTTTCGAATGATGAAAAAACCGCACTTGTCGATGTTCTTAAGGATCACAAAGGGGCGATTGCGTGGAAGTTATCCGACATTAAGGGAATCGATCCCAAATTTTGTACACACAAAATATTAATGGAGGAAGATTTCAAGCCAACAATCCAAAGTCAAAGGAGGGTGAACCCCAAAATTCACGACGTCATCAAAAAGGAGGTCCTTAAACTCCTTGACGCGGGAATGATTTACCCTATTTCCGATAGCCCTTGGGTGAGTCCTATTCATTGTGTCCCTAAAAAGGGAGGGATGACCGTTGTGCCAAACGATGCCAACGAGTTGATTCCCACGAGACTCGTGACCGGATGGAGAGTGTGCATTGACTATCGTAAGTTGAATGAAGCCACTCGAAAAGACCATTTTCCCTTGCCCTTCATGGACCAAATGTTGGAGCGTCTTGCGGGAAACGATTTCTATTGCTTTTTAGATGGTTTTTCCGGTTACTTCCAAATTCCCATCGATCCTCGTGATCAAGAAAAAACTACGTTTACGTGTCCATATGGAACGTTTGCTTATCGTAGAATGCCATTCGGACTTTGTAATGCACCGGGAACTTTTCGACGATGCATGATGGCTATTTTTCATGATATGATCGAGAAGACGATGGAAGTCTTCATGGATGACTTTTCCGTGTTTGGTGATTCCTTTACTTCGTGTTTGTCGAACCTTGAGAGAATGTTAAAACGTTGTGAGGAAACCAACCTTGTGCTCAATTGGGAAAAGTGTCATTTTATGGTTAGAAGTGGAATCGTCTTAGGGCACAAGGTCTCGAAAGCGGGGATTGAGGTAGATCAAGCTAAGGTAGACGTCATCGCCAAATTACCTCATCCCAAAACCGTCAAGGGAGTTAGGAGTTTCCTAGGCCACGCGGGCTTTTATCGACGATTCATCAAGGATTTCTCGAAGATTTCTCGACCCATTACACATCTTCTTGAAAAAGAAGCACGTTTTGTCTTTGACGAAGATTGTGTACGAGCCTTTGAGATCCTTAAGAGGAAACTTACCGAAGCTCCCATTCTTGTTGCTCCAAATTGGAACCTCCCCTTTGAGCTTATGTGTGATGCAAGTGATTACGCTATTGGGGCCGTTTTGGGGCAACGTCATGATAAGAATTTCTTGCCTATACACTATGCTAGCAAGACAATGACCGAGGCTCAACTTAAATACACTACAACGGAAAAGGAGTTCCTTGCCGTGGTGTATGCATTTGAGAAATTCCGACCTTACCTCGTCTTGACAAAATGCATAGTGTATACGGACCATTCGGCTATCAAGTATCTCATGGCTAAACAAGATGCAAAGCCGAGATTACTTCGTTGGATTCTCCTCCTTCAAGAATTTGATCACAAAATCGTTGACAAAAAAGGAGCCGAGAATCTAGCGGCCGATCATCTCTCTCGTTTGGAAGATCCTCACCAAAGTGTTTACGAGCCTAAGGAAATCACCGAAACATTTCCGCTCGAGACACTTGGTGTAGTGAATTCCAAACTTGATTCTTCTACCCCATGGTTTGCGAATTTTGCAAATTACCATGCGGGTAACTTCATCATTAAGGGTATGACAACTCAAGAAAAACGAAAATTCTTTCGTGATGTCAAGTTCTATTTTTGGAACGACCCTTACTTGTTTCGAACTTGTGCGGATCAAATCATCCGCCGTTGTGTATTTGGCACCGAAGCTTCTAACATCCTTAGAGCTTGCCATGAGGGACCCACGGGTGGTCACCACGGTGCTAATCTCACGGCTAAAAAGGTGTTTGATGCCGGCTTCTTTTGGCCTACTATTTACCGAGATGCACAAGATCTTGTGAAGTCTTGTGATTCATGCCAACGACAAGGAAAAGCCTCACAAAAAGATGAAATGCCACAAACTATCATTCAAGTATGTGAGATCTTTGACGTTTGGGGCATAGACTTTATGGGGCCGTTCCCATCATCTCGTGGTAATAAGTATATTCTTGTTGCGGTTGACTACCTTTCTAAGTGGGTGGAGGCGAAGGCCTTGCCCACTAATGATGCTCATGTGGTAGTTAAGTTCTTGAAAAGTTTGTTTGCTAGGTTTGGAACCCCTCGTGCTATCATAAGCGATCGTGGAACCCATTTTTGTAATGACCAATTCGAAAGGGTTCTAAGGAAATATGGGGTTACACATCGTCTTTCTACGGCTTATCACCCACAAACGAGTGGGCAAGTCGAGGTTTAAAACCGAGCATTGAAGAGGATCTTGGAGAGATCCGTGGGGGAAAACCGACAATCTTGGTCGGATAAGTTAGACGATGCTTTATGGGCCTTTAGGACCGCTCATAAGACGCCCATTGGGTGCACTCCCTATAAGCTTGTGTATGGAAAAAATTGTCATTTGCCTATCGAGTTAGAACACAAGGCTTATTGGGCCCTAAAGCATTGTAATGATGATATGGAGACCGCGGGAAAACACCAGAAAATGCAATTAAATGAATTGGATGAATTAAGAGATATTGCTTATGAAAATTCATTGATTTACAAAGAGAAAACTAAAAAGTTGCATGATTCAAAAATTAAAAACCGGGTTTTTAACATTGGGGATCAAGTTTTACTTTTTAATTCAAGATTGAAAATATTTTCCGGTAAATTGAAATCCCGTTGGTCCGGTCCATTCACCGTGACTCAAGTATTTCCTTATGGGACCATCGAGCTAGCTCAAGATGATGGTCCTAACTTCAAGGTGAATGGACATAGGTTGAAGCACTACTTTGGTGGGGAAGTTCCATCCTTGAACTACCTCGACCAAGTCACCTTCCCCAATGATAATTAGTATTGAGGGGATCGAGTCGAGCTCATGACTCGGTAATCAAAAACGAGGTGCCTCGTGGGGGAGTCCCATGCTTATCCTATGTACATATTATCGCTTTCTAATGTAGCTTACGTGTGGGGATTCGTGCCCTTCCAACCTTTGTTTCGTGGTTGTTTGTGATATGTGGTTTTTAGATCATGATCTTCACGATTGGAGCCTCTCGTGTTCGTTTTATGGGAGCACTCGATCGTTTGCTTTGGAGACATTTCTCAATATCCATGATATATCCTTTATTGTTCTAACCTTAGGTTTTTAGCACACTTCATAAACGGCTTTAAATTTAATGGTTACACCCTTTCCATGCTAGATTAGGCATTCGACTACGTCTCTAGTATGGGGGTGTTTGCACCCCTAGACTCGAAACATTGAGGACAATGTTTAACTTTAGTATGGGGGGGTGAATAGATACTTGCCTTGCCAAACCTTCACGCTTTCCAAAGTTTATCGTTTTGTTTATCGTTTTGTTGCAAAATAAGGCTAAAAATGGCCAAATTTTAAAAATTTTCTAGTTTTTTATAAGTGTTTGAAGACACGAATGTTGATTTTCCGATGGCGAGAATAAGAGTAATTTTTGACTCGACCGTGCATGTTGAGCACTTAGCTTTGATTCCTTAACTACACATTAGGCTAAGTCTCTTAAATGAGGACGAGAAATGATAGAGTTAATTATAAGTTACTATGCTAAACGTAGAGTACTCGTATTCTTTCAAAAACTCATGTGTTCTCGTTGTTTGCTTATTCTCCCTTCGCATGTAAATATTTTTTGCTTAATAAATATTGACTTAGCGGTTTAGTTAGGATTGTTGGGTTTCTAGTCTTTTCTAGTAGCTTCCGTGTAATTAAATTGGGAAGACATTAAGATATCGCCAGCGTCACGGTTTTGAAGTATTGGCAACCCGAATAATCGAAAGCTTCACCCAATAATAAGATTTCAAGTGCTCACCTAAATCAAGCAAACAATTTGAAGCCCCAGAAGGCCGAAAAATCTATGCAAAATTGAAAGTGAATCAAGCCTTAATCTTCGAAGCTTTAAAGATCCAAAATTCGCTTTAGCGTGAGGATATACGTCTTTGGCTAATAAAACCACCGATGAGGCAGATAATAAAAGGCAAGGCAAGACCAAAGTCATAATAAAAGCTTCATGGCGAAGTTGAATAAAAGATGGAGGTAAACCAAAGATAATAAGGCCCTTCCGTTAGGGGGCATATAAATGTCTTGGTAATAAGTCTCATGTTCAAAACCGTTATAAAACCGTGTTTATCGATTCTTCTTGTCAACTTAATTTTTTAACATCGTTGTCTATTAGGAGGGGTTATTGATTTGATGGTCTTAGTTACACCGTTAGGACTCTATTTTTAGACCTAAATCTCTATTATCACATAAGTCAACAATGTATCCTCGTGAAACATTCAAGACATCATAAAATATAAGAGATACAACTTAGGAATAATGGGAGGATAAGTACGTGATTAGGGCATATGAGTAGTGTTAGCATTACTAACTTATAATGACAATGATCTCGTTGCACGCTTTGCATGGAATTGAAGTGAAAATCGAGGACGACGAAATTATTTCTAACGAAGCATTCACGTGTTCTTATTCTATGAACCTAAACGTCCCAATTTGCGATGAAAATCATACATTATGTCTATAACACAAGTAGTAGTGATAGAAGTAGTATAGCTAGTTTATCATTCCAATAAAGTGAATAAAATGAATTTTGGAGATGCTACGATACTTTATTCTAGCATTGCGTGAGGGCACGGCAATGGTTTAGTATGGTGGAGTGATGAGACGGCTTTTATACATGGTCTCATCGTTCTTTTTGGACTTAAAATGCATTAAATATCATCAAAATACCCAAATATATGCTTGTGTTTGTTGCTTGTGTATTTTAGGTACGGATATTGAGAAAATGACAAAATATCACAAGAATCACGCAAAAACGAACACGGGAAACGAAGCCGCACGATGAACCAAGCCCTAGTGAGGAATTTTCCAAAGAAAACCCTTGAAGATTTGAAGAATATTGAAGATTGGTCCTCCAAGTTTGAAGAATTGACACTTTATACCCTTGTATCTTCATAATTACAAGTTTGGTCCCTAAAGTTTGTCAAAATTACAAAAAGGACCCTCAACTTTCAACAATTGGCAAAAATGGCCCCTCATCTTTGAAGAACTTGTCATATTTGACCCTCCAATTATCAAATATACAAGATTGATCCTCCATGTTTGAAGAAAATACAAGAAATGTCCTTGGAAATTGGTTAAATGTTCAAAAGTTAGCCTAAATCAACAAAGGATTGAATTTGCAAATGGATTTGGACTGGCCATGAAAGGCACTTAACTGAATTGGACTGGCCTTGCAAATACTTAACAATGAACTACGTTAAGTTTGGACTGGTGATGTTATTACCCAACCTAAGCCCATTACCCAACCCAAGCCCAATACACCCCTATACCCGGTTTAGTATTAAAACGTGGTCAAATATGGTCAAAACTCCCACTTAACTCCCTTTCCCACCTAAAACATGTTTTTAAAACTTGTTTTTCCCTTTTGGATTAAAAACCTGCCTAATCCACCATCAACCCTAATCCCACCCCAGAATCAATTAAGCCAAATCCAAAGGGATAATACCCCAAAATGACCAGATCCCTAATTACCCAAACCCTCACCATAACCCACCCTTTAAAATCACTCCACGTGTCCTGTGGTCCTCTCCCCAGCTTTCCCCTGCCCCACTTTCTAGCTTGAAGTCAAAGATGGCAGAAGACATCAACGAACCAGGGCTATTTCGTGTTGGCAAAGGAATAAATAAACGACTAAGATGAATGAATCCAGCTGTATCATCACCACATTCACATGTGATCCATTTGACCAAAGAAAAGTTCAAATTGGAGAATGGAATATGCTGAAGATATCCAAGGGCACATTTGGGAGTTTACCATTAGGGTTTCTAGATTCTAGAGTCTTCTTTGTAAGCCTATAAAAGGCATTAGGGTTTTAGCATTTCGTCTTGTCTCAGTTTTTTTTTTAAACTTTGTAATTTTTCAATGGAATGAAAAAAAGTATTTTAGTTTTTAAAGCCACTGAGTACCATTTAATTCTTTACATTTCCAGTTTAAATTTATTTTAGTTCAAGTTTTAAAAAGATTTGTGAAAGTTTTTAAGGAGGAAGAAAGAAAACAGGTTGGATTATTGTACTGGTCCCTCTTTTTGATTTTCAGGTTTAAGGTAGAAGGATTGTTGATAATTATTCTGCATACATCCGAATGTATGGGAGGTGGATTTACATCCACAAAGAATCTTGGATGTAAGATTCTAAGGTAAACTCTTTTTTCCCTTTTTGAAAGTTTTCAGAAAAAGTGATTTATGAGATTTGTGTAATTGCATCATTAGTGTGTAATTCTGCTTTGTTTTGTGTTCTGATGTTATGAAATGCATGTTTAGAAGTTATAAATCCAGTTTGATTGAGTTTGGATAGGATTTTGTTTGGAAAATATTGGTTTAAAAGTTTTAAAGGGCTGTTTGGATACAAGTTTTAGCAAGATTGAATCTTTTGTTTGTATTCTAAAAAGGTGTTAGAAGGATTGATTAGAGTTGTTGTGGTTGTTAGCTAAAGTATGTTTCAGTTTGGTAGAGATTTGCAACAAGTTTGTTGAGTAAAAAGGGAAAAAGTGTGTTTAAAATCTGCTTAGGCTTGTTTTGCTTATTTTTCATGAAATTTTGATGCAAGATCTTGAAACCTGTTAAGTGCTAGGCTATTATAGGATTAAATTTGGTTTGTAAGTTGATTGGTGAGCTTTTATGCAAAAATTTGGTGGCTGAATTTCAATTGAGTGCAATCTGTCAGCCGAAAAAGTCCACAGACCTCATAAGAGACCTCAGAAACTTGCATCTGCTTATGTATGCCTTTTTGTGTAAGATTTTTGTGCTAGGTGTGTTTTATCTGCTCATTTTGACTCCCTTCACTCAGAAAGAGTGAAGGGGTGCCCTTGTGTTCCACAAAAATCATCACGCACTCAATCCAAGACCTCTTGGAAGTTTCTCACCACTTGTGAAGAAACAAAACAAAGAAACAAGAAAAAGGATTGTGTTCAATATTCAAACTGGATACGATTTTGGTTCTTAATTGTGTTTAATCTTGGCTAAAAAAGGACTTGAATTGTGTTTTTGTAGCATATAAAGGTCACAGATTGGTTTTAAAAGTAAAAAAAAAAAAGAAACAAAAAGCAAAAACACACCCGTAGCAGGACTCGAACCCCAGACCTCTCGAAGGAGGGTTAGGGGCTCTACCGCTAATCTAGATGGTTTTTTACGTTTAAGGTTGATTTCAAACGTTATTTAACACGTTTTTGGTTGGTTAGCTTAAATATAAGCCGTAGCTTATTCCTTAACTTTTGGGCTTATTTAATAAGCTAATTTCGTTTAGCTTATTTTTCCTAGGACCATTATTGGATTGTTGATTTTTCTGGCTTAGTTTTATAATTTTCCTTTTATTTAATTATTTTTTAGCATTTATTTATTATACGTTTTTTATTAAGTCATTAAAAAATATTAAACAGTAATAAAAAATACAAAAAAATAGTTTTTAGGTTTTAATTCTTATTTTTGAGGTTTACACATCAAAAAGTTTTCAAAAACTTTAATTTTTAATTTTATTTAATTTTAGGGTTTTTAGACAACTTTAAAAATTAATATAAAATTAACTAAAAGGTTTTAGGAACTTTAATTTTCATTTTCTTCTTAGTTAGAATATTTAGGATTTTTGAGAATTTTTTAGAATTTATTTGAGAATTTTTAATTTTTTAGAATATTTTATTATTATTTTATTCATTAAAATTCAAAGTTTTATTTTTAACTTTTTTTTATTTTTCCTAGATTCTAGACATTAAAATAGGAATTTGTCACTTTCCAATTAATTTTTAGGCTTTTCAATTAATTTTTAGAATTAATTTAAGATTTAATACATTTTAATAGTTTTTTAGAGTTTAAAAATAGTTTAATTTGGTTTTAAAATTTTTAAAAATAGTTTTTAGCTTAATTAGGTCATTTTTGAGGTTTACAAACTATAAAATCTTGTTTAGGGCTTTTTGATAATTAAAAGTGATTTTTAGGGCTTTAATTAGCATTAAAAAGTCATTATTTAATTAATTAAAAGGTTTTAGCAAGTTTGGATTTTTTGTAAACTCTTAGAATATTATTTGGGAATTTTAGTAATTTTTATAAATTTTTAGGTTAAAATTTTAATTTTCGTCGTTTTTACGGTTTTACGTTTACGCCTTTTTCGTCGTAGTTTAATTAGTTTTCGTAACCGTCTCTTCTTTCCTTTCTCATTTCTTTTCTTCTTGATCATAATCACAAACATCATATATCAATTCTTAACACAACTCACTTGCCTCCTCGAGAACGAACTCACCTAGGGTCATTCACACACGGTTTTCCTAAATCGTCGTGCACTTGCCCTATTTATTGCTCTCTTTTCCTAAAGGGTTGCAAAACTCCAACATCACCTACCAAATATAATAGACCGCAGCACCAAGACAAAGTCTTTGAATTACACTTGTGACAATCCATCAATTTATGGTTTATATTTTATTCTCAAATATTATTTAAAAACATTATTTTAATGTTATATTATGAACTCACTTATTTTTGGGAAGAAATTTGGATTTACGTCTCGAAGTAGCATCGAGTACGTCTAAACCGGAGGATTCAACGTTACGTGCTTACGTTTACATACACCGTCTTTGGTGACAGTCCGACATTTATGAAAATAAATTTGTCCGTGAATATTATTTTGAGATTTTAAATTTGTGTTGGTTCATAAACTCATAAATTTACGAGAAGAGACTAGGACTTACGTGAATAATTTAACGTCCTTTACGACTAAACTGGAAACCTTAGGATTACGTATTTACGTTTTTGAACTCCGTTTTTGATGAGACAATTTTTATTAGATTCGTTTTGTGCCGTTGATTCATAATTTATAAAAACGTTTTTCGTAAAACAACCCGAGGGCACGCAAATCGAGGAAACTAGAATCGAGGAGTACCCGTAAATAATTGGGGATGAGAAAAAACAAGTTTTGCCCCACCCCCACATATGGGACGGCATAACTTAGCAACAATACCATGAGGTGTCATCACCTCCTAAACAAGCTAACACTTGTCTTGTAAGCTTAGTAACTAAGCTACTCTTACACAAAACCATACACCTCCAACCATTTACTCATTATTTCACATGCAAAACCACCACATAATCTCTCTTTCCCTCTCCTCTCTTCAGTCCCAACTCCACATAAAACACCCCATCTTGATCAATTTTTACCACAATATCATGTGTTATTCATACACATGATGAAGGACTCTTGAAGCTCTATTGATTGGTGGTCATTTTAACATCCAAGAAGAAGATTTGGTGATGTCCAAGGGCTGATTTCTACAAGAAGATTACAAGTATTGGTGGCCTTGAAAGATTGGTGTTGATTTATCACAAGTTTCTCCATCAAAAATCCAAGCCTTGATGAATACCTACATAATCTTGGTGGTATAAAGATTGTTCTTCCCATCCAATTGTTATTTTGATTATGTAATCATGTATTTTCTTTCTTATTGTATATGTATATGATGAATATATGATGATAAAAATGTTTTGTGGGGATCAAGTGTTGATAAACATGGATAAAAAGTTGGAAAACCACATGTAAAATGGTTAAAATCATGGCTAAATTAGGAGGCTGTATAAAACAGTAAAGAATCTTTTTGATAAACTTATGAAATGGCTTGGATACATTAATATACAGTAAGCTATGAGTCTCATACACATGTGAGAGTTGGTCATGCAATGGAATCATCAAAATGAGTGAGATATGATCAAAACAAGATGAGTGTACTAATCTGAATAGTCTGTTTTGTAAGGACTGTTAAGGATAGTTAGACTTGGAATGAGCAGTAGCTATAACGAACTTATTTGTAGCACATAATATGAAGTTTATGCCATACAAAAATGAGCTTCTATCTCCTTATAGAACTCAAGATATGATAAAAATGGTGAAGATGAAACTAAAAATCAGATTTTGAAGAATTAATGTTTAATAGTATTATATAAGCACTCAAACTAATATAGTATAATGTGAATTAAAACCCACTAACTTATAAATTTCATTTATATAAATATGTATAAGGTTAAATAAATGGACACTTTATAAAAATAGTAGTTGAATAAGATTTATAAGTTATAAAAACTATAAACATGATTTTAAGATTTTTTCGACTATTACCGTAAATTTAACATTTTTCGCCAATTAAAACTTAGACGATCAAACCCGTCTAATGTTTGTTTTTAAAAGTCATATAATGATGTATAAGTACCTAATACAAGTAAAAACCGATCAAACCCGAACTATATGACATACGGTCATTAACGAGCTAAGTTAGCATATTTGGACTAATAATTTAACTAAATAAGTTAAACACTTATAAAAATTACTTATTGGGCTTAACCCATTTGGCCCAACATGTAAAGTATAATACTGATAATAAAAGTATAATTGGGCTAATGAATAGCATAGGGCTTGTAATAGGCCCATTGGGCTTCAAAAGGTAATTAAATTGAACTAGTATAACTAGTATAAAAATGTTACCAACACATAAACACTATAATAAATGAGTAAAGATGTATAAACCCACTTGATCATCATCATATATATAAAATCATCATATGTATACATAATTATTATTTTGATAAAGTCATTGGACAAGAGTATAAGACGAGTATTATTTGTCTAGGTTTCCGTGATTGAAGCACGTACCGTACATCCGAATTGCCGATAACCCGCTTTCCCACATCAACGTGAGTTCATAGCCTCACACTCTTTTAAATGTTTTTATGAAATGTTTTATAAACCCGCGAGGGAGATAACATGTTAGTTTTTATAAAATAGGACACCATTTGTCCCGATTGTTTGTATATTCATTTAGACCCGAATGATTGTATGACCCGATGAATGAATATATGACCCGATAAATGAAAGAAAATGGATTATTAAAGTTAGGTTATGTCACTGAAAGTCCCATTAGCATGAATTGTGAACTACCGAGATTTGGTAGACGCTTATGCATATAATAGTACTATTTGGGGACGATCACCCCAGTTCGCGCCTTTACGGTTGATCCCCGTCGTGCCACATTGATTGGTAAGAGAATTTATGTATGAGAAGATTTATAATACAAAGCTTTTAGCTAAGTATAAAATAATTTCGTTCTTCCGATCTCTTCGAATTGACTATTGGTTAAGAGTGCGACTCAATTGTTCTTGGTGGAAAATTAAATGGTTTGTTTGGTTAACTATTTTAAACTAAAAGCAAGTATGAAAATGGCGTTGAGTAAATTAAAGCGTTTAAGAATTAAACTAAAAGCTAATTAGAAAAACATTTTGTAAAACTTTAAGAATTAAAAACATGTTCTATCGGAATGTAACAAAATGAAAGCCATCGGAATAATTAAATGTAAAGCTGTCGGAATGTTCATCTGAATACCCATCGGAATGTTAATGTCAGTTACGTCGGAATATGGTTCTGTCGCAAAGTCCAGATCGGAATGCAAGTAAACACTTCTGTCGCAATGTGCATCTATCGGAATGATGAAATCTATCGGAATACAAGCTACAAAAATTGGGCAGAGTTTTGACTTAACAAGAACCTTAGTCCCGTCGGAATATGCGATCGTAATGAGCGATCGCAATCCCAGATCGGAATAAGGGGAAAATGCCAACGGATCGCAAAGTAAAACCCTTGATGGTTATTGCGATCTAAAAAGCTGCTCGTCGGAATGTTGAAGTCCCCAATATTGCGATGACTGCAACACTTAATCCGAAAATGGAGGCAAGCTGAAAACTCAATAAGCTACAATAAGCTGCCTTATCCGAATCTTAAACAACTCAAAAAGCTTAAATTCGACAACTTTTAAAACATAAATGATCATAAACTTTATGGAAGGAACTTTAAAATGACTAAAACTTTTAAGAAATCCGAAACCAATAAGCTAAAACTTGAAATAAGCAAATAAGCATAAAGAGCTTATAGCTTATATGTGTATGAGCTTATGTAGGAACAAGAAAGATTAACCTTTAATCATGAAAACATCAAATCAAACGTATGAAGCATGAAATTCGGATCAAAGGATAAAGTAAACTAAGAAATGTAGAAGGAGATAAAAGAACTTAAAGCTTAACTTGAACTTGATTAATGAAATCCAAAATACAAAGATTAATGAAAGCTTAAACTTGAAAGATGAAAACAAAGAAAACTTAGTGAGAGAAAGTTGGGAACTTTCTCTCTCTAAAACTAGAAAGAAAAAAATGAAAGACTAAATTAGCTAACCACCCTCCTAATGTGATTAGGAGGGTATTTATAGGCTAAGTGGGAAGTGCATGTGTGTTGTGCTTCCTTCTTTCTTTTTCTTCTCGACTCGATTTAATTCTTTGTCTTTCTCGACGTCGTCTCGGGATTACTCGTCTTAATATTTCTTCATTTATTTAGACTCGAGTTCTTTGACTTCATTAAACTTCCGTATTTAGACTTGTTCTTCGATAAATCTTCAGAATAGGTCTTGGACATCCGTCTTTTAAGCACTCTTGAACTTTTGACTTCATCTTTTCTCGTTTTCTTCGATAAAAGCCCGTGAAATTCCGTGTTTTCTTCCTTTTTCATCTCTTGGTCCTAAAATACAATAAAAGCATAAACCACGCTTAATTCCGACTTTTACGACATAAAATACACGTTTTGGTCTTGTTATTATTGGAAATAAGTGGTAAAAGGATAAGTGTTTTCACACTTATTAAATCCCCTACACTTGACCATTGCAATGCCCTCATGCAATGCATTAACTTTAAAGCACGGTTTACATTTTACAACATAGATAACCCACCTTGGCCTTTATTAACTACTAAACATTTAGGGAAAATAAAAAGATAAAAATAAGTAAAGAAATCAAAGACTTACATTGGTTTTGGCAGCCATGAACGTTTATCATCCTCAAGTTTCACGTTCCCCAAACCAAGCTTAAAAACGAGATCATTGTTATTATAAGTTAGCAAACTAACACGAATTCATGTGGGCCAATTATTTACTTAGACTCCCTTATTCCTAGGTGTATCTCTTATATTTTAATTTTTGTCTTGAATGATCACGAGGATGCATTGTCTGACTTATTTAGATAGTTATTTAGGCCGAAAAGAAAGTGGACGATTTAATCAATAGTTAGCTAAAGGGCAAAATCTTTTAAAACTGCTTCTCGGGACCTCTTAAAGTTCATATCTTGGCATAAGTCGCTTCACGATTTGAGACCTTTCTAGGATCGATATTTGGCCGCGACTTCATACTTCAAATCTTGAGAGACGTTCTTGAAATTATGGTCTTCTCTTCATAATAGGAATTTCTTCACTTGAACTTTTTGAGAGATTCTTCATATTTGGACCACGACTTCTTCATTTTTCTCCAATCTTTATTTTGGACTTTGATATACAACGATCCGCCTCCTTTTAGGACTTGGATCCATTTATCCTCATACCTCGTTATTGTCTTTTTGGATAGATTTCTCCATGATCTTTTGGGGAGTTTTTGCTTTTCGTCGCGTGTCTCGATCCTTCATATTGATTTTCGAAAAATGATTCTTCGCATCACTTTTGGATCTTTAGCAACAAAATGTAGCCCTCATGCCTTGTTAGGGCCTTTTCGGACTCACCAATCTTCGCATCCTGCTTCAATAAGTTATGCCTTGGCTATGAACTCTAATTAATACCGAGCAACTTTTAAACGATCTTGGGCTATAAGCTAAGTAACTTTTCAGATCGTACAACCTTATTTATTGCAGATAAATTTATTAGCAAGCGATGGGAGAATAGGCTCATAATTAACTCACATAAATTCATGAAAGAATACCAAACTTATAATTGACTCTATCATCTCTCGTTCTCCACAGTTTAAAATCTCAAGGAATGAGACTCGTGGATGGTAAGCCAATTAAATCAAAGTTTTGGGTTTTCGAGTAATCTATGGGATCTTGCAAATTCTTAGACTTTTTCAAGTTTAGAAATCGCATTTTAAAGTTCCCTTGATAAACGACTCTCTAGGATCAATTATAGGAACTTGCGAAAAGTTCTTGTTCTTAATCTGTGAGAGTTAAGACTTTCGCGTTTTAAAGTTCCCTATATAAAAGCCTAGCAAAACTTGACTTAAACACGTTAAGGATACTTGCTAGAGTAAACTTGGATAAGTAAACTCGGGTTGAGTCAAAATATTCACGACTTTGAAAAATTAAAAACCACTTTATTTAAACAAGGAAAGAAAATAACCATAACAAAGGAAAATACAACTATACAACCAGGCCAAAATAGATTAAATTTTTTGAAAAATGTCGAAAAATCAAATTTCCAGTTGAAATGAGGGAAAATTCATGGAAAAGACCACTTACTTCGATAGAAGTCCCCCCTACACTTGATATAAACATTATCCTCAATGTTTAAGCATGTGGGAGTAAACTCCCCTATACTTAGGACATTGTGCACTTTGTTTAAATCTTGCTAAGGAAAGGACAACTATAGTGATTTCAATGTGAACATAATAGATATGAAATATTGAATCACGATAGTTTAGGATAGAACCAGGAAGACGGGAACGCGGAATCACGGTTCGTCAAAAGTCATTAAGGTGCTTCTTTAAAGCTTGAATCCCTGCACAAAATAAGAAACAAGACAACCACACATACGAGGCTCCCCCTACACTTATTATGAAAGCAGTAAAGGATAGATCACGGGTTGCCTCCCGAGAAGCGCTTGTTTTTTATAACCAAGTCACGAGCCTGACTCGACCCAAATTTAGTTCTTGGGAAATGTGGTGAGGGATGTAATCATCTCATGAGAGATGTCCTCGCCAAAGTACAACTTCAAACGCTGGCCATTCACCTTGAAATTGGGCCCATTTGGCTCAGAAAGCTCAATGGTGCCATATAGAAAGACTTTAGCGACGGTGAATGGACCAGACCAGTGGCTCTTCAACTTGCCCGAGAAGATCTTTAACCGAGAGTTAAAAAGTAAGACTTGATCACCAACGTGGAACTCTCGGTTCTTGATTCTTGCATCATGAATGATCTTGGTCTTCTCCTTGTAGATTAGTGAGTTCTCGTAAGCTTCATTCCTCAGTTTGTTGAGCTTGTTGAGTTGAATCTTGCGAAGATCCCCGGCTTTGTTGATGTCGAAGTTAGCCCACTTCAAGGCCCAGTACGCCTTGTGTTCCAGCTCGATGGGGAGGTGGCATGCTTTCCCGTACACAAGACGATAAGGAGTACAACCGATCGGCGTCTTATAGGCGGTACGGAAAGCCCACAGAGCATCATCTAACTTATCGGCCCACGCGGCACGATGCTCTCCCACAGTACGTTCCAGAATTCGCTTCAATCCACGGTTGGAATCTCAGGGTCACCATTGGTTTTAGGATGATAAGCGGTGGAAAGACGATGATTAACACCATACTTAGCCATGAATCTTGCAAATTGATCATTGCAAAAATGAGTCCCGCGGTCACTGATTATAGCACGAGGAACACCGAATCGAGCGAAAAGCTGCTTCAAAAAGTTCACAACCACCCTCGCATCGTTCGTTGGGAGAGCCTTAGCTTCAACCCATTTAGAAACATAGTCAACGGCTACGAGGATGTACTTGTTCCCTTTGGAGGATGGAAATGGCCCCATAAAGTCGATGCCCCATACATCAAATATTTCACATTCTTGTATGAAATTTTGAGGCATCTCATCTTTATGTGTGATCTTGCCTTTTCATTGGCAAGCATCACAATGTTTAACCATGTCGTGAGCGTCACGATAAATGGTGGGCCAATAGAATCGAGAGTCAAACACTTTCTTTGCGGTGTAGTTGGGACCAAAGTGACCACCGGTGGGTCCTTTATGGCAAGCATCAAGGATTTGTAAAGCTGCCGACCCATCAACACATCGACGAATTTTCAGATCAGCACATTGTTTGAAGAGATAAGGGTCATCCCAGAAGTAAGTCTTAACATCTTTAAAGAACTTCTTCTTTTGTTGGGATGTTAACCCTTCGATGAGAATACCACCCGCTAAGTAGTTCGCGATGTCCGCAAACCACGGTGTGGCATCAAGATTGGAATGAATAGACTGTTGGGGTTTACTTCGTTCCAACAGGGTGAAGATAATCAATAGCCTAACTACGTACCAATGAATGGTTACCGGATATCTCTTGGTGTCGTGTAATCACTTTCCAAAGAAGATTATTCGACCCTATGCCTGGGTTAACACGAATACCTCCTTGGGATAAAACCAAGAGTTAGTTCTTGTTTTAGGCACAAATCAAGAACTCTATGCGTTTCTGTGTTTCTTGTTTCTGTATGTCATCATGCAAAATATGATCACTATTTATAGTGATCTTATTCCTTTAAGGAATGTAACTCCTAGTCAAAGGTATTAAGAGCATTAATCGGCCTATTAATCTCATAATAACCTTCATAAAGCATAGTGGTTACATGACCAGAAATCTGGTCATCAAGTCAATATTCAACCCTCATTAACTGGTCAAAGAGGTTACAAAGACTTTGTGCATCACCAGGAGCAATGTCCTAACCAGGAGCAGCTTCCTGACAAGGAGCAGCTTCCTGACCAGGAGCAACTTCCTAACCAGAAGCAACTTCCTGACCAGGAGCAGCTTCCTACTGATATCACAACCACTATATTGAGTCCAGGGAGGTAAGGGACTTAATGGGTGTACACTCCGTACCTCCAAACCCATTTACAAGTATTACCCGTTCCCACAATTGCACTAAATTTCCAACAATCCTCCCCAATTTAGTACAATTCCTTTTTGCATGAAAATCAACTTTAACAAAACCAGTGCATAAATGAAAATATCCTGAGGATTGAATTTCCATCTTAGTACATCACTCCAAATATTCGAGAATCAGGGTGTTCTAAGAATTGAACCCTTCAACTACTTTGAACACCTGAAGATAACATACACCCAAGTTTTCAAACACTTAAAACGCTCCTGACACCATACAAGCCATGTGTCCATATCCAATTCATAAATGTTGTAAGAGCCAAAGTCCATGCTCCTTGAGGCGGCGAAACCTCAACATTTACATAGGTGGTTCCTCTTTAGTTCATGCTCCTGCTTAAGCACTTTTTCAAAGAAATTAACCATTAAGAAGTTTATAACTTCATCCTCCTTTCAGCAGGTACAAGCACATCCTTGGGATGATATGTAAAACATGTGCTTCAGTCCCCTGAATGTTCAGCTTTCCACATTGAACTCAGCTCCCAAGTTTCCTCAGGAGGGAGTTGGGTGTCCTAGCATTCAGTGACTAGAGTGGACTTTTAAACCCATCCCTTTACCAGACTTTATAACCAAGTCTCTAGCCAATCCCTTCGTCAAGTGATCAGCTAAGTTTTGTTGAGACCTCACAAACTCTATTGAAATCACCCCATTCGTGATCAACTCACGAATCATGCTATGTCTAACACCTAGGTGTCTAGACTTGCCATTGTACATCTGGCTATATGCCTTAGCCAATGTAGCTGCACTATCACAACGGATAGAAATGGGTGCCATAGGTATGACCCACAATGGAATCTCAAGAAGCAAGTTTCTCAACCATTCAGCCTCTTTACCAGCAGCTGCTAGACCCACAAATTCAAATTCCATTGTTGAACCAATAATGCAAGTTTGCTTCTTGGATGCCCAAGAAATTGCACCACCACCAAGAAGGAATACCCAGCCACTTGTGGATGAATTATCCTCAGTATTGCTGATCCAACTTGCATCAGTGTAACCTTCCAACACTGAAGGGTATCCAGTATAAGACAAACAATAATCCATTGTTCCTTTCAAATACTTCAGTACCCTCTGAATTGCTTGCCAATGCTGAGTACCAGGATTACTAGTATACCTACTCAGTTTACCCACAGCAAATGCAATGTCAGGCCTAGTACTAGTCATGGCATACATCAAGCAACCAATAACCCTAGAATACTCAAGCTGGGAGACAGCCTGACCATTGTTCGGCATTAGTTTCTCACTTGTATCCATAGGTGTACTTACTGGAGTACAATCAAAGTGATTGAATTTCTTTAGCACCTTCTCAATGTAATGAGACTGAGAAATTACAATACCATCACTTTCATGTTTAATCCTTATGCCAAGGATAACATCAGCCTTCCCCATGTCTTTCATGGAGAACTTTGATGACAAAAAATCCTTTGTCTGATCAACCTTAGCTTGGTCAGTACCAAAGATTAACATGTCATCAACATATAGGCAAATGATGACTCCTTTACCAGATTCATCAAATTTGCTATATACACATTTGTCAGCTTGGTTAAGTGAATAACCATTAGACAAAACCACTTCATAAAATTTCTGGTGCCATTGCTTAGGTGCCTGCTTTAGTCCATATAAGGACTTAATCAGTTTACACACCTTACCTTCATGGCCAGGCATGATGAAGCCCTGAGGTTGGTTCATATAAACCTCCTCATCCAAGTCACCATTCAAGAATGTTGTCTTCACATCCATCTGATGAATAATCAGATTGTGAATACTTGCTAGAGCAATCAGCATTCTTATGGTACTGATACGTGATAATGGAGCATAAGTATCAAAATAGTCTATCCCTGACTTTTGTTTAAAGCCCTGAATGACTAACCTTGCCTTGAACTTTTCAACAGTTCCATCTACCTTCATTTTCCTTTTGAAAATCCATTTGTTACCAAGTGGATGGCAACCAGGAGGTAGATCAACCAACACCCAAGTGTTGTTGCCCATGATGGAGTCCATCTCATCATTTATTGCTTCTTTCCAAAAAGCAACATCCTGGGACTTCATTGCTTCATCAAATGTTTTGGGATCATCCTCAACATTAAAGCAATAGTAGAATTGGTCAGAGACCTAATCTCTTGTACCTTCAACTAAGTATAGTTGAAACTCAGGCCCAAAACTCCTTGGAGTCCTATGCCTTGTGCTTCTTCTAAGCTCAGGCTCAGGTTGCTGAACCACAACCTCATCAGTGACCCTTTCAGGTTCCACTGAAACACAAGTGTCCTTAGCTCCTATAGGAGTCCTAAGGCTTGGTCTAGGGACTGATGAGAACCTAGTCTCATCAAAGTTAGCATCCCTTGATTCAATGATTGAGTTTATTGAAACTGAATCATTATGTTCAATAACATAGAACCTATAAGCCTTGGAATGCTCAGCATATCCAACAAAGATGCATTCAATGCCTCTTTCACCCAAGGTTTTCACCTTTGGATCAGGGAGTCTTACAACAGCCCTACAACCCCAAACTTTGAGGTAGTTCAAGTTTGGTTTCCTTTTAGTCCAGAGTTCATAAGGGGTAATCTTGTTCCTTTTATTAGGAACCCTATTTAATAAATAGCAAGCTGTTAACATAGCTTCTCCCCAAAACCCTTGACTCAGTCCTGAGTAGGACAACATGGAGTTAACCATCTCTTTTAGTACTCTATTTTTCCTTTCTGATATACCATTTTGTTGTGGAGTATAGGGGGCAGTTGTTTCATGGATTATTCCAACAGACTGAAAATACTGAGTATTCATGTACTCACCTCCCCTATCAGTCCTAAATCTTTTGATTTGGACTCCTTGTTGTAATTCAACTTCAGTTTTAAATACTTTAAATTTATCTAATGCTTCATCCTTAGTATGTAACAAATAGACATAACAAAACCTTGAAGCATCATCAATAAATGTTACCAAGTATTTCTTATTCCCTAATGAGGGAGTAGCATTCAAATCACATAGGTCACTATGGATTAGCTCCAAAACTATAGTTACACGTTTTACATCCTGAAATGGTTTCTTAGTAATTTTATTCAGCATACAAGTCTGACACTTATCAGTGTCCATGTCAAAAGCTGGAATTAACCCATCCTTAGACATATCTTGCATCCTCTTATAGTGGACATGGCCTAGTCTAGCATGCCATAGTGATGAATCATTCAGTTTAGTGGTAGTCATCAGGACAGAATCAACATTTATACTAGAATCAATATTAAGCCTGAACATTTGATTACTCAAATAGCCAAAACCAATAAACACACCATGTTTAGATAAAACAAATTTATTAGATTCAATCACTTGTTTATAACCACAATTATTCAACACACTACTAGAAACCAAGTTCTTCTTAATATTAGGAACATGCAAAACATTAAACAAAGAAACAATCTTTCCAGAACTAAATTTAAGATCTACACAACCACGTCCATGCACTAGGGCTGTTGACTCATTTCCCATGTGAAGAATAGATCCATCATTCATTGACTCATAAGTCTTGAAACAGCATCTATCTTTACACACATGTACTGTTGCTCCAGAGTCAACCCACCACGCAACATCATCATCATGCACAAAGTAAGCTTCAGATACATATGTAACATAATAAATCTGGAGAGATTCATTAAACATATTCTGACCTTTTGTGCCTGATCCATTAGCTTGGTTGCCAATCCTAACACCTTTGCAATCCCTTTTGAAGTGTCCAGGTTTCCCACACTTCCAACAAGCCACTGATGACTTCTTGTTAGGATTAGCTTTGGTGTTATCCTGATGCTTACTTTTGCCCTTGTTGTCATTGTACCTGGTGGAGTTGTTATGCTCCACCATATTGACAACAGATGAACCAACAACATTGTTGCTCTTTGGCTTATCACTTTCATGCACCCTGAGGGATTCCTCAATGCGCAAATGACTGCCCAACTCAACAAGAGTTAACTCCTCCTTCTTATGTTTCAAGGTGTGCTTGAAATCTTTCCAAGAAGGAGGTAGTTTGTCAATGACACACGAGACCTGAATGGTCTCATCCATGTTCATTTTATGTTGTGTAAATCTGCCAAGTATTCCAAGAAGTTCATTGTATTGTTCCATGACTGGTCTTGAATCAGTCATTTTGTAATTTGTGAAATCACTCACAAGGAACTTCTTACTTGATGCATCCTCAGCCATATATTTGGCTTCCAAGGAATCCCATAGTTCTTTAGCAGATTCAACATTTTGGTAAATATCAAATAAAGAATCAGACATACCATTGAGAATTATGCCGCGACACACATAATCATCATTTTCCCATTTGCTCCTTTTCCGCATCTCCTCCAAAGTAGCATCATCACCACCATCAGGAATAGGAGTGGTCAGCACGTACACCACGTTCATGGTAGAGAGAAGAAAGTGCATCTTCTCCTGCCATCTCCTAAAATCAACCCCTTCAAACTTGTCCAGTTTGGAGAAGTTAGCCACCATATGCTTCATTGCCGCCGCCATTGATTATCACAAAATAATCTTCTTTGATTGTTGGGGTTTACTTCGTTCCAACAGGGTGAAGATAATCAATAGCCTAACTACGTACCAATGAATGGTTACCGGATATCTCTTGGAGTCGTGTAATCACTTTCCAAAGAAGATTATTCGACCCTATGCCTGGGTTAACACGAATACCTCCTTGGGATAAAACCAAGAGTTAGTTCTTGTTTTAGGCACAAATCAAGAACTCTATGCGTTTCTGTGTTTCTTGTTTCTGTATGTCATCATGCAAAATATGATCACTATTTATAGTGATCGTATTCCTTTAAGGAATGTAACTCCTAGTCAAAGGTATTAAGAGCATTAATCGGCCTATTAATCTCATAATAACCTTCATAAAGCATAGTGGTTACATGACCAGAAATCTGGTCATCAAGTCAATATTCAACCCTCATTAACTGGTCAAAGAGGTTACAAAGACTTTGTGCATCACCAGGAGCAACGTCCTAACCAGGAGCAGCTTCCTGACCAGGAGCAGCTTCCTGACCAGGAGCAACTTCCTGACCAGAAGCAACTTCCTGACCAGGAGCAGCTTCCTACTGATATCACAACCACTATATTGAGTCCAGGGAGGTAAGGGACTTAATGGGTGTACACTCCGTACCTCCAAACCCATTTACAAGTATTACCCGTTCCCACAATTGCACTAAATTTCCAACATAGACATTAAGGTCTCAAGGGGAAAAGAGTCATTGATCTCTTGGTTCAGATGATCCCCTTGATAAGGATCCTCAAGTCTACTCTGATGATCCGCGGCTAGGTTTTTAGCTCCCTTTTTGTCACGAATTTCAATGTTGAATTCTTGAAGGAGTAAAACCCAACGAAGAAGTCTTGGCTTAGAATCTTGCTTAGTCAACAAGTACTTCAACACGGAGTGGTCGGTGTACACGATGGTGGTGGAGAGGACAAGATAGGGGCGGAACTTCTCAAAAGCATAAACTACAGCTAAAAGCTCTTTTTCGGTAGTTGTATAATGCAATTGAGCCCCTGTCATTGTCTTGCTAGCATAATGGATTGGTTGGAAGTGTTTGTTCACTCTTTGGCCCAAAACCGCTCCAATAGCAAAGTCGCTAGCATCACACATCAACTCAAAAGGTAGCTCCCAATTAGGGGTAACCAAGACCGGTTCCTTAGTAAGCTTATCCTTAAGAAGATTGAAGGATTCAAGACACTCTTTGGAAAAGATGAAGGGAGTATCTTTTTCCAAGAGGTGGGTCATCGGGCGAGCAATTTTAGAAAAATCTTGAATGAAAAGACGGTAGAAGCCCGCATGACCCAAAAAACTTCTCACACCCTTCACAGTTGAAGGTGGAGGCAATTTAGCAATAACATCGACTTTAGCACGGTCCAATTCAAGACCGGCTTTAGAGATTTTATGCCCAAGCACAATGCCTTCTTTTACCATGAAATGGCATTTTTCCCAATTTAGAACAAGGCGAGTCTTCGCACCGCTTAAGCATGTGTTCTAAATTGGCAAGGCACAAAGTGAAAGAATCACCATAGACTGAGAAATCATCCATGAAGACCTCCAAGGTTTCTTCAACCATGTCATGGAAGATAGCCATCATACACCTTTAGAATGTCCCAGGAGCATTGCATAAGCCGAAAGGCATTCTTTTGTAAGCAAATGTGCTGTAGGGACAAGTGAATGTGGTTTTCTCTTGGTCTTTGGGATCGATGGTTATTTGAAAATGTAAGAGTAGGGTTTTTTTGAACAATTACTTAACCCGAGAAACCGTCTAAGAAGCGGTAATAGTCATTACCCGCTAGACGTTCCAGCATTTGGTCCATGAAAGGAAGGGGAAAATGATCCTTTCTCGTAGCATCATTGAGTTTGCGATAGTTTATACAAACTCTCCACCCTGTAACGAGACGAGTAGGAATCAACTCGTTGTTTTCATTAGGAACAACGGTGATTCTGCCTTTCTTAGGCACACAATGGACTGGACTAACCCAAGGTGAATCTGAGATAGGATAGATCATGCCCGCATCAAGAAGTTTGATAGCCTCTTTTTTGATAACGTCATGGATCTTAGGGTTCACCCTTCTTTGGCTTTGAATAGTGCGTTTAAAGTCGTCCTCCGTGAGAATTTTATGTGTGCAAAAGTGAGGATCAATTCCACGAATATCGGCGATCTTCCAAGCAATAGCTTTCTTATGATTCTTCAGCACGGCAATAAGTCGAGATTTTTCTTCCTCTTTCAAGTCCTTTGCTATGATGACCGGTGATGTCTTGTTGTCGTCAAGGAACACGTACTCGAGATGAGACGGCAGATCCTTAAGCTCTAAATCCGGAGGATTTTCGATGGAAGGCGTAGTCACATTCGAATCATCGGTAGAGATGTCCTTAGGAGATGGTGGAGAAATATGGTCCTCATTGAGAAGTTTCTCAATGGTACGAATGTCTTCATCCCAATTGGTGGGAGAATCTTCATATTTTAAGTCCACATCTCCCAAAGAAGCTTCAAATTCTTTCAAGAGAATATCACTTTCTCCAAATGGAGTAAGTGAAGGAGCAATGGAGGAAACGGTCTCAACAGTGGGTAGAGAAGAAGAACCACTTTTACAAGCGTCTTTGAAGTGTTCTGCACAAGCCTCATCAAGAACGTCAATGAAGTTAACACTCTCATTTTCAGAAGGCTGCTTAGAAAGTTTACCCATGTTGAAGACGATTTTATCATCACCAACTCTCATGATTAATTCGCCAGCGGCTTCATCAATGAGAGTGCGACCGGTCCTCAGGAATGGACGTCCAACGATTAATGTAACACGGGGGTCCATCTCGTAGTCAACGACAACAAAATCCGCCGGAAAGGTGAATTT
Organism: Glebionis coronaria; assembly: GCA_025667525.1. NCBI lineage: Eukaryota > Viridiplantae > Streptophyta > Magnoliopsida > Asterales > Asteraceae > Glebionis > Glebionis coronaria. The sequence goes on from JANFOE010001223.1 coordinate 286,222, forward strand.
GTCGACACCGACGAAGACGTCTTCGGCTATCCCCACTGGATAAGCAACCGTACGGTTAGCTAACTCCAAATTCATTCGGATGGGGACTAGTGTAACACCCCCAAATTTATACAATTCAATACAGCGGAAGACTCGTTGGTGTTACGGGATAGCACATTACTCACATCATAGACAACGCTTAAAAATCGCGTCGTTTAATAATAAAAGCATTTCCATTCATAAATATCAAAGTTACATAGGTCCCAAGTCATTGTATTTCATACAGGTTTTACAAAGCATTTGAATGGAAATCTATACTACTTTATAAAACATTTAGCACTTTTTATTTTTAGAAGTCTTAAAAAAATTAAGCCTTAAACATTGCTAAAAAAAGAAGTTTTAACAATTGAGTCAAGTTTGTTTAAAAATAGTCAACCTGGAAAGCAAAACGTAATTTTCTTATAAATACAATGTAACCGTCCGTAGCTATTCACTAAATGCATCACAATTTCTAAAAATGTAACCTCCGTAACAAATACACATTTAAGAAAATTAAATATCCTTTATTATATAAAGTTGTAACAATTTGTAACAGATACTATTTCATCATAACGACAATTCCAATTTAATGAAAATTAAATAAATAATTGTAAGAACCCAAATATTAAAATTAGACACCAACTATATATAGTTACCCCTAAAATGAAAAATAAATCAAACAAGACAAAAACATAGAACATATTCATTTCTTTGGCATAACATCACCTAACCGTCGCCTCCACCACCATCGGGATCCGTCAGCAACACCATCACATATATCGCTAATCAAGTGTTTAAGTTTGAGTGTGTTTGCTGGTGTTTTTATTTCGGTGGGATTTTTCTGGTTTTTTATCTATTATTACATGTCACAAAGTCTTGGTGGTACGAGACCAAGAAAGTTGTTCGTTTTGGTTTCATCTTTGGTTATTTGGATGTTTGTCCATCGCCACTATCACCATAAATCTAAGATATGTTCTATGAACTTGGGTTGTCTCAGACGGGTTTGATGGATTTGGGTTGTCTCAACTCTTTAAAAGAAAGAGAAAAGCAACAAGAAAACAATATTTTGTTAGCCCGTATGTATTATCATATTCTATGTTTGGTCACTATTGTATTATGATATTTTATTATTTTAGTTAATGATTTAATGTAGTTTAAAAGTTGGAAAAGAATGAGAGTCATTCATTTTTTTTCTATGATTTGCCTTTAAATACAAAATAGGTGTAGTTGGTATTGAATAATACTTTCATTTTTTTCATTCGAAAGATTGTAAATTTATTTTATCATTGTCTTTTGCGTGCCATTTCATTTGCTTTCTTATATCTGTTTTAGTTATTGGGCTTTTACAAAGTTGCCCTTCACGGACTCAACCCAACATAAGAAAAATTGTTATACTACTTAAAGATTCTAGCCACCTTTTTGAGTTACTATTTGTTTAACCCTTTGATAAATGTCTCACTTTCTGTTGTGAGACTCCTTGTAGTTATTATTATTAAAAGTTGTCATTTATTCGTAAAATTATTGGTTCGCCGTAAAATTTGTCATCGGGTACCCGCCGCCGCATTGCGCGGGTACCCGGCTAGTTATTATTTAAGTGCGGGCCATGAATTCTTGTTGTCTTCCCGAGAATTACCTTCAAGTACCTGAGATAAAACATGTTAAAAGAAAAGGTCAGCGATAACGCCGAGTGAATTCATAGAGTTTAATAAAATCCATCAATATAATATCGGTATAAAATTATTACCGAAAATCATTTTGTACAAATCATTGTAATAGGCCATAAAATAGCCAAAGTCATTTTATACAAATCCTTATCAAAATCATAATATACGCATTTGCCTTAAAAATCATTATACGAACCATTGTCGTAAAAACATCATACAATACGTTTTATAACGTTGTATAAAGTTAAATAAAAACCGATATATGAATATGGTTATGTAAAACCAAAATACCAACATAAAATAGATAATAAGACCCCGTATTGCTAGTCAGGCAATGTATCGTATTCAATGCATAAAGCAGTATTTTCGCTATTGGATTATTATAAGCCGCATGACATTGTTACCTTACTATACCAAACAACGGGTAGCTAGCCCGAAACTTAATTTTCCCATCTAAATTAGCGTGTCGTGACAATAATCACGCTTGTGTAAATCTTCTCATACATAAATTCGCTTACCAATCAATGTGGCACGACGGGGATCAACCGTCAAGGCGCGAACTGGGGTGATCGTCCCCAAATAGTACTATTATATGCCTAACCTAACTTTAATAATCCATTTAATTTCATCTATCGGGTCATATAATCATTCATCGGGTCATACAATCATTCGGGTCCAAATCAATAAACAAACAATCGGGAAAAATAGTGTCCTATTTCATAAAAACTAACATGTTATCTCCCTCGCGGGTTCATAAAATATTTCATAAAAACATTTAAAAGAGTGCGAGGCTATGAACTCACGTTGATGTGGGAAAGCGGGTTATCGGCAATTCAGATGTACGGTACGTGCTTCAATCACGGAAACCTAGACAAATAATATTCGTCTTAGACTCATGTCCAATGACTTTATAAAAATAACAATTATGTATACATATGATGATTATATATATATGATGATCAAGTGGGTTTACATATTCTCATTTACTCATTTAAGTGTTATGTGTCGATAACTTTTATACTAGTTTACTAGTTTTACCTATTTACATATTTTAAGTCCAATAACTTTATTATAAGTTCTTTAACTTGTATTAATCCATTTTATACTTGTATTATCAGTATTTACACTTTACATGTTGGGCACAAATGGGTTAAGCCCAATAAGTACTTTTTATAAGTGTTTAACTTATTTAGTTAAATTATTAGTCCAATATGCTAACTTAGCTCGTTAATGTCCGTATGTCCTATAGTTTGGGTTTTATCGGTTTTTACTTGTATTAGATACTTATATATCAGTATATGACTTTTAAAAACTTTACATTAGACGGGTTGGTCGTCTAAGTTTTAATTGGCGAAAAACGTTAATTTTACGATAATAGCCGAAAAAGTCGTAAAAATCATGTTTATAGTTTTTATAACTTATAAATCTTATTCAACTACCATTTTTATAAAACGTCCATTTATTTATCCTTATACATATTTATATAAATGAAATTTATAAGTTAGTGGGTTTCAATTCACATTTTATACTATATAAGTTTGAGTGCTTATATAATACTATTAAACATTAATTCTTCAAAATCTGATTTTTAGTTTCATCTTCACCATGTTTATCATATCTTGAGTTCTATAAGGAGATAGAAGCTCATTTTTGGATGGCATAAAATTCATATTATGTGCTACAAATATGTTAGTTATAGCTACTGCTCATTCCATGTTTAACTATCCTTAACAAACCCTACAAAACAGACTATTCAGATTGGTACACTCATCTTGTTTTGATCATATCTCACTCATTTTGATGATTCCATTGCATGGACAACTCTCACATGTGTATAACACCTAATACTTTCTGTATATTGATTCTACTTTACCATTTTATCAGTTTAACATTTGGTTACTTACTGTTTTTATACAGCCATCACATTTAAGCAAGATTTTAACCATTTTACCTATGGTTTTCCATCTTTTTAACCATGTTTATCAAATCTATCAACACCAAATCCCCACATAATATTTTTAATCATTTATTCATCATCATATACATATACATAAATAAAGAAATTACAATATTACATAATAAAAATAACAAGAGGATAGGAAGAACAATCTCTATACCACCATTAGTGATGAAAAGATGAGGTTTTTGATGAACAAGACTTGGTTCCTTGTTACCAAACCTTCAACTTTAGCAAGGCAACTTCTTGAGTCCTTCAAATGGATGAACACTTCCATGAAATCAGCCCTAAACTCCTTCTTGAAAATCAGCCCAAAGACCTCCATGAAAACTCCTTTTCATAGGTTAGGATCACCTCCAATCTTCATATCTTCAAAGGGTATTCAACTTGGGCAAGTTAAACACATGATTCATGGTTGAATTTTTGATCAAATGGTGGTTTATGGAGGTATATGGGACGTTCATAGAGAGAGAACAAGAGAGAGTTGTGTGTTTGCATGTAGAAATTATGAGTTAGTGGTTTATGCTTGTTGTTTTGAGGTTATATGGTTTGGTGTAAAGATTAGGACAAGTGTCCTAGTCTTCTCATGTAAAGTTGACACACCTCAAGTGTGTTGTATACTCTTGGATGCCACATGTAGGAGGTGGGGCAAGAGTTATCTTGTCTCATCCCCATTAATTTACGGGTATTCCTCGATTCTAGTTTCCTCGATTTGCGTGCCCTCGGGTCGTTTTACGAAAAACGTTTTATAAATTATGAACCAACGGCACAAAATAAATCTAATAAAAATTGTCTCATAAAAAAACAGAGTTCAAAAACGTAAATACGTAATCCTAGGGTTTCCGGTTTAGTCGTAAAGGACGTTAAATTATGCACGTAAGCTCTAATTTCTTCTCGACGTAAATTTGTGAGTTTATGAACCAACACAAAATTAAATTGCCAAAATAATATTCAAGTATAAATTTATTTCCTGAAATGTCGGACTGTCACCAAAAACGGTGTATGTAAACGTAAGCACGTAACGTAGAATCCTCCGGTTTAGACGTAGTCGATGCTACTTCAAGATGTAAATCCAAATTTCTTCCAAAAAAATAAGTGAGTTCATAATATAACATTAAAATAATGTTTTTAAATAACACTTGAGAATAAAATATCAACCATAAATTGACGGATTGTCACAGCATTTACCCCTAAACAGGATCTTTGTCCTCAAAGATCATTTTATCTTACCACTCGCTTCTTATAGAGTTAAAGCCATGTGGGTATTTCTTCCACATTCGGTCTTTTCTCCCAAGTGTAATCCATTACAATACGCGAGTTTCATCAAACATAACTACGGGAATAAGATCAGGCTTAATGTTGACTTACTTTCTCTATCCATGATGTTCATGGGTTTTTGATGAATGCAACTTTTCGCCGATCTAAACTTCATTAAGGAATAGTTAGATTTTCACTTGATAGAAATTTTATCAAGCTAGATATACGAATCATATTTCACGCAGTCCTTGAAGTCCTAGGGTAGATCCAGCTTATATGCCTTTCAACCAACTTTTTACATCATCTCAATGGTCCCATTCAACGGGGACTTATTTCCCATGATCTTTCAGATCATCTATTCGTTTTTCCAAGGTAAATTATTTTTTGGCATAAGTTCGCTACCCATCAGGCACTTCAAGATCTACTTTTCATATTCATATAACCTCCTGCCTACTACCGGCATTCAATAATCAGATCCTAATTTCAACAATCATCTCAGGTTTCATGGATCGGGTAATTTGTAAGGTAAGGTTCGCCATCATAGGAAACCTTAAACGTAAAAGACATGTCCAACTCACAATGGGTGTATGTCGGGTGTCTTCATCCCAACTCCTGCTTACAGATGCTCTAACATTTATCCTCACAAGATTCAATCTCGATCCTAATACGATAATTATCAATGATAATCTCTCCAAAGGAAAGCGGTTATACGGTTTATTACCAAAGGTCAATCATTCAAGCATAAAACAACACTTCTAGTGTTTTGTATCGTTACTTTACCTCGTCCCTTCGATTTGGGGTGGTAAACAGTACTCTCATCAAGGTTCGTTCCTAATGACTTCTGAGCAAATCTCTAGAAATTCAATGCGAAGCGAGGATCTTGATAGAGATGATCGATACAGGCACACTGTGTTTACACAACTACTTTAAATACAAAAGAGTCAATTTCTTCATTGAGAATCTATCATTAACGAGAATGATATTAGTAGATTTGGTTAGTCTGTCGACGATGACCCAAATCGAATCAAATTCAGATGATGACCTTTGCAATAGTTAGACGTTTACTAATGTATGAGGCGATGTCTGCCTTCATAATATGCCATCAGTACAACTTCTTCAGCTAAAGATACATTAAATAAGAAATGGCATGAATAGAATAGTTAACCTTGTGAGATTCCAACATAACTAAATCTCTAAATATCCATATTTAGGCAATCACAAGTGGCCTTTTATACATTTAACGCTATCGGATTCTCAATTCTAACGGTTCACATTAGCCGCGAACCCCTTTTATTAATATTATCCTTTTTACAAGCATCAGCTATTTTTAATTGCTCGGCAATTTATTTTGCATAGTCATTACTGAGGAACACATCCTAATTGATTCTTTATCCTTTCTATATAATGTGTCAGTATTAACATTCACCTTTCCGGATGAAATAATTATCATGACCACAATTCACTCAGAAAATCTTTCTTCATATTTTCTAAGTTTTAGTTTCGTCTCAACTATCATTTTTATCCGTTTTGCTCAATCCGGCGTTTAAAGCGTCGATAATTACTACAAGTATTTAAATAATAAATATTTAATTTTTATGAAACGTAAACGCAAAAAGTTTTAAAATTTTCTCAGTTTGTCCAATTATATAAAAATGTTCAAAATAAATTTGAATTTAATTAACACAATTTTTGTTGATTTATCAGAAATAATTAGTAAGATCCGTAGATGTTCGAAAAACCTTCGTTTATTCTTTGGTAAAAAATTTCTTACTTTAAAATCAAAAATTGTCGTTTCAAATTTTAAGTCATGGTTTAACGGTTTCCTCAATCCCTCTTAGGTTGTCTTGAGGTATACATAAACATTTACCCCTAAAAAGGAGTTTAGTTAAATAATTTGTGTATAAGGGAATAATCCCTTAAAAATCCTTTGTTAAAATATTTGTCAAAACATATTTCCATTTTCTTTTTGGTAAAACCAAAAGCCTTAATGGTTCCAATTTTCGAAGAGTCAATATATTCCATTTTCTGTTAATCACACGGTCAAATAATGTAAAGGATTAAGTCTTTCATCACATGTTAAATATTCAAGGTACAAGTTTTCACTACTCGGCCAACTCAGGGCAGTCTATACATGATTATTAACTTCTTCTTATACTTATAAACAAACAAATGATCCTTAATGATCACAAGCATGAATTTATCAAATTACAGCCTACACACGTGATTCACCAAATTTATGGATGCCGCATGTGCATTGGTCAATCCAAACAACATAACATGAAACTCATAATGTTCATTACGAGTTCTGAATGTAGTGACTGGAATAGATAATCTTTTTCGCGGACACGAAATTGATGATAACCATGCCGTGGATCAAATTCCTGAATATACGCTAGAACCTTGTAAATGATCGAACAAATCTATCATCTTTGGTAGTGGATATCGATTTCGATCGTCAATTTACTTAGTTCACGGTAATCAGTAAACATAAGGAATGATAACACCATAGCTCTTCATGATGACGAGCTCGGTAGAATAAAATCTTTCTCCGACAACTCTCTCAGTTGTACGGTAATTCCTTTAATTCAGATGGTGTTGACGTACAGTGCACATGCCATAGGTGCAGCACCGGGAATATAATCAATACCAATTTTAACTTGCCTTAATGGCAAAAGTCTAGGTAATTCACCAACAAATACCTCCTAAAGTTTCAGATAATGGAAACATCTTTTAATAAATTTTCTGTAAGTTCTTTCTAGATTATAGTATCTATGACTAATTCACAACCATTCATGGTATAATTTCAAGTCTAAATGCAGGATATGGTCATCCATCAAGAATTATTTAGATCACTTTTGATAATCAACATCTTAATTTTTTAGGGGAGTTCTACTCGAGTTCCCATCAATTAAGACAATGTCGTCATGTCATAATCAATCAATCCATTCTACTGGCACTATCAACTTTCCAGTTTCATTACCGTTGATAAGATGTGAATTTCTCAAAAGACTAATAATAACGCATAATCCTTCACAAATTCAAGGATATATGGAGACACAACTACCATTAAAAGAGTAAGGTCAACGCATAATCTATGCGAGAGAATTTCAAATCAGATACAGACGAAAACATTAACGAATATGAGTATATCCCATGTTTTCATAATTTGAGTACGCATTCGAAAGCTCCTCGGATCGTTACCCAGGTCATTCAAATGAAATCAAATCAAAAAAAATGATAGGAATGTCGATACATCCGGTCGGGTATCAACACTCGGTAATCAGATATTTTTCCTAAGAATCTCACCACGGGAGAATTAGACAAGAAGGGCATATCAATTGTCAATTAAGACAATATCTATAGATGAGTAAATTTGACTCAGAAGATTAAATAGTACGGGCACATATGTAGGTGTCCCTAACAATATGTCCCTATTTTGGACTTCTTGAAGATCTCATAAATTTTTTAACTTTTCATAACTTCAAAGAAAATGTAGTGTTTATTAACAATTTCATGGTGACTACTAATCAGCCTTGCATGGTCCCTTCCAAATTGTATGTAGGCGCGCAACTATATACAATTTCAAGATTAACGATGCAATACTCAGTTCGTCAAACTTTTATCATCATGTTTATAATAAAAACATTTTCATGCTTAATTCTTAAATAAGAATCAAAAATAAATATACAAAGATTTTCTTTGTTATGAAAACAATTATGTTTTCCAAGGTGTTTTATAAACAACTTCATTTCGATAACGATCACTTATAAATCTCACTTTGAATAATCCTTATAGTGATGAAAATTCAATTTTTCTCAAGGGATACTATTTTATCTTTTAAAAACAATGAGTGATCTGCAAAAGAGTGATGAAAAGTTGTTCACCAAGAACTAACTACGATGTCATAGGAAATGAGATTAACTAAATATTCATGAGGTTCGTGACCTCGATGGCACTCAAAAAGAATAATCCACAACGTAACTCAAATCGAGGTGAGTACTTGTTCAATGGTTGCATCGCTAATGCGAACATTAGGATGAAGCAATAACGGATAGATAACATCGATACATGTAGGATTTAGCAATCAATGGTAGTCTTTTCATTAATCACAAACAAGTCAAAATTGTACCGTAACACATTACGTGTCACTATGTCATACAATTCCAAGAACTCATCCTACCAACTAATGTCTTAGTTAAGTTAGGGTTTTTTTTTAAAAGATACCACAATAAATACTAATCTACAAGAGTCATTAGGTGTTCCACATATCCTGAAAGACCCATCGGTCTCAATTCAGAAGAAGATTTCTTCAATTTATTTATTGGACACTGGGCATCCTCATCATTGGACAATGGCCTAGGTACAACCCTTAACACGAACCAACAATCATTTAAAACCAAATAATTCCATCACAGAACTTAATGACTTCCTCTTAACAATCTCATATTCCATACGGGTTAAATTTTACTTTATTCAAGTTTCAACCAACTTATAGTCAATGCGATATCCTACCTCATTCTCCAATACTTTCATCCTTATTCTTACACCTTTAAAGGGCAATATAAGTTCGATATTATCAACACTTAATTTCCAATCCTATATCTCTTACAACAATAGTTATCAAATGAGTCACTAGTATGAGATGAATCATACATTCAATTAGACTTCTCGGAAAGGTATTAGTGGCATGAGGCTTTTGGGTAATGGTTCCAATGACAGCCTCAAGTGCAACATTCACCCTTTCGATTTCAAATTTAAGAATTGGGTGACAACGACTCAGATGACATCTTTCTAAGTGGTAATGTTTTGTCAAACTCCACTCTATAAGGAAAGATCATCATGACATCGATATCAGATTTAATCTCGCCAATTCTTCTCTAATATCACAATCAACTAATATCAACATTTCTACGAATATCAACCATTTGTTGGGATCATGAATATCCACAACTTCGTTTAGATCTAGGATAGATAGAATTCCTACGAGAATAGCTTCGATTAATTTACTAGGAGATTTAGGGTTCCTTGTGACAATCTACGTCGTATAAATACCTCGTATAAATATCAAAATAATCATCAAACAATCATGTAATAAAATTACATCATTTATATATATATATATACAATCCGAGTTATATATATATTAAAATAACACTTCTCAGTCTGGCCTTGTCAGTAACTAGGGAATTCTTCGGCACCGTTATAGTCAAAAGATTTTTAGACATTTTGATAAAAATGTTTATAGTTAGAAGATTTTGAAATGTTCTATTCAAACCCTTGGTTTTTTTTAAATCTTTCGTTCTCTATAACGAGAGCTCTGGTACCAAACTGTAACACCCCCAAATTTATACAATTCAATACAGCGGAAGACTCGTTGGTGTTATGGGATAGCATATTACTCACATCATAGACAACGCTTAAAAATCGCGGCGTTTAATAATAAAAGCATTTCCATTCATAAATATGAAAGTTACATAGGTCCCAAGTCATTGTATTTCATACAGGTTTTACAAAGCATTTGAATGGAAATTATTATTTAAGTGCGGGCCATGAATTCTTGTTGTCTTCCCGAGAATTACCTTCAAGTACCTGAGATAAAACATGTTAAAAGAAAAGGTCAGCGATAACGCCGAGTGAATTCGTAGAGTTTAATAAAATCCATCAATATAATATCGGTATAAAATTATTACCGAAAATCATTTTTTACAAATCATTGTAATAGGCCATAAAATAGCCAAAGTCATTTTATACAAATCCTTATCAAAATCATAATATAGGCATTTGCCTTAAAAATCATTATACGAACCATTGTCGTAAAAACATCATACAATACGTTTTATGACGTTGTATAAAGTTAAATAAAAACCGTTATATGAATATGGTTATGTAAAACCAAAATACCAACATAAATCAATAATAAGACCCCGTATTGCTAGTCAGGCAATGTATCGTATTCAATGCATAAAGCAGTATTTTCGCTATTGGATTATTATAAGCCGCATGACATTGTTACCTTACTATACCAAACAACGGGTAGCTAGCCCGAAACTCAATTTGCACATCTAAATTAGCGTGTCGTCACAATAATCACGCTTGTGTAAATCTTCTCATACATAAATTCGCTTACCAATCAATGTGGCACGACGGTGATCAACCGTCAAGGCGCGAACTGGGGTGATCGTCCCCAAATAGTACTATTATATGCATAAGCGTCTACCAAATCCCGGTAGTTCACAATTCTTGTTAATGGGACTTTTAGTGACATAACCTAACTTTAATAATCCATTTAATTTCATCTATCAGGTCATATAATCATTCATCGGGTCATACAATCATTCGGGTCCAAATCAATAAACAAACAATCGGGACAAATAGTGTCCTATTTCATAAAAACTAACATGTTATTTCCCTCTCGGTTTTATAAAATATTTCATAAAATCATTTAAAAGAGTGCGAGGCTATGAACTAACGTTGATGTGGGAAAGCGGGTTATCGGCAATTCGGATGTACGGTACGTGCTTCAATCACGGAAACCTAGACAAATAATACTCGTCTTAGACTCATGTCCAATGACTTTATAAAAATAACAATTATGTATACATATGATGATTATATATATATGATGATCAAGTGGGTTTACATATTCTCATTTACTCATTTTAGTGTTATGTGTCGATATCTTTTATACTAGTTTACTAGTTTTACCTATTTACATATTTTAAGTCCAATAACTTTATTATAAGTTCTTTAACTTGTATTAATCCATTTTATACTTGTATTATCAGTATTTACACTTTACATGTTGGGCCCAAATGGGTTAAGCCCAATAAGTACTTTTTATAAGTGTTTAACTTATTTAGTTAAATTATTAGTCCAATATGCTAACTTAGCTCGTTAATGTCCGTATGTCCTATAGTTCGGGTTTTATCGGTTTTTACTTGTATTAGATACTTATATATCAGTATATGACTTTTAAAAACTTTACATTAGACGGGTTTGGTCGTCTAAGTTTTAATCGGCGAAAAACGTTAATTTTACGGTGATAGCCGAAAAAGTCGTAAAAATCATGTTTATAGTTTTTATAACTTATAAATCTTATTCAACTACCATTTTTATAAAATGTCAATTTATTTATCCTTATACATATTTATATAAATGAAATTTATAAGTTAGTGGGTTTCAATTCACATTTTATACTATATAAGTTTGAGTGCTTATATAACACTATTAAACATTAATTCTTCAAAATCTGATTTTTAGTTTCATCTTCACCATGTTTATCATATCTTGAGTTCTATAAGGAGATAGAAGCTCATTTTTGGATGGCATAAACTTCATATTATGTGCTACAAATAAGTTAGTTATAGCTACTGCTCATTCTATGTTTAACTATCCTTAACAGTCCCTACAAAACAGACTATTCAGATTGGTACACTCATCTTGTTTTGATCATATCTCACTCATTTTGATGATTCCATTGCATGGCCAACTCTCACATGTGTATAACACCTAATACTTTCTGTATATTGATTCTAATTTACCATTTTATCAGTTTAACATTTGGTTACTTACTGTTTTTATACAGCCATCATATTTAAGCAATATTTTAACCATTTTACCTATGGTTTTCCATCTTTTTAACCATGTTTATCAAATCTATCAACACCAAATCCCCACATAATATTTTTAATCATTTATTCATCATCATATACATATACATAAATAAAGAAATTACAATATTACATAATCAAAATAACAAGAGGATAGGAAGAACAATCTCTATACCACCATTAGTGATGAAAAGATGAGGTTTTTGATGAACAAGACTTGGTTCCTTGTTACCAAACCTTCAACTTTAGCAAGGCAACTTCTTGAGTCCTTCAAATGGATGAACACTTCCATGAAATCAGCCCTAAACTCCTTCTTGAAAATCAGCCCAAAGACCTCCATGAAAACTCCTTTTCATAGGTTAGAATCACCTCCAATCTTCATATCTTCAAAGGGTATTCAACTAGTGCAAGTTAAACACATGATTCATGGTTGAATTTTTGATCAAATGGTGGTTTATGGGGGTATATGGGACGTTCACAGAGAGAGAACAAGAGAGAGTTGTGTGTTTGCATGTAGAAATTATGAGTTAGTGGTTTATGCTTGTTGTTTTGAGGTTATATAGTTTGGTGTAAAGATTAGGAAAAGTGTCCTAGTCTTCTCATGTAAAGTTGACACACCTCAAGTGTGTTGTATACTCTTGGATGCCACATGTAGGGGTTGGGGCAAGAGTTATCTTGTCTCATCCCCATTAATTTACGGGTATTCCTCGATTCTAGTTTCCTCGATTTGCGTGCCCTCGGGTCGTTTTACGAAAAACATTTTTATAAATTATGAATCAACGGCACAAAACGAATCTAATAAAAATTGTCTCATCAAAAACGGAGATAAAAAATGTGAATACGTAATCCTAGGGTTTCCGTTTTAGTCGTAAAGGACGTTAAATTATGCACGTAAGCTCTAATTTATTCTCGACGTAAATTTGTGAGTTTATGAACCAACACAAAATTAAATTGCCAAAATAATATTCAAGAATAAATTTATTTCCTGGAATGTCGGACTGTCACCAAAAACGGTGTATGTAAACGTAAGCACGTAACGTAGAATCCTCCGGTTTAGACGTAGTCGATGCTACTTCAAGACGTAAATCCAAATTTCTTCCAAAAAAATAAGTGAGTTCATAATATAACATTAAAATAATGTTTTTAAATAACACTTAAGAATAAAATATCAACCATAAATTGACGGATTGTCACAACTAGCTAGGGTAGAGATAATTGTTTCCAAACACTTAATGGCATTAAGTTTATACTAGCACCTAGATCGGCTAGGGCCATACAATTCTCTACCCCAGGGAAGTTGCAAGGAATCAAGAAACGACCCGGATCACCAAGTTTGGTTGGTAATTTCCTTAAGAGCACTGCGGAGCAATTCTCGTTAAGTTGGATCTGACCAATATCGAGAAGTTTCTCCTTATCACTGAGAAGATCTTTAAACATTTTAGCGTATTTTGGCATGTGAGCGAGAGCCTCGGCAAAGGAGATATTGAAATCCAGTTGTTTAAACATTTTAAGAAAGTTAGAAACCTGAATATCATCCTTGTTTTTCAACTTCTCTTTCCTCAACCTTGAAGGATAAGGTATATTGGGTTGAGATAAAGGCTTCGGTATGGAATTCTCACTCACAACCTTGGGTGGTGGAGGGGTGGAAGTAGAAGGTGGTGGAATTGGAGAAGTAGAAGTTGGAGGAACTGGAGAAGGAGACTCGTTTTCATTAGTCACAATCACCGGTGTAGGTGTAGGAAGCTCGGGTTCCTTTAACCTTTTCCACTGCGAGTGGTGATTGTTTTCATATCCCCTCTGGGATTAGCAACGGTGTTACTCGGAAGAGAACCCGATCCAGAGGCTTGATTACTTGGGAAAAAACTAGCCATCATGTTCCTTAAGTCACTCGTTTGACTTGCCAAAGTGTTTCGCATATCAGCTCGAAGATCATTTCCTTGTTTCACCATATCTGCTTTCAAGTTGAGCATTTCCCTCTGAAGATTCTGCACTATCGCATCATTAGTCCTCATGTAGGTTTCAACCTCTTGGTGTAATGCAGTGGGTTGGTTGGAAGGAGCTTGGTAAGCAGGTGGTTGATAAGCAGGTTTATGGTAAACTTGGTTGTTTCTTTGAGGTGGATATGGGTTTCTTTGGTTTTGATATGGAGTTGGAGCACGTGGTTGGTTTTGATTGTTGCGATTAAGGTTGTTTGGGTTTTGAGGGGGAAAACCGGGTGGTGAAAGAAAGTTGTTTGAGCGATAGCTGAGCAAGTTGCGATCACCTTGAGGACGTGCTTGATAGCCTCGTGTAGAATAGTTATCGTTGGCGGCATACACATTTTCCGGATTGTCTTGAGTCGAAGGACAATCGGTGTATGAGTGAGATCCCCCGCATATATCACATGATTGGCTCAAAACATTAGCTTATGCAGTGAATTGTTTGGCATTGTTGGCAGTTTGTAAAGCAAGCGATTCCACAAGCGAAGTAAGCTTATCAATTCTTTTGTCGGCATCACTAGTACTAGCACTTTCTACATTAGTTCTAACACTCTTGGTTTGCACTCTAGATTTGTTCTCAATAATATCCCACGCAGCATTAGAAGACTTAACCAAAATATTACCCCCCGAGGCACTATTTAGTGAATCTTGGTTATTCATGCTTAAACTATTGTAAAAAGTATTGATTTGATGTACTTTTGTTAAACCATGTTGGGGACACTTTCTTAAAAGTTCCTTAAAACGGTCCCATGATTCACTAAAAGACTCACCGTACTTTTTTTCAAAGGTAATTATTTCATTCCGCAAAGCGGTAGTACGTGAGGGTGGGAAAAGTAGTTGATAAACTTGGTCTCTAAATCCGTCCACGTAAGAATACTTTGTGGCGGTTCCTTATGAAGCCAATTCCGGGCTTGTCCTTCTAAAGAGAAAGGAAAAAGTTGCAAGCGAATCACTTCTTGTGATACCCCATTGTACTTAACCGTATTGGTAAGCTGAAGAAACCTTTTAATGTTGTCATGAGGGTCATCAAGTGCACGCCCCAAGAAGGGTTGAGCAGAGACCATTTGTATAAAGCCAGATTTGAGTTCGAAGTTATTGGTTCCAATCTCAGGTATGACAATTGCATCGGTGTTGCCTTCTACGTGCGATTGCAAAAGCTCGATCATTGGTTGATTGTCCATGGTGACAATTGGTTGAATAATGACTTCGGCTTGAGCTACTCTCTTCTTACGAGCACGAGTACGCATGCACACCTATACAAGATTACAAAAATAGACAAGAAATATTTTTGGTTTTTATGGTTTTTCTATTTTTTTGTATTTTTTTAAAAGTTTTATATTTTTTTAGGATTTTTGAAAATTTTAAAGCAAGGAAAATAACGTTCAAAGATGAACGGAACCCAAAATCCAATGCGTCTCTCACTAAAAACCTTTAATCTTAACGAAAAGAGCCGGTAGCGGCGCCATTTAATACAAAGCTTTTAGCTAAGTATAAAATAATTTCGTTGTTCCGATCTCTTCGAATTGACTATTGGTTAAGAGTGCGACTCAGTTGTTCTTGGTGGAAAATTAAATGGTTTGTTTGGTTAACTATTTTAAACTAAAAGCAAGTATGAAAATTGCGTTGAGTAAAACTAAAGCGTTTATGAATTAAACTAAAAGCTAATTAGAAAAACATTTTGTAAAACTTTAAAAATTAAAAACATGTTCTATCGGAATGTAACAAAATGAAAGCCATCGGAATAATTAAATGTAAAGCTGTCGGAATGTTCATCTGAATACCCATCGGAATGTTAAAGTCAATTATGTCAGAATATGGTTATGTCGCAATGTCCAGATCGGAATGCAAGTAAACACTTCTGTCGCAATGTGCATCTATCGGAATGATGAAATCTATCGGAATACAAGCTACAAAAATTGGGCAGAGTTTTGACTTAACAAGAACCTTAGTCCCGTCGGAATATGCGATCGCAATGAGCGATCGCAATCCCAGATCGGAATAAGGGGAAAATGCCAACCGATCGCAAAGTAAAACCCTTGATGGTTATTGCGATCTAAACAAGCTGCTCGTCGGAATATTGAAGTCCCTAATATTGCGATGACTGCAACACTTAATCCGAAAATGGAGGCAAGCTGAAAACTCAATAAGCTCTTACAATAAGATGCCTTATCCGAATCTTAAACAACTCAAAAAGCTTAAATTCGACAACTTTTAAAACATAAAAGATCATAAACTTTATGGAAGTAACTTTAAAATGACTAAAACTTTTAAGAAATCTGAAAACCAATAAGCTAAAACTTGAAATAAGCCAATAAGCATAAAGAGCTTATAGCTTATACGTGTATGAGCTTATGTAGGAACAAGAAAGATTAACCATTAATCATGAAAACATCAAATCAAACGTATGAAGCATGAAATTCGGATCAAAAGATAAAGTAAACTAAGAAATGTAGAAGGAGATAAAAGAACTTAAAGCTTAACTTGAACTTGATTAACGAAATCCAAAATACAAAGATTAATGAAATCTTAAACTTGAAAGATGAAAACAAAGAAAACTTAGTGAGAGAAAGTTGGGAACTTTATCTCTCTAAAACTAGAAAAAAAAGGAAGGACTAAATTAGCTAACTGTTGATCCCAAACTTAGATCGATTTAGCTTTATGTATACGAGATTAGATCAAATAATACACTCAGAGAAACCTTTGTATATGTATATGACAATCTAAGTGTTATGCGGAATTAACACTTAAACAAGAGCACACAAGATGTAAACAAACTTTCACTTTGATTAATGATATCAAACTTGCTTACAATTAAAGTGTTTTACGTATGAATACTTATGAAAAACTTATATGAACAACAACCTAAAGGTCTTCTTTTATAGACATAAGAAGACTTGTACAATAATCTACGTATCAACTATTCTAGGTAAAGATAAATATAGGAAATACATTGTTGTTCCTATCTTTACTAGAACGTGTAGATAGTATCATTCCATCAGTGCTTGTCTTCAATGTATCAACGCTTGACTTCTTCTTGTCAACGCTTGATCTGTCAGCGCTTGTTTTACTCCTATCAACGCTTGTATTACTCTTGTCAGCGCTTAAGTAGACTAGCTATAATTTATTCCCAACAATCCTCGCCTAAACTTGATATCTACTCTAGTAATCAAGTTTCTGAATAAACATTAAGAACTAGGAGGAATCTTACAAACCTTTTCATATTGGTAATAAATAAATCTGATCAAATCCTTAGCCACGTCACTTGAATAATCAATTTCCAGCTGTGTGTTCTTCATCTTTTCCAAGACTTCCTTGGACATGAAATACTGGCTATATACAAGTAGATACTCAGCAAACTTTGTAGAACTCAAATAATAAACACCAGCAGTTGAATACAATCTCCATTGAAGACCACTGAGGTCATCTTCAAGATCCTTCTAAACAGCAGGATCTTCATCTCTTGGTCCACACATTCTTTGGAATGTAGACCACAGTTTTATTCCATTGACTGAAGTTGGTGCTTCAGTCTCATACTTGGCCTCTAACAATCTCCATAGATCTACCAA
Source organism: Glebionis coronaria (assembly GCA_025667525.1). Lineage (NCBI taxonomy): Eukaryota > Viridiplantae > Streptophyta > Magnoliopsida > Asterales > Asteraceae > Glebionis > Glebionis coronaria. The sequence goes on from JANFOE010001223.1 coordinate 304,273, forward strand.
GTCTTCTCTATCACAACTTGCAAACAAAGATATAAGAGTGGTAAAAGTGTGAACCTCTTTTCCATACCTGCCAATCTTCCAAAACCTACATTCATCTTCTTCATAGCTTACAATAGGGTTTCTGGAATCAAGTGGTAGTACTTTCACCATATCTGAAGCTTCTAATGGTGAGAGCTTGAGGCTCTTTCTTATAACAGCTTCACTTGGATGTAATGGATCCATATCTTTGGGAAACTCAAGAGGGACACCCTTTTTCACTGGTCTGGGAACAAACATTGCCTTCTTGAGCTCCATTTCCTCTGCAAGTTCTTCTTTTCTTTCATCAGAAAGAAGTCATAGAGTGTTTTCTTCCTGCACTCTAACCCAAATGGGATAAGCTCTGCACTCCAACTCTTCAAATGTCAAACCAATCAACTTCTTATGAGTCCATCCTGTTCCATGACATCTAAGTAGCATGTAGTACAACTCCCTTCTATCCCTTTTCAAATTTGAGAGAACATTGCTTGCTTTGTGTTTCAGAATGACCTTGCAATCCTTTTGTACTCTGAGAAGAATCTCCAAACCCCGTATCTGATCTGAAATGGAAAAATGTGGATTCTCCATACACCTATCTTCCTAAGCATGGTACATCTGTACAACTTCTGGCATATCAAAATGAATCTGCAATTTCAACTCATTCAACTTCTCTCTAGCCAACTCATCACCATACTCAAGCCTTTCTGGTTGTTCTATGATCATAACACTTGAGTCTGAACTGGCTTCATCACTTCCTTCTTGCTCTTATGAAGTGACAACAAAAGGTGATTCACCCACCTTCTTTCTCTCTTGTTCCACTATTTGTGCAGCCAACCTTCTATCAAACTTAATTTGAGCTGCATTCTTTGGAACAACTTCTTCTACCATAATACCCTTACCCTTATCTAATGGATCAACTGTTGGTAAGGTAGATGGTAATACCTGTGAAGAAACCTCTTTGATGATGGATGATGGTTGGAATACATCAACCTCATTTCCAGGTCTATCAACGCTCACTTTTGCTTTGTCAGCGCCCAAGCTACTCATGTCAGCGTTTAAATCTGTCTTGTCAACGCCCAAAGTACCAGCCTCAGCGCCTCTTGTAATTTCCTCCAACATGGTTGTAAATGACAAATTTAAGTTTGTAGGAGAGACTAGAGACGTATCAAAACCTGTTTGTTTCTTCAAACTTGTTAGGGCTTCAGCTACACCCAAGGATTCACCATCATGAGAGCCCTTATCACTCACATTTATTTGTTCATCCTCCCCTTTGGAAGATTCCTCCATCCCCCTCCTGGTGCTAGCATTCTCCAAAATAACAATCCTCTCCCTCAATTGCTTGAGTTCAAGGCCTTGTGTGCTGACAACTTGTACCAAGTCTGCATTTTGCTTTTGCAAGCTTATGTAGACTACCGTAATTCCATTAGGTTCATTGGTTCCAATCTACCCTCTTCCAAAATGGGTATTTGACCTCCCAAGTTAGATTCATTGGGCATGGATGAGGTCTTAATGATGGTAGGACTGTCTTGGCCAGCTTCTAAGCCAGAACCAATAGTCCCAGCCTCATCCATAACACCAACCACACTTGTGGTGATGGTTCTCTCTGCTTCATGGCTAGGACCACTAGAGGAGAACACTCCAGTAGTCCTTTGGCGTTTTTGTAACCTATATTGTGTTGGGGGAGAAGAGGATGTAGATTGGGTGGATGTTGGTTGGTTAAGGGGTGTTTGGGTCTGTGAAGGAGTGGTGTCAACGTTTGAAATAGGCACATCAACGCCAACATTTAATGTGTCAGCGTCAAAGGGTTCTTGGTCAATTTGAATATGTTGTGGTGAAGGTAAAGGTTCAGGAATTGGGTCAATTTGAGGTTGAGGGTCTGGTTGGGGTTGAGCTGCTTCAATGACAGCAAGCATAGCAGGGGTGAGGGGTAAGTCACGGTGTGGGGGTGAGTTCATCTTCATAAAAATTGCTTTCTTTTGCACAGGGATCTCATAAAAATCATCATGATCCCTTGTGCAGTAATTTTGCACCTCAAAAACTATTTGTAAAAATCTGGGATAAGCTAAAGTCATTTTGTTCCCTTTATTTTTGCACATGCCCTCAAAAATCATTTTTGAATAATTAAACTTTTTCCCAGTAGCAATGCACACAATAGCACTTGCAATAGACCTATTTATCTTATTGTTTGCAGTACACTTGGGACTCATACATTATAAGAGGACATGTATGAGGTACTTCCAGGCTGGGGGAAACTCCTGTTTATGATATTTGTTTAAAGTTCCTTCAGCAGGAAAAGGATAACCCAAAGCCCTTAGTCCTTGTTCTATTTCACTAATGGGAAGGGTGGTTATACCATCAGCATCATCAAGATGCAAAGCTTGGCGTACCAAAGCTTCAGTAACCACCCATGTTCTCCCATGAACAATAGAAGATAATTTACTCACTCTATTAATTGTTGAGGAACTAACAGTGTTCCAAAACTGCTTAATATGTGTGATAGGAATGAGTGGAGCATAAGAAAGAGCATACCTAATTGGGGATGCATTCAGATACGCCACCATTTATGTATATTGGGTAAATAGAGTATCATCAGCTTCAAGATATGCTACCATGTTGTGTTGACTTCTTAACCCCAATTCCAACTCACTTGGTTTAAACTTGGGTGCCATTGTTGAAATTTGTTTGAATGATTGATAAAGATGAAGTTTAGAGGAGAAAATTGTGTTAGACAAGAATAATAGGTACCCTGTTTAAAATAGGAGCCAAATATATAGGAGAGAAAATATGCATGTGATTGGCCCAAAAATAGGCAACTATTTTCAATATATAATCATGAAAATATTGAAAAAGAATAATTTTATCTCATGCATTAAATGAAAATTGTTTCCTCCCAAAATTACGGCCCAAAAATATGTCAAAAAGTAACAACTGGGTAGGTCCCATTAAGTGTCAACGATAAAAAATAACCCATCAACGCCCAACGGCTATATCCTTGTCAACGTTTGCCAAAGCCATGTCAGCGTCTAAAGTGATAACAACAACGCTTGGAAAAATACTTGTCAGCGTCCAAAAATAAAAATTTATAAAAATGAAAAATGACCTTAACAAAGTAACTTATCCTAGAGAAGATAACCTAAAAGTTGATAATTATTATAGGGCGGCAAGCACTGTCCAGTTATGCACACTTGCTTATGCAAGATAGACATAATAGTCCTCTAGTGTCCCTTGCTAACCAAAACTCTTAACAACTAACTTACCTTATAAAATTCCTTGTTACTCCCAGGTAAAACCCATAGTAAAATCATTCCCAAGGCTACCAACAGACCACAACCAATTCTAGGCCAAAAATGTCTTGGCAGCATGCATAGTATATCAACTTTGCATGCTACAGTGCCTCATGATTTAGTAAAACTAACTCATACTCACCTGTGGACACAATCTAGAATTGTGATAAGAGTACCATAAGGATACCCAAAAGTCCTAAAGGTTCCTAAAACCTCCCCTTAAACTGTGATACATATGTTGCCAAAAAAATATGCATGAACATAAAAAATATATGTCAAGATAGGAATTGATAATTCCAACCATCATCCATAAATAAAAACATGTCCAAATGCTTATCCAATGATCCATAACCAACTCTGTATCCAAAGGGATAATGCTAACACCACCTGCACATTTAAATTTAAAACCACAAAACTAACATTGTTGCTGACAACGCCCCGATAACACTTGTCAGCGTTAAGAAAGGCTTTGTCAGCGTCAGACAAATATATTGCTGACAACGTCACAATAACACTTATCACCGTTAAAGCAACCTTTGTCAGTGTTAGAAAAATATAGTGGAAAATCTAAATCCTCAAAAAGACCAATAACAATGCATTATCCTGTACATACTTTTATAAAAAGACTCCAAAACACATATTAGGTGAGATTGATCATTCCAATACTTGTTACCAAGTATTGAAACCTTCCAGCATCAAAAGGTTTAGTTAGTAAATCTGACACATTTTGTTCTGTGTCAACCCTATCTGGTTTTATTAAACCTTTTTCAAAACAATCTCTTATAAAATGGTGTCTAATTTCTATGTGTTTAGTTTTAGAATGATATATAGGATTCTTAATAATGCATAAAGTGTTGTTACTGTAAACAAATATCTTGGTATGCATGAAATTATACCCATAGTCCAACAGCTGGTTCTGAATCCACAAAACTTGTCCACAACAAGCAGCTGCAGCCACATACTCAGCTTTAGTTGTAGAATTAGCCACCACTGTTTGATTCTTGCATTGCCAAGATATCAACCTGCTCCCAAGAAACTGACATCCACCAGTTGTGGATTTTCTATCAAACTTATCACCTTCATAGTCACTGTCTGAATATGCAATAAGCTCCAAAGGGGAATCCTTTGGGTACCATAAGCCAAGACTGGGATAACATCTTAGGTACCTAAAGATTCTCTTGAAAGCATAAAGGTGACATTCTTTGGGAGTCACTTGATGACGTGCACAAGCACACACAGCAAACATGATGTCAAGTCTGGAGGCTGTGAGATACATCAATGATCCAATCATTGATCTATAGTGCCTGACATCCACATCTTTCCCATCTCCAAATCTTTCCCCAAGGATGTTCTCTATCCATATGAGTAATACCCTCTTTTCATGTGGAGAAAAACCAAACTTCTTCAGGATCTCTGCCACATATTTATCCTGGGAGATGAAGATACCATCTTCTTTCTACTGAACTTGTAACCCTAGAAAGAAGTTCATCTCCCCCATAGCACTCATCTTGAATTTGTCTGTCATAAGCTTGGAGAAATCCTCGCTCATCTTTGGATATTTGGATCCAAAGATGATATCATCAACATAGACCTGAACAAGTAGAACATCCTTACCTTTCTTCTTTGTAAATAATGTCTGGTCTATGGTGCCCCTATTGAATCCGTTGTCCACCAAATAAGTAGACAAAGTACCATACCATGCTCTTGGGGCTTGATGAAGTCCATACATAGCCTTCTTGACTCTATACACCTTGTCTGGATTCTCTGGATCCTCAAAACCAGGAGGCTGCATCACATATACCTCCTCTCAATTGTTCCATAGAGGAAGGCACTCTTGACATCCATTTGATAGACAGTGAAGCCCATGTAAGATGCATAGGCTAGAAAGATCCTTATAGCTTTAATCCTTGCAACTGGTGCAAAGATCTCCTCATAGTCTATCCCCTCCTCTTGTGTATATCCCCGAGCCGCTAATCTTGTCTTGTTTCTGACCACAATACCTCTTTCATCTCTTTTGTTTCTTAGAACCTATCTTGTCCCTATAGGTCTGACATATCTGAGACAATCAACCAGCTCCCAAACATCCTGAATTGCAAATTGGTGAAGCTCATCCTGCATTGCCTCCACCCAACTTAGTTCTTTGAGAGCATCAAATATCTTCTTGGGTTCCTGTTGTGACAGAAAACAGACAAACAAACATTCTTGCACAAGAGGGGTATCAACCTTCTTGTGAATATTGGCAATAAATACACCAAGACCTTGATGAGATCTTCTAGTCTGAACATGAGTCATAATATCACCAATGATTTGAGAAGTAGGGTAATTCTTCATAGTAGAAGTGAGAACTCCTCCTTCAAAAAGTCTGGTGTCCTCAATCTCATCCTCCAAATTTCCAATATCTTCTTCTTTAGACTCTCTTTCATCAATATGAGCATGAACCTCTTCATATCTATTGGAAGGTTCACCCTGTTCAAAAGTAGAAGAGAAAAGATGCGCAAAAGTGTTGTCAACGCCTGAACCTTGGTTGTCAGCGGTTGGGCTAACAACGCTTGAAATATTGTTGTCAACGTTTGAGCAATCAGCGTCTAAATTTTTCCTGTCAGCGTTAGATTTGCCTTTGTTAGCGCTTGAGGGACCATGCATGTTGTTATCTGGTGATACTTGGGGACCACCATTATCCTTTCCAGCAGCAGCAGCAGCGAAAGCATCTGTCCATATCGGAATTGTGACATACTCTAGTATAGGAGATGCCTTTTCTGCTTGTGATCCAACCTTTTCATTAACCTGTGTACCTGAAACATCAACAACTTGTTCTTCCACAACATTTGAAGTTACCTTCACAATGTCTGGATTAGTGACTGATATGTGTCTAAACACACATCTTTTCTACCACTTAATTACAATAATAACCGGACCAAAACGTGTATTTTATGTCTTTTATGTCGGAATTATGCGTGGTTTGTGTTTTTGTTGTGATTTAGGACGAAATTGTGAAAAGTGGAGAAAACACGGGAATTCACGGGCATTCACGGCTTTTATTGAAGAAAATGATGAAAGACGAAGTCGAGAAGTCAAAAGTGGAAAAAGAACGGAAGTCCAAGACCAATTCTGAAGATTTATCGAAGAAAAAGTCAAAAGACGGAAGTTTATCAAAAGCCGAAGAATTCAAGTCTATTTTATTGAAGAATTTAAAGACGAGTTCAAAGAAATCCCGAAGCCAAAAGTCCCTTAAGTCCTAGTTTAAGGAAGATTAAATGAAGGAGGGACTTAATCCCGCAATTAACAAGAAATGAAGGAGGGGAGGAAGCTTCCTTAATCCTCCCCTATAAATAGTTAGGATTGTTAATCATTTGCTCTTGTTGGCTAAGTGTGACAATTAGCTCTTCCACCATTTAAATACCTTGTCATTTAATTTCTTGTCAAATTTAAATACCTTGTCTTGCACCTTAAATTCATTTAATTTCAAGTAAGTTTTCATTTAATTATTGTCAATCTTTACTTTATCTTGTCAATCTCTCATCTACCTTTCTTAATCTTTGATTTATGTGTTTATGTTTATTTTCATGTTCATGCTTTTATTTTGATCCAAGTGATTGTTGATTATTGTGGTAAAAGTTGTTAAATTTCGTGTTTTATATTGCTTGCTTATGATTACTGTTGATTCGTTACTGTTTAGATTAAATCGTTTGTGTTTATTTTGGTTAATTTGTGGTTAGATCTGCTGTTTTTGGATTCCCTTGTTCTTCGGGAAGGTTTGTTTTGTTTCTGATCTTGCCAGGTAAACTTCCGAACCAAGAAAGGGAGTTTGTTCATTCGGAACTTCCAAAGCTCCGAATCAAGTGTTCATCCGGAAGATTTGGGATCAACAAAAGTTCCGAGCCAAACTTTGTTCATCCGGAACATTCAAAGTTCCGGACGAAGGTTAACTTCCGAACCAATAGTCATTCATCCGGAACTCAAAAGTTCCGAACCAGAAAAGCTTCATTCGGAACTTAAAAGTTCCGGATCAAGCACTGTTCATTCGGAACTCCAAAAGTTCCAGATCAGTGATCATTCATTCGGAAGTTTCCATAGTTCCGAACCAAGGTCTGTTCATTCGGAACTTAAAAGTTCCGAATAAACTTCCGAATCAAGGGGCTAGTTCCGGATCAGTGTTTGTTCATTCGGAAGTTTTAAACTTCCGAATCAAGGAGGTTCATTCGGAATCTTCCGAATCAAGGCAAAATTGAGAGTTCTGAATCAGTAAAGTTCCGAACGAAGGATTGTTCTGGATAAGTGACATATTCAGATCAGTTAGTTCCGGATCAAGGATTTTGGTAATATTCCAAGCGAAGAAGAATCATTTCAACCGAAGGTGACATTCCGGACGAGTGATTGTTCCAAACGAAGGTTTATTCCGAATGAGCTGTATTCAGGTTCTTATTAGCTTTTGTCTTTGATTTTTATTTTCAAGCTTTATTTTTCCTGCCTTTTATTTAATTGCACTTTAAGTTTATTTGCCTTAGTTTATTTTAGATTTGCCTTAGTTTTAGTCGCACTTTAAGTTTGCCTTAGATAGATTTAAGTTTACGTCATTTGCTTTAGTGCCCTTTAATTTCAGTCACGCTTTTAATACTTGCACCTTTATTTTACTTAGACTTAGATTTAAATTACCTGCCTTTGACTTTAATTGTTTTGCACATTTAAATTTAAAAACAACCGAACTTTAATAATTACCTGCCTAGATCAATTCGTTAAGATATCGAGAACACGAACCTGAACTTTAATAATTTTTATACAGGGTGTCAAAAGCCTTGTATCAAATGGCGCCGCTGCCGGCTCTTTTCGTAAAGATTAACGGTTTTTTGTGAGAGACGCGTTGCTTTTTGGGATCCGTTCACTTGTGAACGTTACTTTTCTTGCATATAAAAAAAAAACTCAAAAAATCATAAAAAATAAAAAATTGATAAAAAATCCATAAAAAATTAAAAATTTCAAAAATCCAAAAAGATTTTCTCTTTCTTGTATATATATATATATTGTCTTTGCATTTGGTTTTGTTTTCCTTTGCATTTTCAGGTGTATGCGTACTAGATCTTCTACTTATCAAGAGCCCGAGCCTCAAGAAGATTTAGATATGTCAGGTGTCAACAACAATAATCCACCGCACCTTAATAATAACAACAATGTTCTTCCACAGCCCGATCTTCGGACAATGGAGGAACTTTGTCAACCAACCATGTTTGGACGAGGAGGACCGATTGCGCCGATGCAAATCAACGCTCCCGAGTTTTCGTTGAAGCACCACATGATTCAGCAAGTACAAACAAACCCATTCCGTGGATTGCCAGATGATGATGCCAACAAACACCTCGACAAGTTCATTACAATCACCCAGAGCATGAAGTTAGCTGGTGCCACAATGGATGAACTTCGCCTACAACTCTTTCCACACACTCTATTACATCATGCCGAGAAATGGTTTGATCGTCTCCTGAAGAATTCTATTCACACTTGGGATGACATGACTCAACGCTTTTTGTCGCGCTATTTTCCACCATCCATGGTCACAAGCCTTCGCAATCAGATCAGCGGTTTCATGCAAGATCCCGATGAATCTCTTTTTGATGCTTAGGAGAGATATAATGTCTTGATCGACCGTTGTCCAAACCACAACATGCTTCTGGTCACACTGATTGATACTTTCTACAACGGATTGACTTTTCGAGATCGTGATACGATCAATGCAGCCGCCGGTGGCACATTCATGAAAAGGAGACCCGAGGAGTGTAAAGAGTTAATTGAGAACATGACTACTCACCACAAAAACTGGGATTCCTCTGCTTCTTCAAGGAACAACCCGAGAGTCAATGTTTCTTCTACCTCAGCAAACCCTGAGATGACCGAACTCACCCGCATGATGACTGAAATGAGCAAAAGTATTACGCTTCTCGCTTCAAACCAACAACAACAACAAGTTAAAGCGGTTGCTAATCCTTGTGAAACATGTGGCGGTCCTCACCCATACACCGATTGTCCTTCAACTCAAGGAAATCCGGAAAATGTGTATGCAGCTTATGGTAATTATTCACCGGAAAATTACCAAGCTAGACAACAAGGGGATAGAAATCTGCTGAGCTACCGTTCCAACAATTACCTTTCACCCGGTTTTTCTCCTCAAAACCAAAACCCCGCCAACAACTACAATAGAAGCAACCAAATCCCACCAAGAGCTTCTAACCCTTATCAACCACCCACCCAACAAAACCCGCACATTAATCCCGATGTTGAAGCCGTCATGAGAACTCAAGGTGAGCAAATCAAGAATCTACAAAGCCAAATCATCAATTTGAAAGGAGATATCTTGAAGCAAGGTAATGACATCAGAACCGAGGTTCATAATAATATTCAATCCTCCTTCAGCACTCAAACGAATGAAATAAAGAATCTGTTGGCTAGTTTATTGCCCCCTGCTCAACCTTCTACTTCAAGTTCTCTACCCTCAAACACCGTCACTAATCCGCGAGCTAATGTGAGTGCTATTACTACGCGTAGTGGAATTACCATTGTCTATCTACCAAACCCACCCCCATCATCTACACCTCCTCCACCACCATGTATCCCTACTCCTCCTACACCTAGTATTAGTGCACCATCACCGTCTTCCCCTCGTCATGACGATGTTTATCGGAAGGACCCTTCAACATCTCAACCTTCACCTTCTCCCTATCAACCAAGAATCCCATACCCTTCTCGTATAGGCAAGACCAATGATCTAACAAAGGAGGACTCGCAAATAACCAAATATATCAATATGATTTCTCAAATGGGATTCAGCGTTAGTTTCCTTGAAGCACTTGTCCACATGCCCAAATTTGTTAAAGCATTTAAGGAATTGCTTAACAAGAAGGAGAAGCTGCTTGAACTCGCCAACACACGATTAAATGAAAACTGCTCTGCAGTTATTCTTAAAGAACTTCTAGAAAAGCTTGGAGATCCCGGTCGTTTTGTGTTGCCTTGCGTGTTCAACAAAACTGAAGAGTTTACTACCCTTGCTGATCTCGGGGCAAGTATTAATCTTATGCCACTGAGTGTTTGGAAAACACTATCTTTACCCGACCTCACTCCAACAAAGATGACTCTTGAACTTGCAAATCGTACTCTCGCTTACCCCGTCGGTATAGCCGAAGACGTGTTTATTAAAGTTGGCGCATTTACTTTCCTGGTCGATTTTGTCGTAGTTGATTATGAAATGGACCCTCGTATTCCTTTAATACTTGGTCGACCATTCTTGAGATCCGGACGTGCTTTAGTGGATTTAGCCGAAGGTGAGTTAATCTTAAGAGTCGGGAAAGATTCACAAATTTTCAAAATGGGGCAGCTTACAGGAAAATATTTTGGACGAGAATCAGTCAATATGATTAAAGTGCTCGATGACTTTGTCGTCTACGACAATCCTCTATTCGACTCTTGCATTGATAATCCACTTTTTAAAGATGATGTGGATGATTCTCGCTCCAATTTGGAAGCTTCTCCCATTTATGATTCACCACCGGTCTTTGATGCTTATGATGATGATGATTCTAGCTCAGATTCGGATGATTTTGCTTATACTTCTGAGTATCCCGAGCTGCCCACATATGATGATTTTGATGAGGCCGATACTCTCTCGAGCGATTCTTCACATGATGAAGATCCTCCACCATCACTCGATCCGACTTTGGACGATTACTCATTCGAGGAAGATTTCTCTATGTTTCTTAATACATACTTCCCTCATGAGAGTTATGCACCTCCTCTGGACTTTGAATCTTATCGTCTAGATCCTACTTTGGATTTGAAGAAAATTTTGTCTAAGGAGAAGAAACCGGCCGACACCGAAATCCGTTGCACGTATGATTTAACACCTCTTTGTCCCCCTTCTGAGGACGAGGTTGTGCTTCTTTGCGGATCTTCTTCACACTCGGCTGCGCCTGAGTGCTATTTTCCCCTAAAGGAAAAGGTGTTTGACCCCGGTATTGCAATCTTTGAGCCATCTCAGTATCCACCTGATGCAAAAAAAGGAAACATCTTTGGAATCAATGAAGACATGCTTGCACCACTTCCTACTTGCTTCTACCGTGCTCCATCGCTGCTTAAGGGAACCTTGCCTCTTCTTTGGCTTGCCTTGTTCGCCTTAAGCCTATGCTATTTGATGGACGAAAACTATGTCTTTGATCCTGGTGGATATGTTTCATGCTTCTTCCGTTGATAATCAAGGTCGAGTCAGGCTAATGACTCGGTTAACAAAAATTTAGCGCTTCTTGGGAGGCAACCCATGCATCTATCTTTTCGCTTTCTTTATCATAAGTGTAGGGGAGACCCGTTGGATTGCTTTTCTCTCCTCACTTCTTAATCAGGGATTCGAGCTTCAATGATCCACTCTTGATGATTCTTGACGACCCGTGATTCCGTGTTCTACTTCTTCCCGGTTCTATCCTAAACTCTTTTCGATTCACTATTTTATATTTTCTCAATATTAAAATAGGAATCTCTTTAGTTGTCCTTTCCTTAGCGAGATTTAAACAACGTGCACAATGTCCTAAGTGTAGGGGAGTTTACTTCCACATGCTTAAACATTGAGGACAATGTTTATCTTAAGTGTAGGGGAACTTCTATCGAAGTTAAGTGGTCTTTTCCTTGTTTTTGTCCTCATTTTAACCGGAAAATCAATTTTTCGACATTTTTCAAAATTTTTGATCTATTTTGGCCTATTAGTTTTTACTTTTGTATAGTTATTTTCTTTCCTTATTAGAATAAATCTTTAAATAAGTGGTTTTAATTTTCAAAACGTTGTGAATCTTTTGACTCAACCCGAGTCTACTCTAGCTAGTATCCTTAACATGTTTAAGTCAAGTTTTGCTAGGCTTTTATATAGGGAGCTATAAAACGCGAAAGTCTTAACTCTCACGGGTTAAGAACAAGAACTTTTCACAAGTTCCTATAATTGATCCTAGAGAGTCGTTTATCAAGGGAACTTTAAAACGCGATTTCTAAACTTGAAAAAGTCCAAGAATTTGCAAGATCCTATAGGCGAGTCGAAAACCCAAAACTTTGATTTAATAGGCTAAGTATCCACGAGTCTCATTACTTGAGATTTTAAACTGTGGAGAACGAGAGATGATAGAGCCAATTATAAGTCCGGTATTCTTTCGTGAATTTATGTGAGTTAATTATAAGCCTATTCTCCCATTGCTTGCTTAATAAATTATCTGCTAATAAGTAAGGTTGTACGATTTGAAAAGTTACTTAGCTTCTAGCCCCAGATCGTTTAAAAGTTGCTCGGTATGGATTAGAGTTCATAGCCAAGGCATAACTTATTGAAGCGGGATGCGAAGATTGGCGAGTCCGAAAAGGCCCTAACAAGGCATGAGGGCTATGTTTTGTTGCTAAAGATCCAAAGTGATGTGAAGAATCATTTATCGAAAATCAATATAAAGGATCGAGACACACGACGTAAAGAAAAAACTCCCCAAAAGTCATGGAGAAGTGTATCCGAAAAGACCCTAACAAGGTATGAGGATAAATAGATCCAAGTCATAAAAGGAGGCGGATCGTTGTATATCAAAGTCCAAAATAAATATTGGAGAAAAAATGAAGAAGTCGTGGTCCATATATGAAGAATCTCTCAAAAAGTCAAGTGAAGAAATTCCAATTATAAAGAGAAGACCATTATTTCCTGAACGTCTCTCAAGATTCGAAGTATGAAGTCGCTGCCAAATATCGGTCCGAGAAAGGTCTCAAATCGCGAAGCGAGTTATGCCAAGATATGAACTTTATGAGGTCCCGAGAAGCAGTTTTAAAAGATTTGGTCCTTTAGCTAACTATTGATTAAATCGTGCACCTTATTTTCAGACTAAATAACTATCTAAATAAGTCAAACAATGCATCCTCGTGATCATTCAAGACAAATAATAAAATATAAGAGATACCCGTAGGAATAAGGGAGTCTAAGTGAATAATTGGCCCACATGAGTTTGTGTTAGTCTACTAACTTATAATAACAATGATCTCGTTTTTAAGCTTGGTTTGGAGAAAGTGAAAAGTTGAGGATGATGATTATTCATGACATTTTCAAAACCCAAGGTATGCTTTTGATTTCTTTGAATGTTCGTAGTTTCTATCTCTTTAATAAAGGCCAACATGGATTGATTATGATGAAAAATGTAAACTTGCATTGTAACTAATGCATTGCATGAGGACATTGCAATGGTCAAGTGTAGGGGATTTGATATGTGTCTAAACACACATCTTTTCTACCACTTAATTACAATAATAACCGGACCAAAACGTGTATTTTATGTCTTTTATGTCGGAATTATGCGTGGTTTGTGTTTTTGTTGTGATTTAGGACGAAATTGTGAAAAGTGGAGAAAACACGGGAATTCACAGGCATTCACGGCTTTTATTGAAGAAAATGATGAAAGACGAAGTCGAGAAGTCAAAAGTGGAAAAAGAACGGAAGTCCAAGACCAATTCTGAAGATTTATCGAAGAAAAAGTCAAAAGACGGAATTTTATCAAAAGCCGAAGAATTCAAGTCTATTTTATTGAAGAATTTAAAGACGAGTTCAAAGAAATCCCGAAGCCAAAAGTCCCTTAAGTCCTAGTTTAAAGAAGATTAAGAAGAAAAGGACTAAGTGTGCAATTAAGGAAGATTAAATGAAGGAGGGACTTAATCCCGCAATTAACAAGAAATGAAGGAGGGGAGGAAGCTTCCTTAATCCTCCCCTATAAATAGTTAGGATTGTTAATCATTTGCTCTTGTTGGCTAAGTGTGACAATTAGCTCTTCCACCATTTAAATACCTTGTCATTTAATTTCTTGTCAAATTTAAATACCTTGTCTTGCACCTTAAATTCATTTAATTTCAAGTAAGTTTTCATTTAATTATTGTCAATCTTTACTTTATCTTGTCAATCTCTCATCTACCTTTCTTAATCTTTGATTTATGTGTTTATGTTTATGTTCATGTTCATGCTTTTATTTTGATCCAAGTGATTGTTGATTATTGTGGTAAAAGTTGTTAAATTTCGTGTTTTATATTGCTTGCTTATGATTACTGTTGATTCGTTACTGTTTAGATTAAATCGTTTGTGTTTATTTTGGTTAATTTGTGGTTAGATCTGCTGTTTTTGGATTCCCTTGTTCTTCGGGAAGGTTTGTTTTGTTTCTGATCTTGCCAGGTAAACTTCCGAACCAAGAAAGGGAGTTTGTTCATTCGGAACTTCCAAAGTTCCGAATCAAGTGTTCATCCGGAAGATTTGGGATCAACAAAAGTTCCGACCCAAACTTTGTTCATCCGGAACATTCAAAGTTCCGGACGAAGGTTAACTTCCGAACCAATAGTCATTCATTCGGAACTCAAAAGTTCCGAACCAGAAAAGCTTCATTCGGAACTTAAAAGTTCCGGATCAAGCACTGTTCATTCAGAACTCCAAAAGTTCCGGATCAGTGCTCATTCATTCGGAAGTTTCCATAGTTCCGAACCAAGGTCTGTTCATTCGGAACTTAAAAATTTCGAATAAACTTCCGAATCAAGGGGCTAGTTCCGGATCAGTGTTTGTTCATTCGGAAGTTTTAAACTTCCGAATCAAGGAGGTTCATTCGGAATCTTCCGAAATCAAGGAAAAATTGAGAGTTCCGAATCAGTAAAGTTCCGAACGAAGGATTGTTCTGGATAAGTGACATATTCAGATCAATTAGTTCCGGATCAAGGATTTTGGTAATATTCCAAGCGAAGAAGAATCATTTCAACCGAAGGTAACATTCTGGACGAGTGATTGTTCCAAACGAAGGTTTATTCCGAATGAGCTGTATTCAGGTTCTTATTAGCTTTTGTCTTTGATTTTTATTTTCAAGCTTTATTTTTCCTGCCTTTTATTTAATTGCACTTTAAGTTTATTTGCCTTAGTTTATTTTAGATTTGCCTTAGTTTTAGTCGCACTTTAAGTTTGCCTTAGATAGATTTAAGTTTACGTCATTTGCTTTAGTGCCCTTTAATTTCAGTCACGCTTTTAATACTTGCACCTTTATTTTACTTAGACTTAGATTTAAATTACCTGCCTTTGACTTTAATTGTTTTGCACATTTAAATTTAAAAACAACCGAAAATTATTGTTTTCACCAAAGAACAACTGAGTCACACATAGGGCCTAGATCAATTCGTTAAGATACCGAGAACACGAACCTGAACTTTAATAATTTTTATACAGGGTGTCAAAAGCCTTGTATCAGTGACAGGCATATAATTTAAAGTCCTAGATAAAGGTTCCAAGTCAAACAACCAATTTGGACCACTTTCAGGATCACTAGGTTTACTCTCTAAAAACCTAACATGTACTCTCTCAAGTATACGTTTTTCCTTTTTAAGATAAACCCTATAACCCTTGCTCTGCACTGAATACCCTATGAAATAGCCTTCATCACCTTTTGCACTAAATTTACCTAAGGCATCACTAGTATCTAAGACAACTACATGACAACCAAAAGGTCTGAGAAAACCAATATTAGGTTTCCTTCCCCAAAGTAATTCATAAGGTGTTTTGTTCTGTATCTTGTTGACTAATGCTCTATTTTGAACATAGCATGATGTATTAACAGCCTCAGCCCAAAAGGCTATAGGGAAATGAGCATCAGCCAACATGGTTCTGGCTGCTTCAATTAGGGTTCTATTCTTTCTTTCTGCAACCCCATTTTGCTGTGGGGTTCTGGCAACACTAATTTGCCTAGTAATTCCTTTCCCGGCACAAAAATCATCTAACACTTTATTCCTAAATTCACCACCATTATCACTCCTAAGCATTTTAACTTCATTACCAGTCTTCTTCTCAACCTGAGTGATAAAATCAATTTAAGTGTCAGCAGTATCACTCTTCATAGCTAAAAAGAAAGTCCAAGTAAACCTAGAAAAGTCATCTGTGATGACAAAGCAATATGATTTACCATTCAAACTTTCTATATTGGTTGGACCAAATAGATCCATATGAAGCAAGTGAAGAGGTCTAGTACTAGAGTGCACCTGTTTAGACTTGAATGAGACCTTGTGCTGCTTGCCTTTAAGACATGAAACACAAGAGTAGTCATTGTGGAAGGCCTTTTCAGGCAAACCATCAACCAAGCTAAGTCTCACAAGCCTGTTTATATTCTTAAAGTTTATGTGCCCTAGTCTCCTGTGCCATAGATTACTTTCATCTACTGAAGCTTTAGCATAAAAACATGACATATTGCTATTCATTCTAATCCCATTCAGATTCACATTATATATGTTTTTATGTCTAGGTGTTCTATAATCAATATATTTCTCATCAGGGATCTTATAATCCTTGCTTAACACCAAACATTCAGTATCAGTAAACAGAACTTTATTTTTGTTATCACAAACTTGTGATACACTAAAAAGATTGTAATCAAGTTCCTTTACCAGAAATACGTTTTCAAAACTCAAGTTCTTAGTGAGAAGTGTTCCTCTGCCTGTGATAGTACCATATCCACCTCCAAAGTAAACCTTATCACCATCCTTAATTGGAGTGATGTTAGTTAAGTAATCTTCCTTCCCTGTCATGTGCCTTGAGCATCCACTGTCCCAATATCCATAATCATTGACCTGTTTCTGAATGCCCTACACATAAAGAAAACAAATTAGTTTTCTTTGGGAACCCAAGCCTTAGCAGACTTGGATTCATCTGGTTGTTCAACAAGAACAAACCTAGTTCTCATAACAACCCCTTGTTCATCCCTTTTAGGATGAAATACCCAGTTAACCCCAATAGGTTTTGTAATGACCTTTGAAATGTAATTAAATCTGTTGCAGGTCATTGAAATCCCATTATCATTAGGGTTTTGTTCTTTCTTTGGTCTCCATTTCAAGCTTGAAGAAGCTTTAGACCCCTTACCCTGTGGTTGCAAATATTTAGGTCTGGTCACGTTTCTGTCAGCGTTTGATTTGGTCTTGTCAACGCTGAAATTACCCTTGTCAGCGTTGAACCTAGGGTTTGCTACAGAAACCCATTGCCTATTAGACCAAGTATTTGTCTTTTGAAATGGCCTTTGTCCATGAGTGTTAGACCCTCTAGTGAAGAATGGAGCAGGTCTAACCACTTGTGGACTTTTCTGCACACAAGGTTTGGGTCTGACAACGTTTGACTTTCTAACAACGTTGACTTTGGAAACATTGACACACTTATATGCTAAGTGTGAAAAGCTACCACAAGTGTAACAGGCTTTTCTAGACACAACCCTAGGTCTAGAAGAGAAAAAGCATGTTCCATCATTACTAACTTGACTTTTTGGTGACCTAGTATTCCTATACATTTCTGCATACTTGACACTAGGTTTTCTAACAGTGTTTGAGCCAAGATCAACAGCCTTACCAGTGACTGGGTTTGTTACCTTAATGGGGGTTGACTCATTTGAACTTTCACATAACAAGCCACCCTTAACAAATAAGGTAGGATTGGCTTTCTTCCATTCATTCAAGTCAGTCAACTTATGTTGATACTCTTCAACTGGGGTAATGACTCTTGGTGGAGGAATAAATTCCTCCTCTTGGAATTCTGGTAAAACCAGTCCAAGATAGGTCCTTTTGTTGGACACCATAGAAGTCACCAGCTGGTGGTGGAACAAGAGTATAGTCTTTCATCCTAATCCCAGTCATATCCATAGGATCCTTTTGTTTATTAACACATTCACCTAGGGTTTGTGAGGCCTTATCAAATCTCTGAATTTTAAGGTCAACATTATCCTTATTCTTAATGGCCTCATTTAATTTAGTCTGTAACTCAACATTTACCCTTTCCATGATGTTTCTCACATCATTACTAGCCTCTAACTCCTATTTTAAAATGTTTATCTTATCTTTTAAGTAAAATTCCATTTTCTTGTACTCAGAAACTATCTTCTCAGTTTGAGTAAGAGCAACTTGATAGTTAGACAATTTACATCTCTCAGTACTCACATTATCTAACAATCTTAACACCTCTTTGTTAAGTTTTTCAGTATTTAACCTACAACCCTTACTACAAAAAGCATCATTATATACCTCATTATCTGATGAAGAGGAGGAGTGTGCCATGAGAGCATATTGAACATGCTCTTTTTCTTCTATCTCAACAACCAAAGCTTTATCCTCTTCCCCATCCTTAGCCAAATAGCTCCAATCCCATCCCATACCATCAATTCCTTGCACTGCAACCATGGCCTTAGTATCCTGAGCCTTAACAATTTGGCTTGAGGGTTTGCCAGCATCAGATCTTCTTGGAGATCTGCATTCCCTCATGAAGTGTCACATACGATGACAACTGTAGCATCCAACCTTGGATTTATCAAATCCAGCAGTGTCCTTAGCATTGAAGGTCATCTTCTTCTTAAACCTTCTATTCCACCTGTTTGCTCTAATACTAGCAAGAGCCATGTTCCACTTAATATCCCTTTCCTCCAAGTGCTCATCACTTATTTGCTCAAGGTCCTCATATGTAATCACTAAACCATTGGGCAAAGAAGCAATGTAAGCACATACAGTATCCAAATCCAAACCAGCAGGTTTAACTCTTGGTGAGTCACTTTTGTATGTGTCAGCGTCAGAATATGAGGCGTTGACAAGACATATTCCAGCGTTGACACATGATGATCTAGTAACTGGATGCATGTAATAGTCCTTCTGATTAAATTGACCTTCACTATGTGAGAAGAAGGCCATGTTGCTATTTGTAGACTTACTTTCATGCTCCAAAAGAGTTTCATTTTCCAACAGCCTTAGTTTGTTGTAGATATCATCAAAAGTAGAACTTTTGTGAGTGTTATTGGCAAGTATAGATCTTGCCTCAATCTTCCATGCATCACCAAGACTTTTGAGAAACGTGGCATTAATGTCAACATCACCAAGTTGTGTCCCCATGAAGGACAACTTGCTTTTCATGTCAAGCAGTCTGCTTCTCACACTACTAAGCTTTTCATTAGGTTGAGCCTTGAAAACAGCATACTCATGCATGAGTTGCTTCTTCTTCTCGTCTCTAGTATCAGCATTTCCCCCATATGCAACTTCAAGAGCTGCCCAAAGGTCTTTTGCAGAATCATAACCTCTGTATTTATGCTGGTTCTCTTGTCCCAAAGAGACTTAGAGAATGTTTAGGGTTTTCATGTCAACCCTTCTCTTTGCTATGTCTTCAGGAGACACAGCTCTACCATCACCAGGTTTTTCTTTCTTATCTTCTTCTGGACATCCAGCAACAGCAGTTCTTGTAGCAATGGCAGTAGCAATCTTTTCAGCTTTATTGAATGTGTTTCCATATTCAATTATCTCCCAGAGAGTGTAGTCATAGATCCCCAGATATTGCTCAAAGTTGAATTTCCACAACTCAAAGTTGGTTGCATCAAGCGTGGGGATCTTGATGTTTGGTAGAGGTGAGGAGGAGGAGTTTACTTCTGGAGTTGTCATGATGTTTTTAGGGATTTGTGAAAATTAGGGTTTTGGTGATTTTAGGGTTCTTGTGTTCTTTAAGATCAAAAGTTCCTTAACAAGCTCTGATACCACTTGTTGATCCCAAACTTAGATCGATAAACTTAGATCGATTTAGATTTATGTATACGAGATTAGATCAAGTAATACACTCAGAGAAACCTTTGTATATGTATATGACAATCTAAGTGTTATGCGGAATTAACACTTAAACAAGAACACACAAGATGTAAACAAACTTTCACTTTGATTAATGATATCAAACTTTCTTACAATGAAAGTGTTTTACGTATGAATACTTATGAAAAACTTATATGAACAACAACCTAAAGGTCTTCTTTTATAGACATAAGAAACCTTGTATAATAATCTACGTATCAACTATTCTAGGTAAAGATAAATATAGAAAATACATTGTTGTTCCTATCTTTACTAGAACGTGTAGATAGTATCCTTCCATCAGTGCTTGTCTTCAATGTATCAACGCTTGACTTCTTCTTGTCAACGCTTGATCTGTCAGCGCTTATTTTACTCCTATCAACGCTTGTATTACTCTTGTCAGCGCTCAAGTAGACTAGCTATAATTTATTCCCAACACTAACCACCCTCCTAATGTGATTAGGAGGGTATTTCTAGGCTAAGTGGGAAGTGCATGTGTGGTGTTCTTCCTTCTTTCTTTTTCTTCTCGGCTCGTTTTAATTCTTTGTCTTTCTCGACGTCGTCTCGGGATTAATTAAACTCGTCTTAATATTTCTTCATTTATTTAGACTCGAGTTCTTTGACTTCATTAAACTTCCGTCTTTAGACTTGTTCTTCGATAAATCTTCAGAATAGGTCTTGGGCATCCGTCTTTTAAGCATTCTTGAACTTTTGACTTCGCCTTTTCTCGTTTTCTTTGATAAAAGCCCGTGAAAGCCCGTGTTTTCTTCCTTTTTCGTCTCTTGGTCCTAAAACACAATAAAAGCACAAACCACGCATAATTCCGACTTTTACGACATAAAATACACGTTTTGGTCTTGTTATTATTGGAAATAAGTGGTAAAAGGATAAGTGTTTTCACACTTATTAATTTACACAAGCATGATTATTGTGATGACACGCTAATTTAGATGGGCAAATTGAGTTTCGGGCTAGCTACCCATTGTTTATTGTAGTAAGGTAACAATGTCCTGCGGCTTATAATAATCCAAATAACGTAAATACTGCTATACGCATTGAAATACGATATATTGCCTGACTAGCAATACGGGGTCATATTATTGATATTATGTTCGTATTTTGGTTTTTCATAACCATATTCATATAACGGTTTTTATTTAATCTATACAACGTTGTAAAACGTATTGTATGATGTTTTTAACGACAATGATTCGTATAATGATTTTGAAGGCGAAAGCGTATATTATGATTTTTGATAAGGCTTTGTATAAAATGACTTCGGCTATTTTATGGCTTATTACAATGATTTGTACAAAACGATTTTTGGTGATAATTTTATATCGATGTTATATTAATGGTTTCATTAAACTCTATGAATTCACTCGGCGTTTTCGCTGACCTTTTCTTTTAACATGTTTTATCTCAGGTACTTGAAGGTAATTCTCGGGAAGACAACAAGAATTCATGGCCCGCACTTCAATAACAATTTCCATTCAAATCTTTTGTAAAATTGTATGAAATGACCATGACTTGGGACCTATGTAAATTTGATATTTTATGAATGGAAATGCTTTATTATTAAACGACATGATTTTTATGCGTTGTCTATGATGTGAGTAATATGCTATCCCGTAACACCAACGAGTCTTCCGCTGTAATTGAATTGTGTAAATTTGGGGGTGTTACAACACTCCAAATAGCATTTTTAGCCGGGACATTAATAAATCTGTAAACAAATTGAGCCCATAAATTAGAAATATTATCCAGATTTACCATACCTTTGAGTCTCTCCTAAATCATAGCAGAAAAGTGGTAGCTAAAAAATAAACGCTGATGGGATTCCATACATTGCTTACAAAACAGGCAATTCATATCTTGAATATTAAACCATATCAATAGCCTATCCTGGGTCTTCAGCCTCCCATTCACAGCCATCCATAGGACAAAAGCATGACTCAGAATGCATTGATTGAACCAAACATGATCAGACCAAATAACTTTTATAGAATTCTCTCTAATACATGTCCAAACTTCAGCAGCACAAAAAACTTTGGTATTACCCATTTTATCAACCCATATGGTTTTATCAGCAACGTCCGGGTTTAAAACATGATAATCAATATTGCAAACCTCAGAAAATCTCACACTCCATCCATCAGGCCACTTCCACCCATTAATATCCAAAAGGTCAGCAACCTTAGAGTTCTTAGCGGACTTATCAGAAATCAGTAACGAAGAGTTAACCAAACTACAAAGAGGAGGCCCAACTCTCCAATTATCAAACCAGAAAAAACAATTACGCCCATTCCCAATCTTAACCTTAACAAACATTCTAGCCTTATCTCTCAAATTAAGGATCTTTTTCCAGGTCCAAGAAATACGCCTCCTACTATTGGCAGCCCAAACACTCGCACCTTTAAGCCATTTAGATTTAACCCAACTAACCCATAATGAATCCCTATCAGTAAAAATACTCCAAAGGTGCTTAGTCATAAGGGAAATATTTATATCAGAAAGGGACTTAAGGCCAAGACCACCTTCATTCTTCGGCTTACAAACCTCCTTCCAAGAAACACTATGACAATAACCTTTATTACCATCAGCATTCCAAAGAAATTTTTTTAACAATTTATCCACCTCATCACATATACATTTAGGGAGACTAAAAATAGAAGCCCAATAAGTAGTAAGGGAACTAAGAACAGAAGTTACCAACTGGAGCCTCCCAGCAAAAGAAAGCACTTTGTTCCTCTAATCTCCAATTCTTTTCTTTACTTTATAAACAAGAACGTTACAATCCATTTTAGATAGTTTCCTGGCATCAAGGGGAATTCCTAAATATTTAACAGGTAAGCTTCCCACTTCATAAGGCATAACCAATGTGATAACATTCTGGACCGTACGAGCAACATTCCCAAAGTATACCGTGCTGTTAGCCATACTTGGTCTAAGACCCGAAGCTAAACAGAATTCATCCAGGGCTCTACGCAAAACACAAGCTGAAATAAAGTTTCCATGGCAGAACATCAGTAAATCATCAGCAAAACACAAACTAACAATCTCGAGCTTCTTACAACCCCAATGGTATTTAAACTTCTTTTCCTCCTTAATCTATCTTTTAAGCATCAACGTGAAAACCTCCACAACAATAGTGAACAGGTAGGGTGATATAGGATCGCCTTGCCTAAGCCCATGACGAGCCTTAAAGAAACCATTAGACTCCCTATTAACACTAATGGAGAATGAAGCAGATTTCAAGCAGGTCATAATCCACCCAACCATAATACTATGCAGACCAAATTGTAATAAAATATATTCCAGGAATTCCCATGAGACCGTATCATACGCTTTCTGAATGTCGATTTTAAACGCACATCTGGCTGGTTTGTTCTTGTTATTATAGCCACACATCAGTTCTTGAGCCATCATAACGTTATCAGTAATCAACCTTCCCTCCACAAACGCACTCTAATTAGCACTAATAGTGTCCTTTAACACATGTTTAAGCCTATTAGTAATTACCTTACTAATGCACTTATACACAACATTGCAACAAGCAATCGGCCTGAAATCAGTGACTTTACATGGAATATTACATTTAGGGATTAATGAAATAAGAGTGGTATTTAGCTCACCCAACATCTTACCTTTAGCAAAAAATTCTTTCACAGCATCACACACATCCTTGCCCACAACGCCCCAAGCAGATTTAAAAAACCTAGCCGTGTAGCCATCCGGACCCGGAGCTTTGTCATCATGAATATCAAACATGGCTACTTTAATCTCTTCATCAGAAACCTGTCTAATCATATAAAAAGCAGCCAGAAGATCCACTTTCTTGACAAAAAGATCATCAGGATTCTCAATAGGGAAAACATCATCACGAAGACCAAGGAAATTCTGAAAATGATTAACAAATTTCCCCGCAACAGCATCACCAAAGAACTCCTCCCCATTATTTTTCTTCACACTAATAATCCTACTTCTTTTCATACTACCTTTAATCAGTTTATGAAAATAAGAACTATTCCGATCCCCATCCTTAATCCATTCAACCCTAGCCTTCTGCTTAAGAACCCTCTCTTCATCAATCGTAGCCTCCCTATAAGCACTGTTAAAAACCATCTCAACTTCTTTAAGGTACACATTATTCGGATCCTTATCCAATTCAGCTTGGACTTTTTTCAACTCAATCCTAAGCATTTTAACTTTATCATAAAGATTTCCATTTCTTTTATTCATATTTCTAAGGTGATACTTCATGGCCTTAAGTCTCTTCGCAAGTACAAACATAGAAAATCTACCAACATGAATTCCCAAATGCTCCTTAACAATGCTATGAAACTCATCCTTATAAGCTAAATAACATATGAATCTAAAAGCCCGCTTCCTACCCTTCTTAACATCACTAATGACCAACACAGTCGGGCAATGATCAGAAACAACATATGGAAGGAACTTAGCAAAACTGATTTCAAACAAATCAAGAAAATCAGTATTACTCATGACCCTATCCAATTTCTTAATAACACCATTCTCCGGATCAATCCTTTTCTGAACCCAATTAAAGAAGAAACCATTCATTGGTAAATCTTCCAACCCTAAACTATCAATGCATTCCCTAAAATCACGCATACTGTGATTTTTATCCAAATCTCCCTTAGAATTTTCAGCATCACTTGAAATAGCATTAAAATCTCCTAAGAGAACCCAAGGCTTCTGATTAACGAAACCTGAGTGACTATGCAAATTCTTCCAAAGCTTATTCCTATCATTAGGTGTTATCTCTCCATAAACAAAAGAAACATAAAACTTTCTACTGTCACGAATAAGGGTCACCTCAAAATGCATAACTTGATCAATAACCGATAACAAAACAGCCTGAATAAAATCCGTATCCCATCCTACACAAATTCTACAACCCTTCGGACTATCAACAGAATTAGAAACCCAATCCCATTGACCAAACACATTCTCACAAGCATAATTCACCTTCTTCTTACAAAGCTGTGTTTCAATAACCGCACACATTTTTAAATTGTTCTCCCTTATTAATAATTTAACCTCCTCTTGTTAGAATATTAGACATACCTCTAATGTTCCACGCACCAAGTTTTAAATCCATTAAGACAAAGAGGAAGGTCCAGCATTCCCATCATTAGACACATTCGCCATACTAGTATCACCCAGACCTGAGACAGTATCTTGGACCATAAATTCAGCATGAGCAGAAGGGTCATTACTGACTTCCTCCACCATCGCATCCACATACTCAGAAACATCTTCAATATTCTTCTCAGCAACTTTAGCTTTGTAATACTTAACCATACCAGCAGACCACTTATCCTTAATCTCATTAGAGAAATGAAGACCTGACAAACAAAAAAGATCAACCTCAGCAACTTTAGCCTCATTGACACCAAATTAAGGACTCTTTGTTTACCACTCTCAATCTCATTCTCATACACAACAGTAAAAGCTTGACTATGAGAAACACCAGTTTTCTGTACTTCTTCATCAACATTCTTCTTGGCATATTCAAAAGCATTAAATTCAGCACTTCTATTACTTGCTTCAATCTTATCAGATAAGTCTTTAATCTTCTTCGTTACTTCCTCAACTTTCTGTTTCTTAATAACAAAATCACGCCTTTCCTTATAATAACCTTGAACTTCTTTAGGCCATTCCATAACAACCTTATCATCTATAGGCTGACCCATATCACATGCAACATCAATATTAATCTTAAGATTCTGCAAATCATGTTCTTGATTATCTGCAACTCCTCCTTCCGATAAAACATTAAACCTATTCCCCACCTTGAAATTATTATTAGAAATTACTTTGTCATTATCACCATCAGATTTCATTTGTTTCTTACTACCCTCCACCTCAGATGTCTTAGTATTGTCATTACTTTTAACAGGAACAGGAACAAACACCCAATCCTTACTGTCTTGATTACCATTCATACCTCCACAACCATAAGCACCCCCTCTCCCACGGCTACTCATCCCACCTCTATCCAAAGAATTACCCCCTCTTGACCTATTGACTCCACCTCTAGCATAATAAGAAGTATTAACCAGAGCTTGATTAGCTTGGGCTCTAGCTGTAACAGTAGCATTATTCACCATTCTATTATTTGAAACGGATTGCCATCCATCGCTAACATTTCCACCCATATTAACTTTGTTATTGATAACTTTAGGCTCCAAACTCACAGCCTTTTCAGCCTCAGTTAAGACCCTATTCTTACATCCCTTAAAACTATGACTGAAAACCTTGCAATGACTACAAACAGGAGGTTGCCAAGCATACTCTACCTTCAGTTCCATACTTCTACCAAGTTCATTATACCAAATCTCCACCTTATCTAAAATACTATCAGCTGCATCAACTTCAACCAATACTCTAGCAAATGTCGCTCTCCCATTACCTTTCTCACACATAGCAGTTGTAACCTTGTCCATAACAATGGGAGTTCCCAATCTGCTAGCAATTCTACTAATTCCCTCATTGTTCCATGCTTATAATGGTACGTTAAAAATCTTAACCCATAATGGCACTCTAATCGGCTCCGGCTTATCAAAACAAATACAAGCAGTCCACTGTTGAACAAATAGTGGCTTTTGGTCGACAAGACAAGGGCCATTCTCAATCACAGTTTGTAAGCCATCCTCGGATTTGAATTTAAAAAAATATAATCCTTCATTAACAATGATATCCACAAGCTGATATGCCGTCCACATTCTTCTTAAATGACTAACTATTTCCCTATGACTCATTTTAAAACCAACAAAGTACCCAACAACCGTAAGCCCCCACCTCTTACTGGCTTCACTAATAATCGGATCCATATCAACCATTTTCTTACCATCCTTGTTCACAATACATGGGATTTTCCTAAGCTTGTTATCATAAGTAGATTCCATGCCCTTAACTGCATTACTAAAAGAAACCGCACTCTTGAAATTACTCTTACTAGCCAAAGATTCACCTTGCATCACAACTCCTTGCATACCCTGACTTCCATTAGCACTACCACTAGCACCATCACCATTTACTACCAGACTATCCTTACTAATATTGCTCTTACCAACATCATTACCACCTAAAACACTAGCATTAGGCAAACTAGGGGCAGAATTAACAACATTAGAACTATCAGTAACCTTACTCCTAGCATAAACACTATTCAACTCAAGAAACATATCATTCAATTTATCATTACCATTCGAGCCTAAAGTGAAATCAACAAACCTCACCTTAGCCTCAGCCATCACAACTTCATTCTTCTTACCCACATCAACAACACTCTCATCCCCAATAACTTTAGCTTCATCATTATTCTCACCTTGAGATGACCCATTCTTGAAATTAACCTAACAAGATGCTTGAGACATAGTCTCAACCGAAACATGCTTCATCGTAGCCCTAGGAAATGGATTCATAGTCCTAGTGGTTTTAACAGGCTTTAAAGATGACTTTGGTGCCTTCTTCATTACATGAGCATTCACCGGCGGAGGAAATTCCAGCACCGGTGGAGGGTTAACCACCGTGGGTGGATTAACCATGGGGTTAATGGAAGTATCAGACATGAATCATTATTATTTAGTATGAGGTTAAGAAATGGTTTAGGAATGATTGATAAAACGGATTAATAAAAGGGTATTAGCCAAACAGTAAAACCCACTTAATAAAATAAATTTCTTTAGGTGAAAAAGAAAGATTTTATGTTAAAATGTTATATGGATTTGTAGATAATAAAAAGGAGAACAAGGATCTAAAATAAAATTCAAGATCCCATGGTTGGATCTAAATTAGATGATGATTCTTAATAAAATACTTTAGGGTTTTTAAGTTTAGAGAGAGAATGTTTTAGAGAGAGGTCAGAGAATACGGTTTATTTTGATCATACTAGTAATGTCAGTTAATAATAATAGATTATAAATTAACTTGGCAACCATAGACAAAATTATTAATACGACATTTCTAAGTCTCGAGAACGTTAAGCAAGAGTTCGTTACATGAGATGTTTTGTTTATTCGTTTGGTATATTATCCGCCTTTGAATGCCATTTTTTTCTTGATCAAACAATGATAAATGTCATTGGAGTTCACTCATATCTTTAATACCAATACATGGTGTGTCTTAATGATTTCCTTGTCTAGTGGAACCAATATTACTTCACCAACTAATTTGGAACCTCCAAGCCTAGTCAAAACATAGCCAAACCCGACCAAAACATAGTGGAAATCCATTTACCCTGGATTTGGGATGGTTTTACCGGGTTATTAAAACTTTCTCCGATTTTTATAGTGTAAGTTCCCTTTTGGTCAGTATTGGCCGGTTTCGAATGGTTTAACCCGCATCGGTCGTATTTGGATGTGTGACACCATGTTTAAAAGTTATTAATTTAGTATATGACAATGAAAATATATACATAACCCAAGTAAGAAAAGAAGTAATCATGGTGAACCCAAGAATCAGTATCCATAAGCTAAAATTCAATCTAACTTGCAAGGTCGTGTAACTAAATAATACATTAAAAATTAAATTTCCGATATAAGAGAAAAAAATTTATTTCACCTTTCAAAGTCCTAGCATAGTTAAGAACATGTTGATAGATGTTATGTTTTGTTCATTTGTTTTGTATATTATCCATCTTTGTAGGTTTCCTAAGGAAAATCAATGTCATTGTTTTGTCGATGAAACAATAATAGAGAACGAAGCAGATTTCAATCAAACCATTATCCATCCTACCATAATTTTATGCAATCCAAAATGAAGTAAAATACCTTCAAGGAACTCCAAAGAAACAGTGTCGTACGACTTTTGGATGTCGATCTTAAAAGCACACCTAGCTGGTTTATTCTTATTTTTATAACCACACATCAACTCCTGCGCAAGCATTATGTTATCACTGATCAATCTTCCCTCCACAAATGTACTTTGATTAGCACTTATAATCTCCTTAAGCACCTCTTTAAGTGTGCTTGTAAGCACCTACATTTATAAATAACGTTGCAACAAGCAATCAGTCTAAAGTCTGTAACCTTAACACGAATGTTACATTTAGGGATTAAAGAAATAAGCGTGGTATTAAGCTCACCTAGAAGCTTACCCTTAACAAAGAATTCCTTCACTGCCACACAAGCATCCTTACCTACTATATCCCAAGCAGATTTAAAAAACTTAGATGTAAAACCATCCGGACCCGACGCCTTATCATCATGAATATCAAAAATGGCAGCCTTAATCTCCTCATTAGTGACCTCTCTAATCATATGAACAGCAGTATCAGAATCCACTTTTCTAACAAAAAGGTCCTCTAAATTTTCAATGGGGAAAACCTAATCACAAGTTCCAAGAAAACTTTGAAAATGATCAGCAAATGGACCAGCAACAGCATCACCAACAAATTCCTCACCATTAACATCTCTAATACTGATAATCCTACTCCTCTTCATCCGACCTTTAACCATTTTATGAAAGTAGGCACTATTCCGATCACCCTCCTTAAGCCATTCAACTTTAGCTTTCTACTTAAGAACCCTTTCCTCATCCAACGCAGCCTCTCTATAAGCAGTATTAAACACCATCTCAACTTCCTTAAGATAAACATTATTCGGATCTTTATCCAATTCAGATTGGACTTTCTTTAATTCAATCCTAAGCATTCTAACTTTATCATAGACATTTCCATTTATCTTATTCAGGTTCCTAAGGTTATAGGTCATAACTTTAAGTCTCTTGGCAAGGACAAACATAGAGAACCCATCAACATGTATTTCCCAATGCTCCTTAACAATACTATAAAACTCCTCCTTATAAGCTAAATAATTCATGAATCTAAATGCCCTCTTCCTACCCTTCTTAACATCACTGATAATAAGCATAGCCGGGCAATGATCTGAGATAACATACCGAAGGAACTTAGCAAAACTGACTTCAAACAAATCAAGAAATTCAGCTCATGATCCTATCTAAATTCATCATAATACCATTTTCTGGATCAATCCTTTTCTGAACCCAAGTAAAGAAGAACCCATTCATAGGCAAATCCTCCAAATCTAAACTATCAATGCATTCTCTAAAATCACGCATACCATGATTTTTATCCAAATCTCCCTTGGAGTTTTCCTTAGCACTTAGGATAACATTAAAATCACCTAAGAGAACCCAAGGCTTCTGGTTGACAAACACTGAATGACTGTGCAAATTCTTCCAAAGCCTATTCCTATCATTAGGTGTCACCTCTCCATAAACAAAAGAAATAAAAAACTTTCTGCTGTCATGAATTAGTGTCACCTCAAAATGCATAACTTGATCAATAACCCATAATAAAACAGCCTGAACAAAAGCTGTATCCCATCCCACACAAATTCTGCAACCCTTAGGACTATCCACCGAGTTGGAAACCCAATCCCATTTGTGACAATCCGTCAATTTATGGTTGATATTTTATTCTCAAGTATTATTTGAAAACATTATTTTAATGTTATATTATGAACTCACTTATTTTTGGGAAGAAATTCGGATTTACGTCTTGAAGTAGCATCGACTACGTCTAAACCAGAGGATTCTACGTTACGCGCTCACGTTTACATATACCGTTTTGGTGACAGTCCGACATTTCAGGAAAATAAATTTATCCATGAATATTATTTTGGAATTTTAAATTTGTGTTGGTTCATAAACTCACAAATTTACGAGAAGAGATTAGGACTTACGATTTTAATTTAACGTCCTTTACGACTAAACCGGAAACCTTAGGATTACGTATTTACGTTTTCGAACTCCGTTTTTGATGAGACAACTTTTATTAGATTCGTTTTGTGCCGTTGATTCATAATTTATAAAACCTTTTTCGTAAAACGACCCGAGGGCACGCAAATCAAGGAAACTAGAATCGAGGAGTACCCGTAAATAATTGGGGATGAGACAAAAATAAGTTTTGCCCCACCCCCACTATAACCGGCCACAACACTACAACACACCAACTTTGTGTCAAGTTTGAAGCTAAGTTACTTACACTTGTAACTAGCTTAGCTTATAAGCTAACAAACCACAAAACCATCCAAGCCAAAACCACTTCTCTCATTTCTCTAATGCAAAACAACTAAATCTCTCCTCTCTCTCTCTACATTTTCCGTCCATATCACCATCACCACCACCATATTCATCAAATTTTCTACCATGAATCTTATGTTTAACTTGCATAAGATGGAAACCTATAGAAGACTTGAAGATTGGAGGTGATTCTAACATCCAAGGAGGTGATTTGATGATTTCCAAGGGCTGATTTCTACATAAAGTTTACAAGTAATGGTGGCCTTGAAGATTTGTGTTGGTTTATCACAAGTCTTGCCATCAAAATCCAAGCCTTGATGAAAAACTATACAACCTTGGTGGTATAAAGATTGTTTCTTCCTATCTTCTTTCTATTTTGATTATGTAATCATGTATTTTCTTTTCTATTGTATATATATATGATGAATATATGATGATAAAAGTATTATGTGGGGATTTGGTGTTGATAAACATGGGTAAAAAGATGAAAAGCTATATGTAAAAGTGGTTAATCTTGCTTAAATTTAGTAGGCTGTATAAAACATTAAATAACCATATGATGAACTGATAAAATGGTATAGATGAATTGATATACAGTAAGCTATGAGTCTTGTACACATGTGAGAGTTGGCCATACAATGGAATCATTATAATGAGTGAGATATGATCAAAACAAGTTTAGAGTGCAAATCTGCATAGACTGTTTTGGACGATTTTTATAAAATACTTAGAGGCTGATTCAACAGTAGCCATAGAAGAGTTAAATGGAGAAAATATTATTTAGTTTATGCCATAAAAATGTGGGCTTCTATCTCCATATAGAACTCTAGATATGGCTGTTTTGGTGAACATAAAATTTAAAATCAGATTTGTATAATAAAAACCTATATAAAATAAGCACTCACTTATATATTTTTAAAATATATACACATGAAAACCCACTAACAATTAATAGTAATTATAAATAATAATTTCATATATTATGATATAAAATAAGACATTATATAAAAATGGTAGTTGAATAAGATTTATAAGTTATAAAAACTATAAACATGATTTTTACGTCTTTTCGGCTAATACCGTAAAATTAACGTTTTTATCAAATAAAACTTAGACGGTCGGACCCGCCTAATGTAAACTTTTATTAACTCACATACTGATATATAAACATATATAACAAGTAAAAATCGATAAAACCCGAGCTTTACAACATATAGACATTAACGGGCCAAAGTAGCCTTCATGGACAATAAACCCGACTAATTTGGTAAAACACTTATAAACTTATTTATTGGGCTTAACCCATTTGGGCCCAACATATAAAGTATAGTACTGATAATAAAATTATAATTGGGCTAATAAATAGTATTTGGCTTGTAATAGGCCCACTGGGCTTCAAAATGTAAACAAGATTGAACTAGTAAACAAGTATAAAAGTTGTCAACACATAACACAAAAATGAGTGAATGAGAATATACAAACCCACTTGATCATCATATATATATATAATCATCATATGTATACATAATTGTTATTTTTATAAAGTCATTGGACATGAGTCTAAGACGAGTATTATTTGTCTAGGTTTCCGTGATTGAAGCACGTACCGTACGTCCGAATTGCCAATAACCCGCCTTCCCACATCAACGTGAGTTCATAGCCTCGCACTCTTTTAAATGTTTTTATGAAATGTTTTATAAACCTGCGAGGGAGATAACATGTTAGTTTTTATGAAATAGGACATTAGTTGTCCCGATTGTTTGTTTATTGATTTGGACCCGAATGATTGTATGACCCGATGAATGATTAAATGACCCGATAGATGAAATGAAATGGATTATTAAAGTTAGGTTATGTCACTAAAAGTCCCATTAGCATGAACTGTGAACTACCGGGATTTGGTAGACGCTTATGCATATAATAGTACTATTTGGGGACGATCACCCCAGTTCTCGCCTTGACGGTTGATCCCCGTCGTGCCATATTGATTGGTAAGCAAATTTATGTATGAGAAGATTTACACAAGCGTGATTATTGTGACAACACGCTAATTTAGATGGGCAAATGAGTTTCGGGCTAGCTACCCGTTGTTTGGTTTGGTAAGGTAACAATGTCATGCGGCTTATAATAATCCAATTAACAAAATACTGCTATACGCACCGAATTACGATATATTGCCTGACTAGCAATACGGGGTCATATTATTGATATTATGTTTGTGTTTTGGTTTTACATAACCATATTCATATAACGGTTTTTATTTAACTCTACACGACGTTATAAAACGTATTGTATGATATTTTTACGACACTGGTTCGTATAATGATTTTGAAGGCAAAAGCCTATATTATGATTTTGATAAGGATTTGTATAAAATGACTTTGGCTATTTTATGCCTATTACAATGATTTGTACAAAATGATTTTCGGTAATAATTTTATACCGATGTTATATTGATGGATTTTATTAAACTCTATGAATTCACTCGGCGTTATCGCTGACCTTTTCTTTTAACATGTTTCATCTCAGGTACTTGAAGGTAATTCTCGGGAAGACATCAAGAATTCATGGCCCGCACTTAAATAACAATTTCCATTCAAATCTTTTGTAAAATTGTATGAAATGACTATGACTTGGGACCTCTGTAAATTTGACATTTATGAATGGAAATGTTTTATTATTAAACGACGCGATTTTTAAGCGTTGTCTATGATGTGAGTAATATGCTATCCCGTAACACCAACTAGTCTTCCGCTGTATTAAGTTGTATAAATTTGGGGGTGTTACACCATTGACCAAAAAAATTCTCACAAACAGAACTCACTTTCTTCTTACAAAGTTGAGTTTCAATGATCGCACATATTTTTATATTGTTCTCCCTAAATAATAATCTAACTTCATCTTGTTTAGCAGTACTTGACATACCTCTAATGTTCCACGCATCAAATTTTAAATCCATTAAGACAAAGAGGAAGGTCCAGCATTACCATCATTAGATACATTCGCCATACTAGTCTCACCCGGACCTGAGACAGAGTCTTGGACCATGAATTCTGCATGAGAAGAAGGGTCATTACTGACTTCCTCCACCATCGCATCCACATACTTGGAAACATCTTCAATATTCTTCTCAGCAATTTTAGCTTTGTAATGCTTAACCATACCCGCAGACCACTTATCCTTAACCTCATCAGTAAAATGAAGACCCGACAAACAAAAAAGATCCACTTCAGCCATTTGCCTCATCGACACCAGATTAAGAACTCTTTGTTTACCACTCTAAATTGCATTCTCATACACCACAGTAAAAGCTTGACTATGAGATACACCAGTTTTCTACACTTCTTCATCAACATTCTTCCAGGCTTTGGTTACACCAAGACCATTGAAGAAGGGAGTTCCACTTGAGTTCCCAGAAAATATGGATAGAGTGAATCCTAGTGAAGCTGTTATTAGAAGGAGTATTAAGCTCTCACCCTTGGAAGCTTCACATATGGTAGAGGTGTTACCTCATGATTCTAGAAACCCTATAGTTCACTATAAGGAAGATGCAAGTGGGTTTTAGATGATTGGCAGATATGGGAAAGAGGTACATACTTTCACTACTCTTATGTCTTTGTTTGCAAGCCTGGATAGGGAAGACTTGGCAGAACTTTGGAGGTTGATACAGGCCAAGTATGAGACTGAAGCACCTACTTCAGTCAATGGAATAAAGATTTGGTCAACATTCAAGAGAATGTGTGCACCAGATAAGAAGATCCAGTTTGGAATGATGAGTCCTATGATCGTTGGGCTCAATGGTTAAGAACCATTATATCTAGGTTGATCATCGTTCATATGATAACATAGCGGAAAAGAACAATGATCATGAACAAGGTGTTTAGGCACAAAGACACGAATTAAACAAATGGGTTGCTAATTATATTAATAATCAACAACCACTAGACGTGTATACATTGAATCCCACGTCTAGTGCGACACACACTTTAGGTTTACATTGTGAATGAATGATATATATAAAAACCTACGTATGTTTTCTTTATATACTAGAAAACATAGCTTACAAAGAAAGCTAAAGTAATAAAAAGACTCCAACGGCTTGTAGTATGTAACTTTGGCAAAAGTAGTCCTTGTCTTCTTATTTTGTTGTGTTTTGACTTATCAACTCAATAATTCGACCCAACAATCTTCCCCTAGTTGATGATGTCAAAACATTCCTCTTAAGCATGAATCCTTTGTATATAGTACATGATCTCCAAGAAGCTTCCCCTTAAGTATAGCACATATTCTTCCCCTTTTTGACACATCAATAGGGAATATGTGAAAGTATGCAATCTTGAAGATTCTCCAAAAGTAGCTCTATGTAATGATCCTGAAGAAAAATAAATAAAGTAGTCTTGATGCAGAAGTAGAATACCACAAACCTATGTTCCATGTCTTGTTTATCCATGTGATGAAGAACTTATACCATGAAAAAAATATAAGTAGACCTCGATCCCTTGTCAATATTCTCATCCTTTGTGAGACACTGAGCACGATAATGTAACTCCTTCAAGTGTTTATGACAAGTCTTCGTCACCATCCATGTAAAGCACGAACAAGTTACCTTTAAAGTCAGTGGCTGGAAGTCCATGACTTTAAGATATGATAGAACACAAACTCACGAAAATCTTCTTCAGTCATCAATCTTACCATAAGAATTCTTCCCCTTAAGCTAACACTTCTTCATGACGATTTTAATGGAATCACATCTTCATACCATATGTAAAAGCCAGTTATGGATAACTCTTACATAGTTTAAAATATCCATCAAATCCCACAAATAATTGCTAACTCGCTTTAAAATCATTAATCCATTTAAAAATATCCGAGCCATAAATATCAACATGATATTCTATATTAAAACGGAGATTCCATGTACCTTTGTGTGTATAATTCTCCTTTTTGTGTGCTTAAAACGTACCAGTTTTCTCAAACAGCAGCAAACAGTGTGTTACCCGAGATCTTTCTTTGTCCAATATCCTCCATGTGTATTGCCCGATATCAGACAACACGTATCAGCGTTTGAAGCACATATCTCGGACAACACTGCCAACCTATCAGTGTTGACTTATTCCTGTCAGCGTCGAAATATTACTTGTCAGCGTCACATTTAAACCTGTCAGCGTCTATATTAAACCTTGTCAGCGTCTAAGGTTTAAACGTGTCAGCGTTTAATTTGCTAACATCAGCGTCATAATCTGTCAGCGTTGCATTCACTTTTCCTTGTCAACGTTGAACGTACACTCATCAGCGTCTACGCTTAAACTTGTCAGCGTTTAATCTCTTAGAGCAATAAACCACATCCAAAACCGATTTAAACCGTGAATGGGTTTTATCACATGCTTGCAAGTCCACCGTATCTAATCTTGTACCATGTGAATGCAAACTTTGTCCACCAATGGAAAATCATGAACCGTGTGAACATAAAGATTTAGACCAATCAAAAGTGTAGAACCATATGAACACTTAAACCATGCGAATGCAAATAACTTTCCACCAATGAGATGCTTTGTGCCGTGTGAATGCATACTAATTCTGACCAATGAGGAACGAAAGGTTTGTAAATAGATGCAGCCCCATAAAAATAGACGAGCATGTAGAGGAACTTTTGCAAGTTGTCAGATCTGCATCAACGCCCATATTCGTGTGAATACTTTGATCGTGTGAACACATGGATAACCAATCAGAATACTCAATCCATGTGAACACAATTATGTACCTTCAAAATAACAAACCTTCACACGTCCTTTCTTACAGCTACTATCATGCGATCAGATCTAGGGTTTTACTCCAGAAAGTAAACATTGAAACCCTAGAACAAAGATTGTTTAAATTCGAAACCCTAATTAGGGTTTTAAGCATAATCAGATTTGATTTAAACACCACAATGCATAATAACAGCCTCCAACAGCAATTCTTCCTGCTTTTAAGTAGATCTAGGGTTTGAAGAAACCCTAGTTCATGATTTCATGTGAAAGCAGAAAACTGAAAATCTTCCATCAGCCAACTTCGAC
This sequence comes from Glebionis coronaria, assembly GCA_025667525.1. NCBI lineage: Eukaryota > Viridiplantae > Streptophyta > Magnoliopsida > Asterales > Asteraceae > Glebionis > Glebionis coronaria. Next base: position 341,336 of record JANFOE010001223.1, read on the forward strand.
GCTTAATAACTTTTGCCTGGGGATAAAACTCGACAATCCCTCCGGTGGATGTTTAGATCTATGTATGTAGAACACACATATAAAATTTCGTGACGATCCAACGGTTCAATCAAAAGTTATGACCTTCTGAATACTGTTGCGCACACAAAAACGTCCAGAAAAACTCCATACGAATTTTTCTTCTTCACCATACACGAACACCTCGTCGGACCTAGATATCATGAGCCTTAGGCTCTGATACCAATTGATGAGTCCTATGATCGTTGGGCTCAATGGTTATGAACCATTATATCTAGGTTGATCATCGTTCATATGATAACATAGCGGAAAAGAACAATGATCATGAACAAGGTGTTTAGGCACAAAGACACGAATTAAAAAAATGGGTTGCTAATTATATTAATAATCAACAACCACTAGACGTGTATACATTGAATCCCACGTCTAGTGCGACACACACTTTAGGTTTACATTGTGAATGAATGATATATATAAAAACCTACGTATGTTTTCTTTATATACTAGAAAACATAGCTTACAAAGAAAGCTAAAGTAATAAAAAGACTCCAACGGCTTGTAGTATGTAACTTTGGCAAAAGTAGTCCTTGTCTTCTTATTTTGTTGTGTTTTGACTTATCAACTCAATAATTCGACCCAACATGGAAGGATCTTGATGATGATATCAGTGGACTTTAATGGTGTCTACATTCAGCAGCTGGTGTGTATCATTTGAGTACTACAAAGTTTTCTGAGTATCTTCTTGTGGATGCTGAATATCCTATCTCCAAAGAAGTTTTGAAGAAAATGCTATCAACACAGTTGGAGATGGATTACACAAGTGACGTTGGCAAAGATTTGATTAGGTTTATTTATTTCCAACTTAATAAGATTTGTAAGAATCCTCCTTGTACTTAGTTTTTATTCAGAAACTTGATTACTAGAGTAGATATCAAGTTTAGGGAAGGATTGTTGGGAATAAAATAAAGCCAAGACACTTGGACGCTGACAAGAGGAAATTGGACGTTGATAGGAAGAAATCAAGCGTTGTCAAGTCAAGCGTTGACAGGAAGAAGTCAAGCGTTGATAAGAAGAAGTCAAGCACTGATAGGATACTTAGTCTACACGTTTTTTGTTTCTAGTAAAGATATGTTCGACAATGTATTTCTTATGTTTATGTTTACCTAAAATAGTTGATACGTAGACTCTTGTACAAGGTACCTTAATCTATAAAAGGAGGCCTTTAGGTTTAGTTCAATATATGTTTTTCACACTTTCATTGTACGCAAGTTCGATTAATCAATCAAAGTGAAAGTTTGGGTTATCTTGTTTGTGTGTTCTTGTTTAAGTATTAATTCCGCATAATACTTAAATTGTTTCATATACAACAAAGTTTCTCTAAGTGTTTAACTTGATTTATTCTCGTTTGCACAAGCTAAATCGATCTAAGTTGAGGATCAACAAACACGTGAATGCCTCATAGAGATAAGTTCGTCATCCTCAATTTTCACTCGATTCCATGCTAAGCGTGTAACGAGATCATTGTTATTATAAGTTAGCAACACAATCATATCTCATGAGTGTTAATTACATACCTAAACTCCCTTATTCCTAATTGGTATCTCTTATACTTTAATTTTGTCTTAATGATCACGAGAATACATCATTGACTTATGTGTGAATAGAGATTAGGTCTAACAGTAGAGTCTTAACGGTGTAACCAAAATCATCGAATTAATAATTCACCCTAATAGTCAACGATGTCAAAAAATTAAGTCAACAAGAAGGATCGATAAACACTATTTTAGAACGTTTTTGAACATGAGACTTATTACCATGAATTTTATTATCCGCCATCATCAGTGGTTTTATTAACATGGTTTACCTCCACCTTTTATTCAACTTCGCCATGAAGCTTTTATTATGACTTAGGTCTTGCCCTTGTCTTTTATTATCCGCCATCATCGGTGGTTTTATTATGACTTGACGTATATCCTCACGCTAAGGTGAATTTTGGATCTTTAAAGCTTCAATGATTAAGGCTTGATTCACTTTCAATTCGGGCATGGATTTTTCGGCGTTGTGAGCTTCAAATTTTTGCTTAATTTAGGTGAGCACTTGAAATCTTATTATTGGGTGAAGCCTTTGATTATTCGGGTGCCAATACTTCAAAACCATGATGCTGGCGAATCCTCAATGTTTTCCCAATTTAATTACATGGAAGCTACTAAAACAAATTAGAAACCAACAATAGTAACTAAACCGCTAAATCAATATTAATTATCAATTTATTATAAAAGAGTGGGGAGAATAAGCTAATAATTACTACACATGAGATCGTGAAAGATTACGAGACTTATAAATAACTCTATCATTTCTCGTCCTCAGTTAAGAGACTCAGCCTAAAAAGTTAAGGAATCAAAGCTAAGTGCTCAACACGCACGGTCGAGTCAAAATTACTCTTATTCTAACCATCAGAAAACCTCATTCGTGTCTTAAACACCTATGAAAAATACAAAAAAAAACTAAAATTTGGCCATTTTTAGCATTATTTTACAACAAAATGATAACAAAACGATGAAAAATTGGATTGCGTGATGACGTAAGCAAGGTAAAGTATCTACTCACCCCCCCCCCCATACTAAAACTAAACATTTTCCTCAATGTTTCGAGTCTAGGGGTGAAAACACCCCCATACTAGAGACGAAGTCGAATGCTTAATCTCGAGCATGGAAAGGGTAAAATGAATAACCTAAAAGCCGTTTATGAATTATGCTAATAAGATAAACGTTAGAACATAAAAGGATATCATCGGATATCGGAATCTCCAAAGGCAACGATCGAAGCTCGAGTGATCCGTAAAACGAACACGATAGGCTTCAATGATGACGATGAATCTAATAAATCACAATCTAAAGAACCACAGAACAAAGGTTGGAAGAGCACAAGTCCCCGCATTAACTAGTTTGAAAGCAATAATATTTACATTGATAAGCATGAGAATCCCCCATGAGGCACCTTGTTTTTGATAACTGAGTCAAAAGCTCGACTCGAATCCCCATAAATGTGATCATTTAGGGATAATCATGGTATGGTCATTTTTGGTGGGGCTTACATCTTAAACAATGCACAAAAGCAACCGGTACTAAGGACTAAGTCCTTTGATGATGCAAAATACCGGGATTGAAGATGGTGTCCTCGTTTTCATGGGATAAACGAACCAACGCCACTTCAACATGTGCTAGAACCCCAAAGGGGTCAAAGAAAAGAGATGAGAAGTAGAAATGTGGGGCAATGGGTAAGGCAAACTTATGAGCTACTCGAGGTAGACTTACACCAAGCAAACGAATATATTTTCCGTTTATTGCATCGGTGAAAGACCGAGATTTCCCTTTACAAGTAATTCAGGGATCGTAAATCTCGTCCTCGGTGGAGAAACGTGAGGGAACATAAGGGGCTTCCCCCACACTAAATCCACACACACCATCGTCAAAAGGAGTAGACGAGGTGGTAGCACTCATAAAACGCGGTGATGACGGAGTAAAACTTGTTGAAAAATCTTTTAAAACATTTTTAAATTATTTTCCTTTTTCATCGTTTAGAAGCTCTTTATGAAAACACGATTGAATTATGTCGAAAATATTTGGCGTGTCAAATTAAAAATTAGTCGCGCTAAAAATCCTCACATTTAAGTCGCGGTGAGGGGGTGGTGGATTGTATAAGTTCTAAAAACGTCGATCAACAAAGAACACCTCCCCCTCGGTGTAATATCCGTGAATGTTCCGTCTGATGCTAAGTTATTGTCTCAAGAGTTGTTCAGTATGAGCATCTCTCTAAAGTTGCGACTCACTTGTGGATGTGATATCCCGAGCCCAACGTCGTTTATTTAATCCTTTTTTATGAATATTTTTGAAATTTTTAAGAAATTTTGTTTGCTATATATTTGACGGTTTAAGTTGAAACCAACGTTTACGGTCGTAATTTTAACATTTGACGGTTTAAGAAGAACCGATGACGACTACGATACCGACGGATGCCAAAAATTTATCTTTTATTATCGATTGATCGATATTTGAGTTTTTCGAGATTTTATTTTTATTACGTGTTAAGTCGAGTCGGAACTATATGTATATTCGTTTTGTGTGTGTTTTAACCTTTGGAAAGTAATCTTTGTGAAACCCGACTCCCGCAAAAACTAAAAACCCGTCATGTAGCCAAAATCTCGCTCTTTAAATGATCGTTTATCCCTAAGGCTAAAAGATAGCCAATTTGACAAGACTAACCCTCCTAATTTGCACAAAATAAAAATGTGTGCACACACACTTCATTTCTTTCACTTCCAAAGATTGAAAATCTCCCTCCCCTCTCTCCCTTTGAAACCCACGGCCAACACAAGGCCACCACACACCACCATTTTTTTTTGGTTTTGCTAAAATCTAATCAAAGACCACCTCCTAGTTAATCATTGTAAGTGTTCTTACACCCTTTAATCCAACATACATTAACATTAATTTTTCAAGAATCAATGGTTTTTCAAAAACATGTTTTGATGTAATTAAATCATGAATTTGTTTAATTAGTGAGTGGGTAATGTTAATTAACCCATAAAACAAGATGGGGATTTATGATTTTGGTGTTCTACAGCCCCAAAACCCACGAATTTATGGGGGGTTTTGGGTGTTCATGGTGTTTGATGAAATGTGTCATGGGTTGTGTTTATAATGTTGTTTTTGGTGTTTTTGAATAGGATAAACTAATTGCATGTATGATTTAGGACTTGGGATTTGATGAAGGTTTGATGTTCTTGATGAAATAGGCTGTTTTGGGAGATTAGGAATGATTACAAGTGGTTAATCTAAGTTTAGATGATGTTTGGATGGATTGGAATCAAGTGTTGAATTGATTTTGGAAGGGTGATTTTAGACCAGACTGTTTAGGGCTTATTTTCGTGGGTTTAATTTTGTAAACAGGTCATAATGATCGGATAGAGATGTAGAGCTTTGTCTTAGCTTCGTTTCGGTATAAGGTAAAGCTTACGACTCCAAACGAGTCAAAAGTTATGCTATTTTAAATGTTCGTGTACCGGGAGATGAGAATCAACATAATCCGAAATTATGTTTGGTTTTGGGTCAAATCCCGGGGACCATAGATAGAGTTTGGTAAATGATTGAAAGTTAATTTTTGGTTTCAAACCTGAATTTGTGAGTCTATTTTTAGACTTAGGTGTTGGATTGGTCAATGGTGTATTTTAAATGGGTCAAACAAGTCCAACATGGTCAAAGTGCAAAATCAGTCCTAAATGTGTACGTCTAGTAATGTGATGTGTAACGAGTCATGGAAGTGAAAACTTTTCATGGGATTAAATATGGGTTTTCTACTGGTCATAAGGTATTTTTACAAATTTTCTTGTAAATTGTATAGGTGCTTAAGTCATAGCAAACAGCCCGTACTTTTGGTAAGTACCGGCAAATCTATAAAATAGGAATCAACTTTAATCACGTAGGTAAATTGTATAAGTCTAGTAGCAATTACTTGTTTGGTTTTGGCGTGAGTTTTCATAAGCATTAAGTTTTTTTATATGAGTGTCTTTAGTACAATAATGTACACGGAGTATTGATTTGGTTTACGTACCTTGATTTTTAGGTCAAGTGTTAGATTTTCTCGGGCATCCACGTCGTCAGTGACATTTCTTGTTACGTCTTCGCTAGAACCACTACTACTACGCCAGGTGAGTTTATAGCCTCGCTCTTTACTTATTTCAAACGTTTTTACCCGCGAGGGGAATGCATGCTATTTAAATGAAAAAACATAAGTCATGAATTATTGTTGGACCCGAATGTTGCCTTGAATTGTATTGAGTACCTAGTTGTAAAAGTCCCTAAATTCGTGAACTATTAACTATTGTCTTTCCCTTTTGTGGGTTTGAGATAGCCGCTTATACAATTGATAGTACTATGGGGTTGACGACCCTATTCGAGACGAGAGCTAGTACGTTGAGTACCCTCTGCGGACGGATAACTTGTGATAAGAAATAAGGTATAATTACAACTAATGCCTTTAGAAAGGGGCACTGGTTTCATCTTAATCATGCCGGTCTTTGTACGCGGGTGATTGAGTTAACAAATTAGTGTCACGAGCTTAAACACAATTATTAGCTATCGCTAATTATAATATCCTTGAATAATAGATTGTGTATGCGACAATGCTATTGAATGGTCATGATTGGTTTTTAAATACTTATGTTCAACTTATGATTTGATAAACCTATAGATTCGCTCAACCTTTGTGTTGACGATTTTAAGCATGTGTTTCAGGTAACCAAGATTGATAGCAGCGGAGCATGCGAGGATGAAAGTTGTTGTGGCTTGGCGGTCTACTTTGTTTTTCCTCTCTTTTTATCACTTAAAATTTTTATATTATGTCATGTGAAACAAGTAATGTACTTTTGGGTTGAGATTCAGTGGGGACCTAAACGCAACTCTGTTTTGTATTATTTTTGGGATTTGGAAAACAGTAGACTTTGATGTTTTAATCAATCTTTAACTTATGTTTAAATTTCTACGTCTCTTTGAGTCGTTTGAAATAGCTTATGTGTGATGATAACTGCCTAGCACCCAAATGTTGTAGTTTCGCTACGCATAGCATTTGTGGGGGGTGTTAGAGATTGATATCAGAGCCATGAGTTATAGAGAACTAGGTCATTTTGAAAAATTCTAAACTATAACTTTTGGTGTCGTTAGAAATTGTCCAAGCACACAACTATCTTGCATGGTTCTGGTAAGATTTCTTTAGCATTGCTTTATATTTTAGATGTATCCCTCAAAATTGATATGAATCCCCTAGTATTTAGTAAGTAAATACTATGATATATATTGAGATATATTGTTGTGTACGTCGAATACTTAATATCATAATTTGTAAACATTTATACGACTATCATATATGTTGCATGTAATTGGCATACCGGCTACATTGCATTACACGGCAACACTGCGTTGTGATCCTATGTGTATGTGGAAATGATTGTATGTATAGGTATGTATATACTATGGTATTTAAATGCATTGCACGTGAAGCAATGGTCCTTGCGTGATTGTCGTACATTTTACAATACGGTTTTGTTGAGAATTCAGCCTCACCGCTAATTATCAATCTTGATAATTAATTTATTGTTCGAATAACCGAGTGTGAACCTCGTTTGATACTCTAGATACGTAAATAATTATTCGTAACATATTGTATATTGACTAGACTGATCTCTATTGTCGTTATCGCACCGTGATGTGTCATTTTGGGACATCTCCTTTTTGGAACGTAAATTACTAACGTACTATTTTATTTCCTTTATCCCTTATGGGTTTGATATGTTAGTTGGCGTAACTATTACATAGACGAAGCATAACCAACGATGCGTACATCGTAGAGGCGAATCATGTGTGTATATTATGAAATGTGGTTGAGGTGTATCGCCATTTAATCGGTGTTTACCATTTTACTTGAATTTAAATATGCATTTTAAAAATAGACTAGCGTTGTGATCAATCGCGATAACTTGAAATTTGGTTGGTTTGTATTAATTTTGTGGTGTACGATTTCGAGACTCATCCGAGGCCGATAACAACACTTAGTTAACATACGTATTCTCGCTTCGTTTATTTCATTTTGTTTTTGTTGTTTCATTATTTTGAATTCGATGTTATACATGACGAGGTCCGGCAATTGTGCGAGTTAAATAAGCATTGAATTGTGTTAATTGAATGAGTTAAACATAAAATGTCTTACATATTAAATATATGGTGAATGAAACTTTTGGATAAAAATGACGTATGATGCGTCTTGTAACAAGTAAAATATGGGTAGAGAATAAGTGGACAAAATGAAATTAGTTTTCTTTCAACTTTGGTTGGTAAATCATAATAAGTAATTTATATTACTCATAAAATCTTTTTTTTCATACATTAATACTTGGTACTAAAAGCTTGTGATGGAACTGTCAAAAATTTGCCTAATTTAATTTGAAAATAGGAGTTATAATAAAATTTACGATACAAAAATCGAGTATAGACGGCTTGAGGTTTGGTATGAATTAATTTTGGATCAATATAGAAAACTTTTGGCGTATCTTTTAATATAGAAAATGAGTATAAAAATTGGTCATGTGTTTTGGAGTTAGAGACTTTGTAAAACTGGTTTTATTTTAAACATAAGGTCAAATTATATTTATGAATGCGTTCGTATAAACTGGTACTCGTAACTCCTTGTAGTGAATGAATTGGGGCAAAAATCGGAATATACACTTTAAGTGAGAAATTCTAACGCTTGAAACAAATTATTAAATTGATGGAACGTTATTTTATTCTGCTGCGAGATGTGTTAATTTTAAGATCGTTCGATAATTGGCTAAAGCTTTAAATTCGAGTTTTCTATATTTTAGAATTAATTGAAAAAAAAACACTTTGATTATTTATTTTATTATTATCGAGATTTAAGTGTCGACTAAAATCAGTAAGTTATCCGAAATAATACCACGTGAAACCTCTTTAGCATTTGAGTCAAATTACGTGAATACGATTTAACAAATCAGTTTTAAGGAAGACATGTGTATAATAAAAAGTCAAGGTTGATTTTTAAGAGTTAATTGGACAAATTCGAGTTGTGTTGGATATTTATATATATGTGATAAGATAAGTCGTAATAATAATAACGTAAAACTTTGAAAAATTCTTACTATGTACGTTTTTGGTACTTAAGATATGAATATTATTGAGATTTTGACACAAGTATGGATATTTACAAAACTAATGATTTTACCAATTATAATGACCGAGTCACCGCATCTACTAATGTTAATAATTACCTAGAGATTGTAATTTTTCCAGGAATAAAAACTTCGTAAGCATTGAGAAATGAAAGGTATAAATTCTTTAATGGTGTAACCCTAATTAAAAATATGCAAATGACCGCTTTACAATACGCAAGGTAACACTAATTATAATACGCAACTGGATTATACAACACACGCCTACTTGTATTAAATTTTATAAATATTTATATCTAATGTTTTGAGTCACGATGGTTCGATTGTACGACATCTCTTCTTCGACTTTGCGAGTCTATATCTGAACTTGGGTAGCCCGAAATTTGTTCATTTTAATATTGTCTATGGTACGAGACCATTATTTATTTTTAAATTGTTACGTCGCTAGTACATGATAATAAGGGTATGTCCCCCGGTGTATTCTTGTCCTCTTCATGGACGCCGTGACTTTTCTTCTTTCGGTTAATGGAACCTAAAATCCTGTATTTACTTGATTGATGCTATAAATCTTCATTAAAGAGGTTATTTATTTATATTGAACAAAAGCGAGGAGGCGAAGCCGCTTTACCGAATTGTAGAGGTGAAAGAACTTGATCCTCTTGGTGAGATTATTTCTATTCGACCAGGTGATTCTTCTCCTCTCCCCGTATACCCTTGGTGGAATGTGTGTGCAACTCGAGACGATGGGAATTATGTTCGTCGTTCTATTTTTTACGCTTGTGTTGATATTCAATTCTTACTCTATGTAATATTAGGTAGCTGTTGTTATCCCGAGACTTTTGTCATATATTTTAAAGTATCTTCATTTCTAACGTAGTTAATTTCCGTTAGCAAATATATTGCTCGTTTATCTTAATTGATCTCATTGATTTTTTATCTTTATTACTTGTTGTGCTTGCAATGATCTTTAATCTTGGAGCACCTTACCATTATTTGGTGAATAGTCTATTTTGAAAATATATATGAGTGTGTCAAATGTTTCGTTAAACCAAATGTATATAGTGTCGATTTATTTATTTAATTATTTATTTATTTTTCCTCATAAAAAGGCAAAGTAATAGTATGTTTTCCAAATGAAAAAAAAATGTTTGATGTGTTTCTTAAAACGATAGTAACAATATTTTCCCATTTCAAATGATTTAATTATTTTAAAGATTAGGTCGAAAACTTTCGTAGTCATATTTGGTATGTAATAATGTTTGTGTTGTCACTCGATCCTCAATTATGCACAGCTTAGCTAACTATGCATAATTCGGGAAGAGTCCTGTTTTGTTGGTTGATGTTGCTTGTTCCTCAAGTATGCATGATCTAGCTAATTATGCATAGTTTAGGAAGAGCACTATTGTGTCAAATAAATTGGTCATCTTGAAACTTGTAGTATTTTGATAAATGTTTGGATGAGAACGTTTTAAAATGGTGGATCTTTATTCAAGTAATGGTATTCTCTTTGATTCTTAAAGAAAATTTTTGAATTTTCTTGTGTTCCTTGAAATCTTTCTTTTTGTTTGGCGTTGACTTAGTAAGTCACCGTGACCGAGTAATTTTGGAAAATGTTTTTTTTATGTGTTGTGTGTAACGTGTGAATTTTATCAGAATCGCTAGGGTGTTGATGAAATACCAAAGGGACTCGTACCGACACTGAGAAGGAATTTTTAACAAAAATAGAAAAATGCCGAACTATTATCCGAGTTTGAATAACTCTGAGGGAAATGACGAAGACTTCTCTTACATAAAATATATCGTACCTTAATTATTATCTTTTCTTGTTCTTTTCATATGTCAAACGACACGAGATAAATTGTTGAAGTTTACCAACTGTGCATCGGTAGTTGGAAGACAATTCCATTTTCCATCTTCGTTTATCCAAGTGAGGAATCCTCTTTTCTTGACTCGACCATATTTGATCATCGATGGTTAAACGACAGATAGCCATAGTTGATGTTTATGTGCTAAACCCTTGCCTTTTATGTGTTTATGTTGTATGTGATCTAGTCGAGTGATTGAAAGTTGTGAGAACTTAATACGACATTGTCCAATAAGGTCCGGTCATGGAGAACACGTTCCATGTAATATATTTCTAACTGTGAATGGAGATGCTTATTGAGATTTTAACCACGTTTGGTATGGAAGGTTAGATGGTGTTCTTGTATTATTATTATATATATTTTTTTGGTATGGATCCGTGTGTGAGCACCCTACGATGACATATGTATGTATTTTCTTTCTTTTTATCGATATGCATCCACGGCTAGAAAGCTTGTGAACCTGCTTTAACTTGCAATCTTCTTTTGACTGAACTCATCCAAGAATCATGTCAATGTTTCTTATTTTATCATAGCTTGGCTGATTAGCAAGCATGAGTTAACTTGATTGAACTCATTGACTTGGCACGGTTTGGCTATGTTGCAAACATGTCGTAATGTGATTGTATGTGTTTTATAGTGGCTCTTGTGTTTGATTGGATTGCGATGTTTTCGAGAGTTATGTATACGTCGACTGATTTCCGTATCGATGGGTTCATTTTCGATGAGCTAGGGTTGTATGTACGTAATATTACAATAAGGTGATTTTATACGACTGGTATTAATTACCTCGTCTTGTATATTTTGAACGTGTTTGATGGGGCAATGTGTGGCCCGTGTGATTTTTCTTTATGTATTAATTATTTTTATGAAACCGATGAACCAAGTGAAAGGACGATTCGAACGTTGGAAGACATGCTCCGAGCGTGTGTGGTTGATTTTAGTAGTAGTTGAGATTGACACTTGTCGTTGGTAGTACCATGATTAGCATTGAAGCTGCAACATTTGGAGAATTATGTTGATATAAATATAGATCGCCAGTTGAATAGAATAAAGTGGGAAAAAGTCAGTTGAGTGGACTTGAGATGATTCGAGAGACTACGGAAGAGATGGTGCAGATTAAGAATCACTTGTTGACCACAAGAAACTATGAGGAGGGATGTGTTGATAACAGTAGGAAGAAATTGGGAAATTGAAGTGGAGACCATGGATCGAGATGTTAAGAGATTGAAGCAAGCTATAATACTCATCGTGAAGGTGTGATGGAATCCGAGACGTGAACCGAAGTCCACATCGGAATGTGAAGACCTCTTTAGGAAGTAGTACCCTCATCTTTCTAGTAGTACGGAATGCGAGCATAAGAACAGGAGAGCGCCGGGATGTCGCTCCCTTAAGGAGGGGAGGATGTAATACCCGTGAATGTTCCGTATGATGCTAAGTTATTGTCTCAAGAGTTGTTCAGTATGAGCATCTCTCTAAAGTTGCGACTCACTTGTGGATGTGATATCCCGAGCCCAACGTCGTTTATTTAATCCTATTTTATGAATATTTTTGAAATTTTTAATAAATTTCGTTTGCTATATATTTGACGGTTTAAGTTGAAGCCAACGTTTACGGTCGTAATTTTAACATTTGACTGTTTAAGAAGAACCGATGACGACTACGATACCGACGGATGCCCAAAATTTATCTTTTATTATCGATTGATCGATATTTGAGTTTTTCGAGATTTTATTTTTATTACGTGTTAAGTCGAGTCGGAACCATATGTATATTCGTTTTGTGTGCGTTTTAACCTTTGGAAAGTAATCTTTGTGAAACCCGACTCCTGCAAAAAACTTAAAACCCATCATGTAGCCAAAATCCCGCTCTTTAAATGATCGTATCCCTAAGGCCAAAAGATAGCCAATTTTTCAAGACAAACCCTCCTAATTTTCACAAAAGAAAAATGTGTGCACACACACTTCATTTCTTTCACTTCCAAAAATTGAAAATCTCTCTCCCCTCTCTCCCTTTGAAACCCACGACCAACACAAGGCCACCACACACCACCATTTTTTTTAGGTTTTGCTAAAATCTAATCAAAGACCACCTCCTAATTAATCATTGTAAGTGTTCTTACACCCTTTTATCCAACATGCATTAACATTAATTTTTCAAGAATCAATGGTTTTTCAAAAACATGTTTTGATGTAATTAAATCATGAATTTGTTTAATTAGTTAGTGGGTAATGTTAATTAACCCATAAAACAAGATGGGAATTTATGATTTTGGTGTTCTACAGCTCCAAAACCCATGAATTTATGGGATTTTTTGGGTGTTCATGGTGTTTGATGAAATGTGTCATGGGTTATGTTTATAATGTTGTTTTTGGTATTTTTGAATAGGATAAACTAATTGCATGTATGATTTAGGAAATGGGTTTTGATGAAGGTTTGATGTTCTTGATGATATAGGCTGTTTGGGGAGATTAGGAATGATTACAAGTGGTTAATCTAGGCTTAGATGATGTTTGGATGGATTGGAATCAAGTGTTGAATTGATTTTGGAAGGGTGATTTTAGACCAGATTGTTTAGGGCTTATTTTCGTGGGTTTAATTTTGTAAACAGGTCATAATGATTGGATAGAGATGTAGAGCTTTATCTTAGCTTCGTTTCAGTAAAAGTTAGAGCTTACGACTCCAAACGAGTCAAAAGTTATGCTATTTTGAAAGTTCGTGTACCGGAGATGAGAATCAACATAATCCGAAATTATGTTTGGTTTTGGGTCAAATCCCGGGCACCATAGATAGAGTTTGGTAAATGATTGAGTGTTAATTTTTGGTTTCAAACCTGCATTTGTGAGTCTATTTTTAGACTTACGTGTTGGATTGGTCAATGGTGTATTTTAAATGGGTCAAACAAGTCCAACATGGTCAAAGTGCAAAATCAGTCCTAAATGTGTACGTCTAGTAATGTGATGTGTAACGAGTCATGGAAGTGAAAACTTTTCATGGGATTAAATATGGGTTTTCTACAGGTCATAAGGTATTTTTACAAATTTTCTTGTAAATTGTATAGGTGCTTAAGTCATAGCAAACAGCCCGTACTTTTGGTAAGTACCGGCAAATCTATAAAATAGGAATCAACTTTAATCACGTAGGTAAATTGTATAAGTCTAGTAGCAATTACTTGTTTGGTTTTGGCGTGAGTTTTCATAAGCATTAAGTGTTTTTATATGAGTGTCTTTAGTACAATAATGTACACGGAGTATTGATTTGGTTTACTTACCTTGATTTTTAGGTCAAGTGTTAGATTTTCTCGGGCATCCACGTCGTCAGTGACATTTCTCGTTACGTCTTCGCTAGAACCACTACTACTACGCCAGGTGAGTTTATAGCCTCGCTCTTTACTTATTTCAAACGTTTTTACCCGCGAGGGGAATGCATGCTATTTAAATGAAAAGAACATAAGTCATGAATTATTGTTGGACCCGAATGTTGCCTTGAATTGTGTTGAGTACCTAGTTGTAAAAGTCCCTAAATTCGTGAACTATTAACTATTGTCTTGCCCTTGTGTGGGTTGGAGATAGCCGCTTATACAATTGATAGTACTATGGGGTTGACGACCCAATTCAAGACGAGAGCTAGTACGTTGAGTACCCTCTGCGGACGGATAACTTGTGATAAGAAATAAGGTATAATTACAACTAATGCCTTTAGAAGGGGCACTGGTTTCATCTTAATCATGCCGGTCTTTGTACGCGGGTGATTGAGTTAACAGATTAGTATCACGAGCTTAAACACAATTATTAGCTATCGCTAATTATAATATCCTTGAATAATAGATTGTGTATGCGACAATGCTATTGAATGGTCATGATTGGTTTTTAAATACTTATGTTCAACTTATGATTTGATAAACCTATAGATTCTCTCAACCTTTGTGTTGATGATTTTAAGCATGTGTTTCAGGTAACCAAGATTGATAGCAGCGGAGCATGCGAGGATGAAAGTTGTTGTGGCTTGGCGGTCTACTTTGTTTTTCCTCTCTTTTTATCACTTAAAATTTTTATATTATGTCATGTGAAACAAGTAATGTACTTTTGGGTTGAGATTCAGTGGGGACCTAAACGCAACTCTGTTTTGTATTATTTTTTGGGATTTGGAAAACAGTAGACTTTGATGTTTTAATCAATCTTTAACTTATGTTTAAATTTCTACGTCTCTTTGAGTCGTTTGAAATAGCTTATGTGTGATGATAACTGCCTAGCATCCAAATGTTGTAGTTCCGCTGCGCATAGAATTTGTGGGGGGTGTTAGAGACTGGTATCAGAGCCATGAGTTATAGAGAACTAGGTCATTTTGAAAAATTCTAAATTATAACTTTTGGTGTCGTTAGAAATTGTCCAAGCACACAACTATCTTGCATGGTTCTGGTAAGATTTCTTTAGCATTGCTTTATATTTTTGATGTATCCCTCAAAATTGATATGAATCCCCTAGTATTTAGTAAGTAAATACTATGATATATATTGAGATATATTGTTGTGTACGTCGAATACTTAATATCATAATTTGTAAACATTTATACGACTATCATATATGTTGCATGTAATTGGCATACCGGCTACATTGCATTACACGGCAACACTGCGTTGTGATCCTATGTGTATGTGGAAATGACTGTATGTATAGGTATGTATATACTATGGTATTTAAATGCATTGCACGTGAAGCAATGGTCCTTGCGTGATTGTCGTACATTTTACAATGCGGTTTTGTTGAGAATTCAGCCTCACCGCTAATTATCAATCTTGATAATTAATTTATTGTTCGAATAACCGAGTGTGAACCTCTTTTGATACTCTAGATACGTAAATAATTATTCGTAACATATTGTATATTGACTAGACTGATCTCTATTGTCGTTATCGCACCGTGATGTGTCATTTTGGGACATCTCCTTTTTGGAACGTAAATTACTAACGTACTATTTTATTTCCTTTATCCCTTATGGGTTTGATATGTTAGTTGGCGTAACTATTACATAGACGAAGCATAACCAACGATGCGTACATCGTAGCGGCGAATCATGTGTGTATATTATGAAACGTGGTTGAGGTGTATCGCCATTTAATCGTTGTTTACCATTTTACTTGAATTTAAATATGCATTTTAAAAATAGACTAGCGTTGTGATCAATCGCGATAACTTGAAATTTGGTTGGTTTGTATTAATTTTGTGGTGTACGATTTCGAGACTCATCCGAGGCCGATAACAACACTTAGTTAACATACGTATTCTCGCTTCGTTTATTTCATTTTGTTTTTGTTGTTTCATTATTTTGAATTCGATGTTATACATGACGAGGTCCGGCAATTGTGCGAGTTAAATAAGCATTGAATTGTGTTAATTGAATGAGTTAAACATAAAATGTCTTACATATTAAATATATGGTGAATGAAACTTTTGGATAAAAATGACGTATGATGCGTCTTGTAACAAGTAAAATATGGGTAGAGAATAAGTGGACAAAATGAAATTAGTTTTCTTTCAACTTTGGTTGGTAAATCATAATAAGTAATTTATATTACTCATAAAATCTTTTTTTTCATACATTAATACTTGGTACTAAAAGCTTGTGATGGAACTATCAAAAATTTGCCTAATTTAATTTGAAAATAGGAGTTATAATAAAATTTACGATACAAATATCGAGTATAGACGGCTTGAGGTTTGGTGTGAATTAATTTTGGGTCAATATAGCAAACCTTTGGCGTATCTTTTAATATAGAAAATGAGTATAAAAATTGGTCATGTGTTTTGGAGTTAGAGACTTTGTAAAACTGGTTTTATTTTAAACATAAGGTCAAATTATATTTATGAATGCGTTCATATAAACTGGTACTCGTAACTCCTTGTAGTGAATGAATTGGGGCAAAAATCGGAATATACACTTTAAGTGAGAAATTCTAACGCTTGAAACAAATTATTAAATTGATGGAACGTTATTTTATTCCGCTGCGAGATGTGTTAATTTTAAGATCGTTCGATAATTGGCTAAAGCTTTAAATTCGAGTTTTCTATATTTTAGAATTAATTGAAAAAAAACACTTTGATTATTTATTTTATTATTATCGAGATTTAAGTGTCGACTAAAATCAGTAAGTTATCCGAAATAATACCACGTGAAACCTCTTTAGCATTTGAGTCAAATTGCGTGAATACGATTTAACAAATCAGTTTTAAGGAAGACATGTGTATAATAAAAAGTCAAGGTTGATTTTTAAGAGTTAATTGGACAAATTCGAGTTGTGTTGGATATTTATATATATGTGATAAGATAAGTCGTAATAATAATAACGTAAAACTTTGAAAAATTCTTACTATGTACGTTTTTGGTACTTAAGATATGAATATTATTGAGATTTTGACACAAGTATGGATATTTACAAAACTAATGATTTTACCAATTATAATGACCGAGTCACCGCATCTACAAATGTTAATAATTACCTAGAGATTGTAATTTTTCCAGGAATAAAAACTTCGTAAGCATTGAGAAATGAAAGGTATAAATTCTTTAATGGTGTAACCCTAATTAAAAATATGCAAATGACCGCTTTACAATATGCAAGGTAACACTAATTATAATACGCAACTGGATTATACAACACACGCCTACTTGTATAATATTTTATAAAGATTTATATCTAATGTTTTGAGTCATGATGGTTCGATTGTACGACATCTCTTCTTCGACTTTGCGAGTCTATATCTGAACTTGGGTAGCCCGAAATTTGTTCATTTTAATATTGTCTATGGTACGAGACCATTATTTATTTTTAAATTGCTACGTCGCTAGTACATGATAATAAGGGTATGTCCCCTGGTGTATTCTTGTCCTCTTCATGGACGCCGTGACTTTTCTTCTTTCGGTTAATGGAACCTAAAATCCTGTATTTACTTGATTGATGCTATAAATCTTCATTAAAGAGGTTATTTATTTATATTGAACAAAAGCGAGGAGGCGAAGCCGCTTTACCGAATTGTAGAGGTGAAAGAACTTGATCCTCTTGGTGAGATTATTTCTATTCGACCAGGTGATTCTTCTCCTCTCCCCGTATACCCTTGGTGGAATGTGTGTGCAACTCGAGACGATGGGAATTATGTTCGTCGTTCTATTTTTTACGCTTGTGTTGATATTCAATTCTTACTCTATGTAATATTAGGTAGCTGTTGTTATCCCGAGACTTTTGTCATATATTTTAAAGTATCTTCATTTCTAACGTAGTTAATTTCCGTTAGCAAATATATTGCTCGTTTATCTTAATTGATCTCATTGATTTTTTATCTTTATTACTTGTTGTGCTTGCAATGATCTTTAATCTTGGAGCACCTTACCATTATTTGGTGAATAGTCTATTTTGAAAATATATATGAGTGTGTCAAATGTTTCGTTAAACCAAATGTATATAGTGTCGATTTATTTATTTAATTATTTATTTATTTTTCCTCATAAAAAGGCAAAGTAATAGTATGTTTTCCAAATGAAAAAAAAATGTTTGATGTGTTTCTTAAAACGATAGTAACAATATTTTCCCATTTCAAATGATTTAATTATTTTAAAGATTAGGTCGAAAACTTTCGTAGTCATATTTGGTATGTAATAATGTTTGTGTTGTCACTCGATCCTCAATTATGCACAGCTTAGCTAACTATGCATAATTCGGGAAGAGTCCTGTTTTGTTGGTTGATGTTGCTTGTTCCTCAAGTATGCATGATCTAGCTAATTATGCATAGTTTAGGAAGAGCACTATTGTGTCAAATAAATTGGTCATCTTGAAACTTGTAGTATTTTGATAAATGTTTGGATGAGAACGTTTTAAAATGGTGGATCTTTATTCAAGTAATGGTATTCTCTTTGATTCTTAAAGAAAATTTTTGAATTTTCTTGTGTTCCTTGAAATCTTTCTTTTTGTTTGGCGTTGACTTAGTAAGTCACCGTGACCGAGTAATTTTGGAAAATGTTTTTTTTATGTGTTGTGTGTAACGTGTGAATTTTATCAGAATCGCTAGGGTGTTGATGAAATACCAAAGGGACTCGTACCGACACTGAGAAGGAATTTTTAACAAAAATAGAAAAATGCCGAACTATTATCCGAGTTTGAATAACTCTGAGGGAAATGACGAAGACTTCTCTTACATAAAATATATCGTACCTTAATTATTATCTTTTCTTGTTCTTTTGATATGTCAAACGACACGAGATAAATGTTGAAGTTTACCAACTGTGCATCGGTAGTTGGAAGACAATTCCATTTTCCATCTTCGTTTATCCAAGTGAGGAATCCTCTTTTCTTGACTCGACCATATTTGATCATCGATGGTTAAACGACAGATAGCCATAGTTGATGTTTATGTGCTAAACCCTTGCCTTTTATGTGTTTATGTTGTATGTGATCTAGTCGAGTGATTGAAAGTTGTGAGAACTTAAGACGACATTGTCCAATGAGGTCCGGTCATGGAGAACACGTTCCATGTAATATATTTCTAACTGTGAATGGAGATGCTTATTAAGATTTTAACCACGTTTGGGATGGAAGGTGAGATGGTGTTCTTGTATTATTATTATATTTTTTTTTGGTATGGATCCGTGTGTGAGCACCCTACGATGACATATGTATGTATTTTCTTTCTTTTTATCGATATGCATCCACGGCTAGAAAGCTTGTGAACCTGCTTTAACTTGCAGTCTTCTTTTGACTGAACTCATCCGAGAATCATGTCAATGTTTCTTATTTTATCGTAGCTTGGCTGATTAGCAAGCATGAGTTAACTTGATTGAACTCATTGACTTGGCACGGTTTGGCTATGTTGCAAACATGTCGTAATGTGATTGTATGTGTTTTATAGTGGCTCTTGTGTTTGATTGGATTGCGATGTTTTCGAGAGTTATGTATACGTCGACTGATTTCCGTATCGATGGGTTCATTTTCGATGAGCTAGGGTTGTATGTACGTAATATTGCAATAAGGTGATTTTATACGACTGGTATTAATTACCTCGTCTTGTATATTTTGAACGTGTTCGATGGGGCTATGTGTGGCCCGTGTGATTTTTCTTTATGTATTAATTATTTTTATGAAACCGATGAACCAAGTGAAAGGACGATTCGAAGGTTGGAAGACATGCTCCGAGCGTGTGTGGTTGATTTTAGTAGTAGTTGAGATTGACACTTGCTGTTGGTAGTACCATGATTAGCATTGAAGCTGCAACATTTGGAGAATTATGTTGATATAAATATAGATCGCCAGTTGAATAGAATAAAGTGGGAAAAAGTCAGTTGAGTGGACTTGAGATGATTCGAGAGACTACGGAAGAGATGGTGCAGATTAAGAATCACTTGTTGACCACGAGAAACTATGAGGAGGGATGTGTTGATAACTGTAGGAAGAAATTGGGAAATTGAAGTGGAGACCATGGATCGAGATGTTAAGAGATTGAAGCAAGCTACAATACTCATCGTGAAGGTGTGATGGAATCCGAGACGTGAACCGAAGTCCACATCGGAATGTGAAGACCTCTTTAGGAAGTAGTACCCTCATCTTTCTAGTAGTACGGAATGCGCGCATAAGAACAGGAGAGCGTCGGGATGTCGCTCCCTTAAGGAGGGGAGGATGTAATACCCGTGAATGTTCCGTATGATGCTAAGTTATTGTCTCAAGAGTTGTTCAGTATGAGCATCTCTCTAAAGTTGCGACTCACTTGTGGATGTGATATCCCGAGCCCAACGTCGTTTATTTAATCCTATTTTATGAATATTTTTGAAATTTTTAATAAATTTCGTTTGCAATATATTTGACGGTTTAAGTTGAAACCAACGTTTACGGTCGTATATTTAACATTTGACGGTTTAAGAAGAACCGATGACGACTACGATACCGACGGATGCCCAAAATTTATCTTTTATTATCGATTGATCGATATTTGAGTTTTTCGAGATTTTATTTTTATTACGTGTTAAGTCGAGTCGGAACCATATGTATATTCGTTTTGTGTGCGTTTTAACCTTTGGAAAGTAATCTTTGTGAAACCCGACTCCCGCAAAAACTTAAAACCCATCATGTAGCCAAAATCCCGCTCTTTAAATGATCGTTTATCCCTAAGGCCAAAAGATAGCCAATTTGTCAAGACAAACCCTCCTAATTTTCACAAAAGAAAAATGTGTGCACACAAACTTCATTTCTTTCACTTCTAAAAATTGAAAATCTCTCTCCCCTCTCTCCCTTTGAAACCCACGACCAACACAAGGCCACCACACACCATCATTTTTTTTAGGTTTTGCTAAAATATAATCAAAGACCACCTCCTAATTAATCATTGTAAGTGTTCTTACACCCTTTAATCCAACATGCATTAACATTAATTTTTCAAGAATCAATGGTTTTTCAAAAACATGTTTTGATGTAATTAAATCATGAATTTGTTTAATTAGTTAGTGGGTAATGTTAATTAACCCATAAAACAAGATTGGAATTTATGATTTTGGTGTTCTACAGCTCCAAAACCCATGAATTTATGGGGTTTTTTGGGTGTTCATGGTGTTTGATGAAATGTGTCATGGGTTATGTTTATAATGTTGTTTTTGGTGTTTTTGAATAGGATAAACTAATTGCATGTATGATTTAGGAATTGGGTTTTGATGAAGGTTTGATGTTCTTGATGATATAGGCTGTTTGGGGAGATTAGGAATGATTACAAGTGGTTAATCTAGGCTTAGATGATGTTTGGATGGATTGGAATCAAGTGTTGAATTGATTTTGGAAGGTGATTTTAGACCAGATTGTTTAGGGCTTATTTTCGTGGGTTTAATTTTGTAAACAGGTCATAATGATCGGATAGAGATGTAGAGCTTTGTCTTAGCTTCGTTTCAGTATAAGTTAGAGCTTACGACTCCAAACGAGTCAAAAGTTATGCTATTTGGAAAGTTCGTGTACCGGAGATGAGAATCAACATAATCCGAAATTATGTTTGGTTTTGGGTCAAATCCCGGGCACCATAGATAGAGTTTGGTAAATGATTGAGAGTTAATTTTTGGTTTCAAACCTGCATTTGTGAGACTATTTTTAGATTTAGGTGTTGGATTGGTCAATGGTGTATTTTAAATGGGTTAAACAAGTCCAACATGGTCAAAGTGCAAAATCAGTCCTAAATGTGTACGTCTAGTAATGTGATGTGTAACGAGTCATAGAAGTGAAAACTTTTCATGGGATTAAATATGGGTTTTCTACAGGTCATAAGGTATTTTTACAAAATTTCTTGTAAATTGTATAGGTGCTTAAGTCATAGCAAACAACCCGTACTTTTGGTAAGTACCGACAAATCTATAAAATAGGAATCAACTTTAATCACGTAGGTAAATTGTATAAGTCTAGTAGCAATTACTTGTTTGGTTTTGGCGTGAGTTTTATAAGCATTAAGTGTTTTTATATGAGTGTGTTTAGAACAATAATGTACATGGAGTATTGATTTGGTTTACGTACCTTGATTTTTAGGTCAAGTGTTAGATTTTCTCGGGCATCCACGTCGTCAGTGACATTTCTCGTTACGTCTTCGCTAGAACCACTACTACTACGCCAGGTGAGTCTATATCATCGCTCTTTACTTATTTCAAACGTTTTTACCCGCGAGGGGGATGCATGCTATTTAAATGAAAAGAACATAAGTCATGAATGATTGTTGGACCCGAATGTTCCCTTGAATTGTGTTGAGTACCTAGTTGTAAAAGTCCCTAAATTCGTGAACTATTAACTATTGTCTTGCCCCTGTGTGGGTTGGAGATAGCCGCTTATATAATTGATAGTACTATGGGGTTGACGACCCTATCCGAGACGAGAGCTATTACGTTGAGTACCCTCTGCGGACGGATAACTTGTGATAAGAAATAAGGTATAATTACATCTAATGCCTTTAGAAGGGGCACTGGTTTCATCTTAATCATGCCGGTCTTTGTACGCGGGTGATTGAGTTAACGGATTAGTGTCACGAGCTTAAACATAATTATTAGCTATTGCTAATTATAATATCCTTGAATAATAGATTGTGTATACGACAATGCTATTGAATGGTCATGATTGGTTTTTAAATACTTATGTTCAACTTATGATTTGATAAACCTATAGATTCGCTCATCCTTTGTGTTGACGATTTTAAGCATGTGTTTCAGGTAACCAAGATTGATAGCAGCGGAGCATGCGAGGATGGAAGTTGTTGTGGCTTGGCGGTCTACTTTGTTTTTCCTCCCTTTTTATCACTTAAAATTTTTATATTATGTCATGTGAAACAAGTAATGTACTTTTGGGTTGAGATTCAGTGGGGACCTAAACGCAACTCTGTTTTGTATTATTTTTGGGATTTGGAAAACAGTAGACTTTGATGTTTTAATCAATCTTTAACTTCTGTTTAAATTTCTACGTCTCATTGAGTCGTTTGAAATAGCTTATGTGTGATGATAACTCCCTAGCACCCAAATGTTGTAGTTCCGCTGCGCATAGCATTTGTTGGGGGTGTTAGACTCGGGGTCTACATACTCGTCATCCTCATGAACGTCTATCTCATCGATTTCTTCATCCAATATAGGCTTGTCAAACCAAGGTTTGTCATTCCCCTCCTTGAGTATCTTAGAAACTCTCTCGAAAATATCATGATCAAGCATGAAACCATAATTCATTCGTCGAGATTGTTGGTAAGTTAAATCCTCACGAATGTGGTAAACGTAATTCTCATTTGAGGAGTGTTGATTAGGTAACTCCTCGACAATTGGATTTTTGGTGGTCACATGAGTTGGTTCATCATCGAAAATAAGTCGTTCCAACTCATTAAGTTCATCGTCGATCTTGGAAAAATCAACCTCACTCGTAGGTGGGAGTGGAGGCAAAAGAGCTAGCTCTCGTTCGATAATTTCCTCAATCTCAGGATCGAACTCATAATCATCGTAGTTCACATGTAAAGAGGTCTTTTTAGGAGAATCCTCAAAAAGGGCATGTGTATTTTGAAGTACGTGATCAATCTCGGCAAAATCCCCATCGTCATCATCAAAGAAAGAGTCGATGTGAGAACTCACAACCATGATCTTACAAGTCGAATGACTATACTTAGGTGACTTTTCTAAGACGAGAGGATCGATGTTGATAAAACCTTTAGCCTCAACGGGTGTTGGGCTAGGAAATGGAGGCACTTTGATGGAGTTAGAAGTTGAAGCCTCAAATACATGGTCCTTCGAAGGTGGTGAAGACGAGTCCATTTTGGTCATTGTCGTGATGGTACTAACGTCACCCTTCGGAATTGGCTGTTCACTTGTTTCACCGAATATATTTCAAAGTGATTTTTCATCCATAAATTTACGCATACCCTTTTGAATTAGGTACACGTATTCTTTATCTTTAAAATCATCATCTTTAAAACCGTTCTTAATTCATTCAAAACATGCATTAAGCCTCATATTTTCTGCTAAATTTAACATTTTGAAATCATTAGAATTTGAAACATTAGGTTTTGAAACCTCGGTTTTTTCATGATCATTAGACACTCGGGATTTGCTCGTGAAAAAGTCCATTTTATCCTCCCCATATCTCATAGTAAGTCTCCCCTCGTGAACGTCGATTACGGTTCGAGCCGTCGATAAAAATGGTCGGCCTAAAAGAATGGGACATTTAGGGTCACACTCGTAATCGGATATGACGAAATCCGCGGGAAAAACAAACTTTCCAACATTAACATAGACATCCTCGGCTATTCCAATTGGTATTAATGGGGTACAATTTGCAAGCCAGATTGTCATGTTCGTGGGGGTAAGTGAAGGCAATCTCATCAATTTCCAAAGAGAATAAGGCATAAGATTGATGCTAGCACCTAAATCGACAAGGGCTAAACATCCCTCAATCTTGGAAAAATCACAAGATAATATAAATTGGCCCGGATCCTCTTCCTTTCTCGGCATATGCCTTTTGGGTTTATGAAAAAGGATCAATGCACAAGTTTCTTCAAGGGTTACTTTGGTAAGGTCGATAAATCTCTCTTTTTGAACTGTGGATGGAATTTGAGGTACACGAGGGTGTGCACTCTTTTCCTTGGTCGCCATGTTCACCCCCATCAACTTTAGAACAAGAAGGCGTCTTAGAAGTCGAGGGTTGAGAAGAAGGAACAACTCGAAATCCATCAAGGTAAGGGGTAATCACACAACTTTTTCCACGAGACGAGGCGGCTTTACATTGTTCCTTCGGATTTACAAGGCTGTTACTAGGTAACGAACTCGATGATGCACTCGAGTCTTTGTTCATAATAGCCGAAAACATCTTTTTAATGTCAATTTGTCCTTGCTCAATCTTCTGTTTTGCATTTTCAAAGTATTAGAAAAGTCGTTTTTCAAAATACCAATTTCTCCCTCTAATCGTCTCATATTAGCCTCATTCGTTTTCATGTAATATTGAAAATTGTTTGACAAACTATTTTGATTTGAATTAAAGTTCCCTTGGTTTTGATTACTTCTTTGAAAATTTCCTTGATTACCACTTGAAAAATTGTTTCCTTGATTGTTGTTGTTTGAAAAATTCGATTTTTGATTATTGTCTCGATTTTGCCAATTCAAATTCTGACCTTGAAAATAACCTCCTTGATTCAAAAAATTTCCTTGTTGATTGTTTCCTTGAAAATTGTTTTGGTTTTGATTAGAATTGTTGCCTTGGTTATAATTGCCTTGTTGCGATGGACGAGCGTTATTTTGATTTTGATTAGAAAAAATGTTGTTTAACGCACTCACATTCGACATTTGGCCATCCGTAGCCGCACACTCGTAATAATTATGAGGTCCACCGTAAAACGTACACGAAGTCTCAACCGCTTTCACCGTAGCGGGAGCGTCTTTCTTTTGCATTTCGATGAGAAAATACGTAAACACATTCGTTAGCTTGTCGACTTTCGCATCAACCCTCTCAATGTCGCGATTAGAATTACTAACATTGGCGACATTGGCAACACTTGTTGCGTTGCGGAGTTGGTAAACCTTGGATCGATTCTCGATAATAATCAATGCATCTTTCAGAGTCTTATACAAAAAGTTTCCACCGGCGGCGGAATTCAACAAATCTTGTTCTTGAAAACTAAGACCGTGTATGAAGTGGGAAATTATTTCTAGCGGGAAATTATTTCTAGTAGGAAATTCTTCACTAGAAGGCGTGTGTTTCGAACTTCAAATATCCCTCTTATTAGCTAACGATCATCCCGCTCTCCTGCTCGAAGCCTGCCTAGCTCTGAGATAGAAGATCGAAGAGGTAAGGTGTACGCTTTCCTGCCCGAACCCATCGAAGCTCTGAGATCCTAGATCGAAGAGATAAGGTGTACTCTTTGCTGAACTAACACACTAGCGTGCTCCTTACCCGGACCCCCATTCGGGGAGCTGCCTTAAGCGTCCTGTTGCCACGGGAAAGCCCCGTTCCTGCCATGCATTCTTTCATGCGGGTCACTTCCCAAGTTCAAATGCCCTGAGTTACGCTTTTTAGGGCTGTACTCAGAGCTTGTAACCGTGACCCCAGGAAAGAATCAATTCGTTTGTGCTCCATTGAGAGAAGCACTCTCTGCCGGCTTAGCTCTGAGATTGTAAATCGAAAAGGTAGTCGGTTCCTGCCAGGCACTTAGCTACAGTAGCCGTACAGGTGCTACTCCCCGAGCAACACTCTTCCTTTTATGTTCTGTTTCTCCCCGGGGAGCAACAGACCAAGCTTTCATATTACTAAAATAGCTGGCTATCAATTATAACAATTCATAATAACATAACCAACTTTTAGAATGTCGTATGTGATCAATGAAACTATCTTTATAGGTGCTGCCTAAGGAACAGTTAGCCTGCTAGATCGCTCGAATGACATCTAGCAAAGATACACAAGAAGGCATTGATTGAAAGGTCTGATCTAGAGGCACAGATGTGTTGGGCAGAAACGGTGAAACTGCTGATCGTACTTTAGTCGCTTTCTGGGAGTAGTGACCTCATTAAGCACACCAAGTGACCGATGACTCCATACCTCCTTACAGGTTATAGGGGACGGAAAGAACATCTTAACGGAAATCCAGTATAAAACGGATGTCCAGTGTTAAGAACATCTTCCGCCTCTTATAACTAAGGGGGAGGATCTCGGAGGGAGTGAAGGGCCTCGCCCTTAGCGATTGTGTTTGTGTTCAGTAGCTAGGTAGTTATGACTACATTATTTTCGGTTTGTATAACCGAAAAGAGTAAATAAGAGCTTTTAAACCTTGTTTAAAAGAGGCCCCATGTGGGGTACCATTCTTAGGTTTTCAAAAGACAGAATGTCTGAGGACAATTTGCTATCTCCGTCTTTGTCTTTCGTGAAAAAGGTCGACCCTTATCTCATTTATTTGATTTTCATGAAAAAATGTTGGGTCGTTAAAAAGCCATGTTTTTCTTGCTATCACTGTTTTTCGAGGAGATCAACAACAAGAAATCCAGCTCAACAACAAGAACTCCAGTAAGAGTAAATCATTAACTCCCTTCGGTATCTTGCTTCTTGTTACTGTTTACTTAATACGATTAAGCATTTTCTATGCGGGTCACTTCCTATTTTCAAATGCTCCGAGTTACGCTTTTTGGTGCTGCACTTCAGACCTTGGAACCGTGACCCCAGATAAAATCAAGCAATATAAAAGCAGTAAACCTGTAGGGGAACTTGCTTCTTGATGTAGTTTCATTAGCTGCATATCACGCTACTCTCCGAGCAGCGCTCTTCTAGCGGCCCAGCTTTGTTTATAAATAGTGTCTTTGGCGCCTGCCCCCCCCCCCCCCCAAACCCCCCGCTTTGTTTATTAAGAGTTTCTTTTCGCGCCTCCCCCCCCCCCCTCGCCTCTGAGATTGAAGATCGAGTAGGTAAGGTGTCCGCTTTCCTGCTCGAAGCCTGCCTAGCTCTGATATTGAAGATCGAAGAGGTAAGGTGTACGCTTTCCTGCCCGAATTCGTCTTAGCTCTGAGATCCTAGATCGAAGAGATAAGGTGTATGCTTTCCTGAACCAACACACTAGCGTGCTCCTTACCCGGACACCCATTCGGGGAGCTTCCTTAAGCGTCCTGTTGCCACGGGAAAGCCCCATTCCTGCCATGCATTCTTTCATGCGGGTCACTTCCCAGGTTCAAATGCCCTGAGTTACGCTTTTTAGGGCTGCACTCAGAGCTTGGAACCGTGACCCCAGGAAAGAATCAATTCATTCGTGCTCCATTGAGAGAAGCACTCTCTGCCGGCTTAGCTCTGAGATTGTAAATCGAAGAGGTAGTCCGTTCCTGCCAGGCACTTAGCTGAAGTAG
Organism: Glebionis coronaria; assembly: GCA_025667525.1. NCBI lineage: Eukaryota > Viridiplantae > Streptophyta > Magnoliopsida > Asterales > Asteraceae > Glebionis > Glebionis coronaria. The sequence goes on from JANFOE010001223.1 coordinate 369,302, forward strand.
CCGTATAGGTGCTACTCCTCGAGCAGCACTCTTCCTTTTATGTTATGTTTCTCCCCGGGGAGCAACAGACCAAGCTTTCAGATTACTAAAATAGCTGGCTATCAACTATAACAACTCATAATAACATAACTAACTTTCAGAATGTCGTATGTGATCAATGAAACTATCTTCGTAGGTGCTGCCTAAGGAACAGTTAGCCTGCTAGATCGCTCGAAAGGCATCTAGCAAAGATAGACAAGAAGGCATTGATTGAACGGTCTGATCTAGAGGCACATATGTGTTTGGTAGAAACGGTGAAACTGCTGATCGTACTTTAGTCGCTTTCTTGGAGTACTGACCTCATTAAGCACGCCAATTGACCGACGACTCCATACCTCCTTACATGTTATAGGGGACGGAAAGAACATCTTAACAGAAATCCAGTATAAAACGAAAATCCAGTATTAAGAACATCTTCCGCCTTTTATAACTAAGGGGGGAGGAGCTCAGAGGGAGTGAAGGCCCTCGCCCTTAGCGATTGTGTTTGTGTTCAGTAGCTAGGTAGTTACGACTACATTATTTTCGGTTTGTACAACCGAAAAGAGTAAATAAGAGCTTTTAAACCTTGTTTAAAAGAGGCCGCATGTGGGGTACCATTCTGAGGTTGTCAAACTGAGGACAACTTGCTCTCTCCGTCTTTGTCTTTCGTGAAAAAGGTCGACCCTTATCTCATTTATTTCATTTTCATCAAAAAATGTTGGGTCGTTAAAAAGCCCTGTTTTTCGTGCTATCACTGTTTTTCAGGGAGGATCAACAACAAGAAATCCATCTCAACAACAAGAAATCTAACTCAACAACAAGAACTCCAGTAAGATTAAAGCATTAAATCCCTTCGGTATCTTGCTTCTTGAAACTGTTTACTTAATACGATTAAGCATTTTCTATGCGGGTCACTTCCTAAGTTCAAATGCTTTGAGTTACGCTTTTTGGTGCTACACTTCAGAGCTTGGAACCATGACCCTAGAGAAAATCAAGCAATATAAAAGCAGTAAACCTGTAGGGGAACTTGCTTCTTGTTGCTTCTTGATGTTGTTTCATTAGCTGCATATCGCGCTACTCCCGAGCAGCGCTATTCTAGCGGCCCGACTTTGTTTATAAATAGTATCTTTGGCGCCTCCCCCCCCCCCCCCACAAACCCCCCGGCGGGGGGCTTTGTTTATAAAGAGTTTCTTTTCGCGCCTCCCCCCCCCCCCCCCCCCAAAACCCCCGGAGGGGGCTCGCCTCTGAGATTCAAGATCGAAGAGGTAAGGTGTACGCTTTCCTGCTCGAAGCCTGCCTAGCTCTGATATTGAAGATCGAAGAGGTAATGTGTACACTTTCCTTCCCGAATCCGTCTTAGCTCTGAGATCTAGATCGAAGATAAGGTGTATGCTTTGCTGAACCAACACACTAGCATGCTCCTTACCCGGACCCCCATTCAGGGAGCTGCCTTAAGCGTCCTGTTGCCACGGGAAAGCCCCATTCCTGCCATGAATTATTTCATGCGGGTCACTTCCCAGGTTCAAATTTACGCTTTTTAGGGCTGCACTCAGAGCTTGGAACCGTGACCCCAGGAAAGAATCAATTCGTTCATGCTCCATTCTCTGACGGCTTAGCTCTAAGATTTTAAATCGAAGAGGTAGTTGGTTCCTGCCAGGCACTTAGCTTTAGTAGCCGTACAGGTCCTACTCCCCGAGCAGCACTCTTTCTTTTATGTTCTGTTTCTCCCCGGGGAGCAACAGACCAAGCTTTCAGATTACTAAAATAGCTGGCTATCAACTATAACAATTCTTAATAACCTAACCAACTTTCCGAATGTCATATGTGATCAATGAAACTATCTCCATAGGTGCTGCCTAAGAAACAGTTAGCCTGCTAGATCACTCGAAAGGCATATAGCAAAGATAGACAAGAAGGCATTGATTGAACGGTCCGATCTAGAGGCACAGATGTGTTGGGCAGAAACGGTGAAACTGCTGATCGTACTTTAGTCACTTTCTGGGAGTAGTGACCTAATTAAGCACGTCAAGTGACCGACGACTCCATACCTCCTTACAGGTTAAGGGGACGGAAAGAACATCTTAACGGAAATCCAGTATTAAGAACATTTTCCGCCTCTTATAACTAAGGGGGGAGGAGCTCGGGGGGAGTGAAGGCCCTCGCCCTTAGCGATTGTGTTTGTGTTCAGTAGCTAGGTAGTTATGAGTACATTATTTTCGGTTTGTATAACCGAAAAGAGTAAATAAGAGCTTTTAAACCTTGTTTAAAAGAGGCCCCATGTGGGGTACCATTCTGAGGTTGTCAAAAGACAGAATGTCTGAGGACAACTTGCTCTCTCCGTCTTTGTCTTTCGTGAAAAAGGTCGACCCTTATCTCATTTCTTTGATTTGCATCAAAAATGTTAGGTCATTAAGAAGCCCTGTTTTTCGTGCTATCACTGTTTTTCGGGGAGGATCAACAACAAGAAATCCATCTCAACAACAAGAAATCTAGCTCAACAACAAGGCCAGTAAAAGTAAAGCATTAACTCCCTTTGGTATCTTGCTTCTTTTTACTGTTTACTTAATACAATTAAGCATTTTCTATGCGGGTCACTTCCTAAGTTCAAATGCTCTAAGTTACGCTTTTTGGTGCTGCACTTCAGAGCTTGGAACCGTGACCCCAGAGAAAATCAAGCAATATAGAAGCAGTAAACCTGTAGGGGAACTTGCTTCTTGTTGTGGTTTCATTAGCTGCATATCGCGCTACTCCCCGAGCAGCGCTCTTCTAGCGGCCCGACTTTGTTTATAAATAGTGTCTTTGGCGCCTCCCCCCCCCCCCCCAAACCCCCAGAGTGGGGCTCGCCTTTGAGATTGAAGATCGAAGAGGTAAGGTGTACGCTTTCCTGTTCGAAGCCTGCCTAGCTCTGAGATTAAAGATCGAAGAGGTAAGGTGTAAGCTTTCCTGCCCGAACCTGTCTTAGCTCTGAGATCCTAGATCGAAGAGATAAGGTGTACGCTTTGCTGAACCAACACACTAGCGTGCTCCTTACCCGGACCCCCATTCGGGGAGCTGCCTTAAGCGTCCTGTTGCCACGGGAAAGACCCATTCCTGCCATGCATTCTTTCATGCGGGTCACTTCCCAGGTTCAAATGCCCTGAGTTACGCTTTTTAGGGCTGCACTCAGAGCTTGGAACCGTGACCCCAGGAAAGAATCAATTCGTTCGTGCTCCATTGAGAGAAGCACTCTCTGTCGGCTTAGCTCTGAGATTGTAAATCGAAGAGGTAGTCGGTTCCTGCCAGGCACTTAGCTGCAGTAGCCGTACAGGTGCTACTCCCCGATCAGCACTCTTCCTTTTATGTTCTGTTTCTCCCCGGGGAGCAACAGACCAAGCTTTTAGATTACTAAAATAGTTGGCTATCAACTATAACAATTCATAATAACATAACCAACTTTCAGAATGTCGTATGTGATCAATGAAACTATCTTAATAGGTGTTGCCTAAGGAACAGTTAGCCTGCTAGATCGCTCGAAAGGCATCTAGCAAAGATAGACAAGAAGGCATTGATTGAACGGTCCAATCTAGAGGCACAGATGTGTTGGGCAGAAACGGTGAAACTGCTGATCGTACTTTAGTCTCTCTCTGGGAGTAGTGACCTCATTAAGCACGCCAAGTGACCTACGACTCCATACCTCCTTACAGGTTATAGGGGACGGAAAGAACATCTTAACGGAAATCCAGTATAAAACGGAAATCCAGTATTAAGAACATCTTCCGCCTCTTATAACTAAGGGGGAGGAGCTCGGAGGGAGTGAAGGCCCTCGCTCTTAGCGATTGTGTTTGTGTTCAGTAGCTAGGTAGTTATGACTACATTATTTTCGGTTTGTATGACCGAAAAGAGTAAATAAGAGCTTTTAAACCTTGTTTAAAAGAGGCCCCATGTGGGGTACCATTCTGAGGTTGTCAAAAGACAGAATGTCTGAGAACAACTTGCTCTCTCCGTCTTTGTCTTTCGTGAAAAAGGTCGACCCTTATCTCATTTATTTGATTTTCATCAAAATATGTTGGGTCGTTAAAAAGCCCTGTTTTTCGTGCTATCACTATTTTTCGGGGAGGATCAACAACAAGAAATTCAGCTCAACAACAAGAAATCCAGCTCAACAACAAGAACTCCAATAATAGTAAAGCATTAACTCCCTTCGGTATCTTGCTTCTTGTTATTGTTTACTTAATACCATTAAGAATTTTCTATGCGGGTCACTTCCTAAGTTCAAATGCTCTGAGTTACGCTTTTTGGTGCTACACTTCAAAGCTTAGAACCATGACCCCAGAGAAAATCAAGCAATATAAAAGCAGTAAACCTGTAGGGGAACTTGCTTCTTGTTGTAGTTTCATTAGCTGCATATCGCGTTAATCCACGAGCAGCGCTCTTCTAGCGGGCCGACTTTGTTTATAAATAGTGTCTTTGGCGCCTGCCCCCCCCCCCCAAACCCCCCGGAGGGGGGCTCGCCTCTGAGATTGAAGATCGAAGAGGTAAGATGTACGCTTTCCTGCTCGAAACCTGCCTAGCTCTGAGATTGAAGATCGAAGAGGTAAGGTGTACGCTTTCCTGCCCGAAACTGTCTTAGCTCTGAGATCCTACATTGAAGAGATTAGGTGTACGCTTTGCTGAACCAACACACTAGCGTGCTCCTTATCCGGACCCCCATTCGGGGAGCTACCTTAAGCGTCTTGTTGCCACGGGAAAGCCCCGTTCCTTCCATGCATTCTTTCATCGGGTCACTTCCCAGTATCAAAAAGTTAAAATTCAATTTTTACCCGCTTAAATGTAAAATTTATATAATATTATTCGTGTTAATGAGGTCGACCCAAAACAAAGAATTCAAAATATATGCCAAATTGCCAACCAAACAATGTAGGCATTTTAAATTATGAAATTTTTAATTCTCAAACTCAAAGAATTTAAATTTGTTAGGATAAAAAATTTTAAAATCTTAAACAGAATAAAACATCTCTCCTCACATGTTGAATAGGTTGATTTTATGTTTTTGTACTTCGTCGATAAGTCATTTCATTAATGCATAAAATTTGTTTAGCAAATTTGTTAGATTTCGATAAATCAGTTATTTATGAAATTTTGTTATGAGAAAACTATAAACGAAAACAAAATAAATGGAAGACAGAATTGCAGTCCAAAAGTCAATCGTAAGTCAACATTACAACACATCCTAACTAAAAGGTTCAAGAAAACAAGCATAATTCCCGCCACTTTTCATGTTCATAATTAGAAGAACCAAACACATATTTCCACTCAGTGGTTTCTTCAATCACTTGACATCATTCAGATAGAGAAGATTCCGGAAAGGAAATATCTCTACCCAATCTGAAGCTTTCTCACTCTCTTCATCAGAATCACTTACTTCGTACGTCTCTTCTTGTTCGCACTTCCTCCGGCTGCATCTCGTGCTCGTTTTGGTTTCTTTTCTACTAAAATAAATTCCTGCAAGCGATATTTTTATTAGTTAATCATAATCACTAGTCATGTGTCACATTGTAAAAAAATTAGCAAAGATTTTCTCACATCAACAAGTTGTTTATCAAGATCACCAAGATCTCTTAGCCATAAGGACTTGAAATCAGTCATGTTGAGAAGAAAATCAATCTCGTCTTTCTTTGTCTTCTCTTCTCTCCCTAACTCCTCTACATCCTTCTCTGTTATATTTAGAAGGGGTAAATCTATCAAGTAATCAAATTCTGTTCCAGGCTTCATTTCGATGGCATTTCCTTGCGATTTTTCTTCTCCTGCTACCACTCCTTCCTCCACTAGCCATTTATCAACCTCCCGTTCAATTGAAGGTAAACACTGGAAACCTTTCTCCTTTAACTAGAACAAGAAGGCGTCTTAGAAGTCGAGGGTTGAGAAGAAGGAACAACTCGAAATCCATCAAGGTAAGGGGTAATCACACGACTTTTTCCACGAGATGAGGCGGCTTTACATTGTTCCTTCGGATTTGCAACACTGTCACTAGGTAACGAACTCGATGATGCACCCGAGTCTTTGTTCATAATAGCCGAAAACATCTTTTAATGTCAATTTGTCCTTGCTCAATCTTCGTGTTTTGCATTTTCAAAGTATTAGAAAAGTCGTTTTTCAAAGTACTAATTTCTCCCTCTAATCGTCTCATATTAGCCTCATTCGTTTTCATGTAATATTGAAAATCGTTTGACGAACTATTTTGATTTGAATTAAAGTTCCCTTGGTTTTGATTAATTCCTTGAAAATTTCCTTGATTACCACTTGAAAAATTGTTTCCTTGATTGTTGTTGTTTGAAAAATTCAAGTTTTGATTATTGTCTCGATTTTGCTATTCAAATTCCGACCTTGATTATAACCTCCTTGATTCGAAAAATTTCCTTGTTCATTGTTTCCTTGAAAATTGTTTTGGTTTTGATTAGAATTGTTGCCTTGGTTATAATTGCCTTGTTGCGATATACCGGCGTTATTTTGATTTTGATTAGAAAAATTGTTGTTTAACGCACTCACATTCGACGTTTGGCCATCCGTAGCCGCACACTCTAATGATTATAAGGTCCACCGTAAAACGTACACGAAGTCTCAACCACTTTCACCGTAGCGGGAGCGTCTTTCTTTTGCATTTCGATGAGAAAATACGTAAACACATTCGTTAGCTTGTCGACTTTCGCATCAACCCTCTCAATATCGCGATTAGAATTACTAACATTGGCAACATTGGCAACACTCGGTGCGTTGCGGAGTTGGTAAACCTTGGATCGATTCTCGATAATCATCAATGCATCTTTCGGAGTCTTACACAAAAAGTTGCCACCGGCGGCGGAATTCAACGAATCTTGTTCTTGAAAACTAAGACCGTGTACGAAGCGGGAAATTATTTCTAGCAGGAAATTCCTCACTAGAAGGCGTGTGTTTCGAACATCAAATATCCCGCTTTTTAGCTAACGATCATCCCACTTTCCTGCTCGAAGCCTGCCTAGCTCTGAGATTAAAGATCGAAGAGGTAATGTGTACGCTTTCCTGTCCGAACTCGTCTTAGCTCTGAGATCCTAGATCGAAGAGATAAGGTGTACGCTTTGCTGAACCAACACACTAGCGTGCTCCTTACCCGGACCCCCATTCGGGGAGCTGCCTTAAGCGTCCTGTTGCCACAGGAAAGCCCCATTCCTGCCATGCATTCTTTCATGCGGGTCACTTCCCAGGTTCAAATGCCCTGAGTTACGCTTTTTAGGGCTGCACTCAGAGCTTGGAACCGTGACCCCAGGAAAGAATCAATTCGTTCGTGCTCCATTCAGAGAAGCACTCTCTGTCGGCTTAGCTCTGAGATTGTAAATCGAAGAGGTAGTCGGTTCCTGCTAGGCATTTAGCTGCAGTAGCCCTACAGGTGCTACTCCCCGAGCAGCACTCTTCCTTTTATTTTCTGTTTCTCCCCGGGGAGCAACAGACCAAGCTTTCAGATTACTAAAATAGCTGGCTATCAACTATAACAATTCATAATTACATAACCAACTTTCAGAATGTCGTATGTGATCAATGAAACTATCTTCATAGGTGCTGCCTAAGGAACAGTTAGCCTGCTAGATCGCTCGAAAGGCATCTAGCAAAGATAGACAAGAAGGCATTGATTGAACGGTCTGATCTAGAGGCACAGATGTGTTGGGCAGAAACGGTGAAACTGTTGATCGTACTTTAGTCGCTTTCTGGGAGTAGTGACCTCATTAAGCACGCCAAGTGACCGACGACTCCATACCTCCTTACAGGTTATAGGGGACGGAAAGAACATCTTAATGGAAATCCAGTATAAAACAGAAATCCAGTATTAAAAACATCTTCTGCCTCTTATAACTAAGGGGGAGGAGCTCGGGGGGAGTGAAGGCCCTCGCCCTTAGCGATTGTGTTTGTGTTCAGTAGCTAGGTAGTTATGACTACATTATTTTCTGTTTGTATAACCGAAAAGAGTAAATAAGAGCTTTTAAACCTTGTTTAAAAGAGGCCCCATGTGGGGTACCATTCTGAGGTTGTCAAAAGACAGAATGTCTGAGGACAACTTGCTCTCTCCGTCTTTGTCTTTCGTGAAAAAGGTCGACCCTTATCTCATTTATTTGATTTTCATCAAAAAATGTTGGGTCGTTAAAAAGCCCTGTTTTTCATGCTATCACTGTTTTTCGGGGAGGATCAACAACAAGAAATCCAGCTTAAAAACAAGAACTCCAGTAAGAGTAAAGCATTAACTCCCTTCGGTATCTTGCTTCTTGTTACTGTTTACTTAATACGATTAAGCATTTTCTATGTGGGTCACTTCCTAAGTTCAAATGCTCTGAGTTACGCTTTTTGGTGCTGCACTTCAGAGCTTGGAACCGTGACCCCAGAGAAAATCAAGCAATATAAAAGCAGTAAACCTGTAGGGGAACTTGCTTCTTGCTGTAGTTTCATTAGATGCATATCGCGTTACTCCACGAGCAGCGCTCTTCTAGTGGCCCAGCTTTGTTTATGAATAGTGTCTTTGGCGCCTGCCCCCCCCCCCCACCCCCACCCCCCGGCGGGGGGCTTTGTTTATAAAGAGTTTTTTTTCGCGCCTGCCCCCCCCCCCCCCCCCCCCCCCCCCCACCCCCACCCAAAAAAAACCCCGGAGGGGGGCTCGCCTCTGAGATTGAAGATCGAAGAGGTAAGGTGTACGCTTTCCTGCTCGAAGCCTGTCTAGCTCTGAGATTGAAGATCGAAGAGGTACGGTGTACGCTTTCCTGCCCGAACCCGTCTTAGCTCTGAGATCCTAGATCGAAGAGATAAGGTGTACGCTTTGCTGAACCAACACACTAGCGTGCTCCTTACCCGGACCCCCATTCGGGGAGCTACCTTAAGCGTCTTGTTGCCACGGGAAAGCCCCGTTCCTTCCATGCATTCTTTCATCGGGTCACTTCCCAGTATCAAAAAGTTAAAGTTCAATTTTTACCCGCTTAAATGTAAAATTTATATAGTATTATTCGTGTTAATGAGGTCGACCCAAAACAAAGAATTCAAAATATATGCCAAATTGCCAACCAAACAATGTAGGCATTTTAAATTATGAAATTTTTAATTCTCAAACTCAAAAAAGAATTTAAATTTGTTAGGATAAAAAATTTTAAAATCTTAAACAGAATAAAACATCTCCCCTCACATGTTGAATAGGTTGATTTTATGTTTTTGTACTTCGTCGATAAGTCATTTCATTAATGCATAAAATTTGTTTAGCAAATTTGTTAGATTTCGGTAAATCAGTTATTTATGAAATTTTGTAATGAGAAAAGTATAAACGAAAACAAAATAAATGGAAGTCCAAAAGTCAATCGCAAGTCAACATTACAACACATCCTAACTAAAAGGTTCAAGAAAACAAGCATAATTCCCGCCACTTTTCATGTTCATAATTAGAAGAACCGAACACATATTTCCACTCAGTGGTTTCTTCAATCACTTGACATCGTTCAGATACAGAAGATTCCGAAAAGGAAATATCTGAAGCTTTCTCACTCTCTTCATCAGAATCACTTACTTCGTACGTCTCTTCTTGTTCGCACTTCCTCCGGCTGCATCTCGTGCTCGTTTTGGTTTCTTTTCTACTAAAATAAATTCCTGCAAGCGATATTTTTATTAGTTAAACATAATCACTAGTCATGTGTCACATTGTAAAAAAATTAGCAAAGATTTTCTCACATCAACAAGTTGTTTATCAAGATCATCAAGATCTCTTAGCCATAAGGACTTGTAATCAGTCGACTTGAGAAGAAAATCAATCTCGTTTTTCTTTGTCTTCTCTTCTCTCCCTAACTCCTCTACATACTTATCTGTTATTATTAGAAGGGGTAAATCTATCAAGTAATCAAATTCTGTTCCAGGCTTCATTTCGGTGGCATTTCCTTGCGATTTTTCTTCTCCTGCTACTCCTTCCTCCACTAGCCATTTATCAACCTCCCGTTCAATTGAAGGTAAACACTGGAAACCTTTCTCCTTTAACTGAGCACATCTGTGAATCTTTCCCTCCCAATATTCATTGATAAACTTCACTTTGTTTTTCAGTAGCAATAAATCTTTCTTGAGCTTGCGAAGAAGAGGTGTCTATTAGCCATGACCACATTGGATTAGTACAAAGTTTGATAATCTATTAAAAAGATGAAAAGGAACATCCAACTTACCTTCCTCTTTTTATAAAACTCAAGACGAACACGATAGAAATCCTTAAGAACTGTACACAGAAACAATATGAACAGTTAGTGAACAAATTAAGAGTATAAATCAATCTTTTTTTTCATGAATATCCCTACTTACTTTGTTCAGGGGTGTCATACTTCTTTAATTCACCCTTTTCATTAAACAAATACATGTTAGCTGTGCTTAATGTTGTTGTTAGCTTAAATCTATTCAACAAACCCTCTTGTGTTGCACTATTCATTTGATCTTCAGTCATCGGAATTTCAAAATGCACTCTAGTATCATCACTGTAATTCCTGTAAGCCTGTAAAAAGAACACGGGGTAGACATATAAGAGCTATAAAGATAATAAAATCAAAATACAATATATGTGTTTTAACTATTTAAAACTTGTTAGTTTACCTGTATGTCTTTCCAACACCATGAAGCTGTGTCCAAAAATTCCTTGTAATTCTTAGTCCAGCTCGTTACAGGGAGTTCAGAGATAGTAAGAACATTCTTCTTATCATCTAATTTATAACTTCCTTCTGTAACGTATGAAGTATCATCGTTCGATGCTAGTTTCCCAATATGTCCTGTGAACCCTTTATAGCACGGAAGCATAGGCACCACTTCTTTACCTTCCAGTAGGCGTTTTAGGTTTGCAATAATTTCTCGTGGATTATAATTTGGAATAAATGAACTCCAGGCTGCTCCTCTTGCTTCACTCCCATTTACCAGAACCATTGGGATGATTGGAATAAACCTTTTTAAAAAAAAAAAATTTATAACAACCAATTCAAGCAATATCATACGCTTATAAAAATACATATAGATTATATAACTACCATGCAGGCTCATTGGATTGACCATCCTCATTAGAGTAGTTGAGAAGAAGGTCATCACCCATGTGAAAAATATATCGTGTGATAGGAGAGAGCTGAGTGAAAAGCGAGCGGACATGATCTTTACCACCCTGCAAAGGATAATAGACTTCAGAATCTGAAATGTCTACAAACCAGTAAATGTTTAAATTGTATATCTCACCATCATACGTGTACCAAATTTCCCATTCGGCTGAAGAAGGTTAATGTTGTTACTACCAACATAATTTTGGGCCATGCCTATAATGGTACCGACTAGACTCTCCTCATCTTGATCATAAGTAGAGTGCTCAGTCACATAATCAATAAAGTCATCAACTCCAGTTTTCTCAATAATGGGCTTCCTTAAAGCATAGAATAGGATCGTTCTTTGGCAAGGTTGCAACCCATCCATAATTGATGGGATTGATCTTTTGAGATCAGCCAGTGCATATGGATTGAACTCTTCGTTGACGAAGTCAAGGTATCGGATGCACTTATCCTTTGTGTGAAAATCAGTACCATCCTGCATCAAGAAAAACTTGTGTCATGTCTCCATGATGTAAATGGGTCAAACTTGGGAAATGTTGTATTCATTTAGAGTGTTGTATTCTAAGATTCATAATTCCAGAAACTGAAGATTGTAATATATGGAGTAATAAATTTGCCATGATAGCTAAATCCATGAGCTATTTATTCCGTGAGATTTTGGAAGTTGACTCCACGAGTTGTTTGACCAATGCTAAAAAAATCACGGATTGAGCACAACCTGGCATTGCATATTTGTTACTTTTTTTTTTTAAAGAAGAGGAGTGGTTTCTGGTCCAATCAATTTCAAACCTACTAGTAAATGATATCTTTAGACCTAAACACAATGATACTCTATGATCACATTCGACACCATAACTGTTTATAAATAAGTTGTACCTCAGGTGCTTCAAGCTCCTCAATCTTCATGTTACTGAAGGCACACTCAATTGCCTCATCATCCTCTTTATCAACCCAAAGAAAATTTTTAATCCTCTGCTGATCAAGACCACGAAAATAAGACTCCTCTACTTCTTCTTCGCTTTGAATGTTTTCTACCTCCTAGAAATAATGAAAAATATAAGAAATTGCAAAAACAAACAAGGCATGTGTACTTGCTATTCCAAACGTTCATAAACAAACCTTATAGTACTTTATGATGTATCTGTTTCCCGCGTGTTTCTTCCACGCGTCATACTCAGCCATAGTATAGAACAAGAACTCTTTATTGGTCTTCTTGTGATAGGCCTTAACAACTGGTGCTATGAACACGTGCAAAAAGTTATTGACTTTTAATAAAGATGGCCAGAAATAGTGAAGGAAGTTGATCAATAGCCCTTTCGTTTCGAAACCATCATGCTCCTACAAAACACATTTAATATTCTGTAAGAATAAAAAAAAGGCAGTTGATATCACATAGTAAGAGATACTGGTACACACCTCATCAACCATAATCATCAAGTGTCCATATCTCAAATTCTCAACATTATTATAGCTTACACCATGTTGGAGGCCAAGCATCTTCTTAATGTTTTGCATTTCACTGTTTTTCTCAAATTGTTCAGGACTTGCTTCCCTCACATTGAGCAACTTACCTCTCAAAGGAAACACACCATATATATCTTGGCCCACATCAGATAATCGAGACATCTGCAAACAATAATAAACATTATACTAAATGATTGTTTATGCGGATACCCATATCCAAATATGAGACTATCAAAGAACAAAGACAAAGACAGCTTACTGCATAAGCTGTGGCACAATCTCCTTTTGTTATAATTAAAGTGCAGTGTTCCGACTGACTTGTACCAGCTAAGTTAGCTTCTTGCAGTTCAGAAGTACCGAGTTTCACTACATCATCAAAACTCTTGAACAGATGAAAGTCCCTAAGAGAGCAATAAACTGCAAAAACATGAACGCAATAATAGATAAGTTCGCAAACCTATTTCAGAAAGAAAGAAAGAAAAAATTTAAGAATAAGAAGAGCGGTTGTGCATACTTTCATTCAAAAACTCTTCTCTGAGTGGACACGTTGATTTGAAAATGCCTACATTGGTAGTGAGACTCTCTTTAGTTTGCGAATCAAAAGCAGGGCTGTCAATATACGCATTGACAAACACCCAAAGGTAGTTCTGTATGTCACTTGGTAGGAGATCCACAATCTCAGTAACGTAATTGGTAATCTCTCTCGTTATATAACAGACATGTGACCCTCCCTTTATCGTCGCAATATTGTTCACAAAACTCACCTAATTAATTCAGAAGCTGCATTAGCCAATATTTACCTCATAAGACCCAAAGGAATATTGTTTACCTGCTGAAAATGCTCAAATTCCCCATTAACTATTGCAACACAAATCTCCAATCTATCGTTAACTTTCTCATAAATCCTAGATAAAAAGGATATAGATTGATTAGCATCAAATTAGCAATTAAACTACATAAGTATTCATAAATATAAAAAGGAACCTCGCAGTAGATGTTTGGAGATAAAGACCAACATAGTCTGGAAACGTTTTAGGTAGAACAGATGTATCTAGTTGAACCTTGACACCGTTTCTTGAGCATCCTGCTAAGTCGACCACCCGTCTCTTCATCAAAGCAACTATATCATCTTCAAGACGTTGCATCCCAAATATTGGTAAATCAGGTTGAAAGGAAACCATGGTATAGTATTCATCACTGTCGTAAGTTTCCAAAGTTGGCTTCTTCATGTTCTTGGTGAACACCTAAACAAGTAGCAGTTTAGTCCCTGGGTGAAGTATCGCACATTTATACGCAATATTAAACCACTTTGAAATGCACATTTTGCAATAGACCCTAAAATCCAAAATCAAGAGAATTAGCTTCCTTGCTCATAAACTGTGAAATGGTGGAAGTTTTGTTTTTAACTAATGTTTCAAAAACAAAAAACATTATTAGATGGTTTTTGGTGTGTTAATAGGTAAGAATCCTGGAAAAAAAAATCAAGAGGGTCTCGTGAAAAAGGAATGGTTCCATACTTTGTGTTAGAGATATTCTTGCCATTTAAATGTAACTTATAGCTGAAAGATACAATAATAACATACCCAGAAGCAGGACTCTCTACAACACTGGCTAGTATATTAAACTTATAGAGAGATATGCCTGTGGTTTCGGTATAAGTTCCACAGAATATCAGCAACATAAGAAAATATGAAAGTTCTCTATAGTGGTAGTAATTAAGCAGGTGGCTACTAGCATCTTACGCAGGCTCATGCTCTTGCTTCTTTCGCACCGGTAATGGGCACGACTAGGTTTTACCAAGAGGCGAGGCCAAGAATGAATATTTTTATTTTTATTGTAACACATAAACATAAAGATAGAAGCAATAATCATTCTAAAATGTGATATATATATATATACTGCTAATTTGTGCAAACATTGCAACGTGTCAAGTAGATTGAGTAAAATCGAGAGAAGCTTTAGTATAGTAAAATGGAAACAATCCTTTAGTATACTCTGATATACTACTACTACTACTCATGAGTTGATTATTCTTGTGTTATTGAAGTATATGAGAAGTGTGGCACGAATATGAAAAATATGACAATGAGAGAACATAGGGCTACATAGACATCATTCAATGATAGTTTATCTGTAATAAAATCACTTAAAAATAAACATTAACACATAAAATATTCCTAATGGATATAAAAGAAGTAACAAGAATTATATACCTGTTTGGTTATGTTAGTACCATTGGCCCTCGTAATTGTAAACTCGGTCGAAAAACCAATAGCGCTAGTGAAAGTACTAGTCTTTAGTTTAGGCACATAACGACGACCTTGATAATTAGTCCGAACACTAATGACAACATCATCTATGGAGACCACAATATCTTTAACACCGTATCTATCAGCCTCGGGTACTAGTATACTTTCAAACAACTTGTAAAGAATTGGTGGGTAGCTGATTTTTTTTTTTATCATTCGTTGGTCGCTCCAGATCCATTGTGTTTCTGTCACCCTCGCCCTCGACATGGTTGTTGTTAGTGCTTTTTGATGGAAAAATAATACTCCTCTTCCCCCAATAAAGAGCCGTCTATATATATAGGAATACAACTTTTAACCCGGCCCATTCGTTTTACTATTTTTCTAATTTTGTTTTGATTCAATGGTCTAAATTAAATTAAATCTTGGGTATAAATTGGTAAATCCCAAGGTGTAATTTGTTTTAATTTGAAAAATGTCACTCGCTCAAAATCAGTTTTCATACATATTA
Source organism: Glebionis coronaria (assembly GCA_025667525.1). NCBI lineage: Eukaryota > Viridiplantae > Streptophyta > Magnoliopsida > Asterales > Asteraceae > Glebionis > Glebionis coronaria. Next base: position 384,637 of record JANFOE010001223.1, read on the forward strand.
ATTTAAACTAAAGACATAAGTATAAATAAACACACATTACGTAAATAAATATCAATCACAAAAAAATATACTATCCTATTTCACTACAAGAAAATTGCCTCTTAGCGATATTCGTAGCGACATGTTTAGCGACGTGTTTGATGCCAGCGACGTCTCTAGCGACTTAAGGTGGTAGGACGCTATATATGAGTCGCAGATTTTTGCGACTTAGTTTACCTTGACGCTAAAATTTGCGACAACTATAGTGACTTCTTAATATATGCCGCTAAAGAATAGCGACTTTATTATTATAAGTCGCAATTAATGTCGCTAGTTTTTAGTAACGTCGCTAACCAAGACGCTAAACACATCGCTAATCTCAATAACGTCCAAAACCAAGTCGCTAAACACATCGCTAATCTCAATAACGTCGCTAGTTAAGTCGCTAAACACATCGCTATTCTCAATAATGTCGCTAGTCAAGTCGCTAAACACATCGCTACTCTCGATAGAAGTCGCCACAAATATGGCAATTTGTGTATTTCTTAAACAGCCATATCGTTGCATGGTCAATATTTGGAATTGAAATACAATAATAACAATAACATTAATAAGAACATCATTAATAACAGGAAATGTATAACAAATGAATGGCTTTTTTCCATATAATTACAACACTACAAGAATAACATTCGTTAGAATCGAAGGTCTAAACTTCTTTAAAATACAAAACAAAACAAGAAAGTTAAAGTGACAACTAATTACGTCACGAGAAAATGCAATAGAAAAACTTATAACGCCGTCACTGGAGCTTGACTGGGTTAGCCACACAAACCTCGCCAATCTGACATGTGCTTTAAAGAAACCTGCAAAATCTCCCCTGATCTCAGAACAGGGTGGAATACATGTAAAAGGAACTCAAACTCAAAAAACTTAGTATTACGGATTCCTGACCATATCCCCAATAAAAAACAATCAATGAGCTTATTTGTGTAATGGTCATATTTGGTGTTATTTTTTCAGTACAATGCCGTTTATTATATATTTTTTTCGAAATAGAAGCCTAGGAGAAATACAAGGGGAATACCAACAACGTAATAACATGCGATGTTCACATATGCTACATAAACTTGCCATCCGCACCCGACAACCACACCTTTGATTCATTCATCATTTCAGTATATAACTATAAGCTGACTATATCCGCTTACGTATTTGAAAAGATAAATGTGGTACCTGATAAAACAGGTTGTATGCCATTGAGAATGATGTTTATCACCAGCAATGGGCAAAGATCACAGACTTCATTAGCAACTGTTTCCCCAGTAGTGAACGCGTAACATCTCTCACCGACAAAACGATTATGGACTTTATTACTGAGGCTGCAGCTTTTGGGTTCCCTAGTCCAAGCTCATTTATATAGTTCAGTCCATTTCAAACTGGGTCCAAAAAGGTTAAATGATCACACTAAAGTCTAAAAAATGTGAAATTATCAATAAGCCTTACCAAACTAAGAGTAGCTCAGGGTTCTCGAGCAGCCCGGCTATCAGCACTAGTATTTGAATATACCACGTCTCTAGACATAAAGGAGAAGGGCATAAAGAATATACTAACCAGAGGTCTATATTAGTTTCATTTTACTGGACCCATGATGCCAAAACTTCACCGAACTTCACCTGAAAATATATGTAAATTCAATAGTGTTTTACCCTAAAAGTCTAAAACTAAGACCACTTGAGCAGCTATTATTAAAAAGAATCTCAATCCTTTGTTTAAGTGCATACCTGATTGTGTGCTTCCCCGGCCTTACAATCAATCGCCATGTCCATTTTAGAAACAAAGAAATGTTGATGAGCAGCTGCATACATTCCTGGTGCGATGGTTGTGCCATATTTTCGAACTTCACCTGGTTGCAAGGCTCCTAAGCTCAAAATTCCAGTGAGTGCTTCAATATTACAGTCCTGCACAAAACAAGCAGCATATGCTAATAAAGGAGATGTTTAGCTATCATATTTGCAAGTGGACAATCAACAGGAATGCAATCGACTTGCTAAACCTTAATAGAACGATATCGAATTACGACATTAAATTTACAGAAAAGTTCCAAACCTGTGACAATGAGCGATCTGCTCGAACATGATGAACAATTTCCGCCAAAAGCTATATGCCAATGGCCTCAATGTCCCAAAACAAGTCGGGCTGACTCTCACAAGAACCCTAACATAATATACAATGGTATCAAAAGACGTTACAGACAAACAAAAAAAGATTAAGTATGAAAAAGTAAGTTTGAAAACCTTAAGCAACTATGGAATAGCATATATGAATAGTTAATGTAGAATAAGAAAAATAAATTAGACGTTCATGAGTTGGATCTAAAGACTATGAAATACGAACCTTAACCTTAAGTGAGTCTGGATTCGCATCAAGTCGCAAGTCCACTTAGTCGCTTACCTATGTTTCTACCATGTGTAAAGTAAGAAAAGAGCACCAGTATATTATGCTAAAAGAGAGAAATCAAACCATGGGTCTGGACGACATTTATATCGGTTACTAAACATAACACAATCACAATGCATAAAATAAACAATTTTGGTCAGGCAAGTCATCGAACACTTGGTGTATATTGTATTCTACAATCTATATTTTTTTTAAACAAACAGACTGATCTATTAGCTCAATCTACACTAGACAATCAAATAACTAACGTAATTAGGGTGCAAACGAGCCGAGCTTTTGTCGAGCTATTCGAGCTCGAGCTCAAGCTCGACTCGATCGAGCCGAGCTTTTATCGAGCTCAAGCCCGAGCCCAAGCCCAATAGTATTGCTCGAAACATATAATGAGCCGAGCTCGAGCTTTTGATAGCTTGGCTCGAGCCTTTATCGAGCTTTTTCGAGCCTTAGTATAAATATATTTTTATATAAGTACGAAAACGTTCATTTAAGTGTTCATTTAAGTATTAGGCTTATTATCAAGAGTAAATATATAAAAACTTAAATAATTCATTAATAGTTGTTATATAGTTTAGTACATACATATAATTTGTGGTGGTGTGTAAACGATAATGATATATTTGTTTCGTATATGTAATTTCGAGCTTTTCAAGAATTGGTGGGTACTAGTATACTTTCAAACAACTTATAAAGAATTGGTGGGTAGCTGATTTCTTTTTTTATCATTCGTTGGTCGCCCTCGACATGGTTGTTTTTTAGTGGTTTGTGATGGAAAAATAATACTCCCCCAATAAATATAGGAACACAACTTTTAACCCGACCCATTTGTTTTACTATTTCTCTAATTTTGTTTTCATTCAATGGTCTAAATTAAATTAAATCTTGGGTATAAATTGGTAAATCCCAAGGGTGTAATTTGTTTTAATTTGAAAAATGTCACTCGCTCAAAATCAATTTTCATACATATTAATTTAAACTAAAGACATAAGTATAAATAAACACACATTACGTAAATAAATATCAATGACAAAAAAATATACTATCCTATTTAAATGGAATGTCTCATCATAATATCTACAAGTCTGTTTTTTTACCTCCTTCCGTGCCCCCGTGTCTTCTAAATCCCAACTACCGCTATCACAACTACCCATAACACTGTTCCTATCCATGTGGTGATAACGCCTGTGGTCCTCGCACATGAGAATTTTAACTCAGACAACTCGGGTTTTTGTCGAGTCACTTGTCACCCGTTAAACTCTACTTATGTGTTAGGTTGTCCGTGCATTGTGTTTTATATGTTTTTATGAGTGATCTTGGTAATAAGTAAGAATCAAATGAGGTACATGATTTATAAACCATCGTACAAGTTGGAAATGAAATGAAATGAGTTCATAAATGAACTGCGAGAAAGTCCGGATATCGTTTTCACAAAGTTTCATGTACGTATCGTATGTTGTATGTATGTATTAAGTATATTTTATATGGTTAGGATAAGTTTTAGGGTTACTTTTCATACTTAGATAATTTTGAATATGAAGGTTAGTTCGAAATTCAGGTAAAAAGTCAAAAATAAATTAACGTAAGGCTTTCAGGTTTTGGCCCGGAAGTAACCCGAGGGTAACATTTAGTTTAGTTGTGAACTAATATCAGCATAGTGGGTAAAAGAATCGGCCTAATAGGTTTGTGTTGGTTTTTGGGCCGACTAAAGCTTAAGGATGGGAAATGGGGCCCAATTTGAGTCCAATTAGGAAGCCTTTTTACTTTTTAACCATATATAAGAATCCCTTTATCCCCATAAACGATTTTCTCTTCCCTATAACCTTTATTCAGTCGTGTTTAACAATGGAGGATAAAAAAAACCCAATTATTCAATTAGGGTTTAAGGTACACACTAAAACTATGTCAATTAACGTTTAATTTACGTATATGTAACCTAGTATGATGGATTAGGGTTAGGATTCATAATTTTTTTATTAGGGTTTCAAATTAGGGATGATTGTTTCTGTCATTAATAATATTAGGGTTCTTAAGATTCAATTAAGTAGTTTATTAAGAAGTTTAATGATGTTTTTAGGGTTTAGTTTTGGTTTAATTCGTCACTAAAAACTGGGCAGATTTTTAGGTCATCTTATAAAGGGCATAACTCGGTCATATCAAAAGCTTTTTGGGTGATTCATACGCCTAAAATTATCTACAGAGAGTCTAGGTTTCAAAATCGTAAGGTTTGTAACATTTGGAGGTCTAGAATTCACTTTTATAAATTTACAAGATTTGTGGGCAGAACTGGGATTTTGAAATTCGAATTTAGGGTTTGAGTTTCGAGGGGAAAAACCTTCTTAAATAAACCAATTTTTGCAAGGCCACCTAGAAACAGCTTATCTATGATATATATGAAGTCATTTGTTAATGAGAGCAAAAGTTATGGTGTTTAGGTTGGTCGTTTATGGGTACACGTTTGGAAGGTCTGGGGTGAGTCAGAAAACTAGAGCTAGTTGTAGTCATAGAATTCTTTGAATTTTTATACAAGTACTTAAAACTTAAAATTTGTTCTAGGTCATCTAGATACATATGGGAAGACCTGGAAAATTGGCAAAAATACTAGGGATGGTTAAGTTTGCCTTTTGCATTCATTTTGGACGTGTAAAATTCACGAGTTTTCGTAAAAGTAATGAGAAAGGTTCGGATGTAATATAGGATGGATAGATGTGTTAAACCTTAGGGGTTTGGTTTAGAGGAAGTATTTAGAGTTAGTGAGTCCATCATATGAATGTTACATCATTTGAGTTTTGACCAATGGATGGTAACATGCTTGTTGTTTGTTATAGTTGTTTTGCGAGGACTTGCGTAGCTATGCTTTCAGGTGAGTTTCATCGTCTAATATTCTTAAGTTTTATAAATGATTTTTTTAAACTTCTAGATAGGATAGGAGAGACATGGTAACGGTTTTAAAATATGTTGTTGTGATTGTTTTGAATGGTTGTTGTGTTGGACAATAGTGTGCTTACTTATGTGTTAGACTTGCTATGTGAATCTTGATTATGTTTGTATTTTGGGATCGGGGGACACGTACCGTCTCAGAGGATATTGGCATGGTGGGTAGCCTTGTTTAGGTACATAGATGTATGGGCGGCTATGGGACCAGTTGTGATTTGGTAAGACATGTAGTCTTGTTTGGATTGGAATGTTTAATCTTGATTACTAGTTTGTAAATGCATTATGTAGCACCTTGTCCATATGTAAACTGTTTTAATGGTTATGTTCACAACTTAAAAGTTATATTTTTATGTGGGTTCTTGGAGTCTAAACCTATAACTCTCAACAACTTTATTTTGATGTGTTTTAGTGTCTCTTTCAGGTGAGGATTTGGTAAAGGTAGAGAATAGAAGTGGCTAGGATTGGAGATACCTAGGATTGCATACATAGGAACCCCATTCCTCTTAGATTTCCTTTGTTTTGATTTGTATATGTCTTGTTTGTTTTGTCTTGAGTAAGAGGTAGGACATGTTACCTATTTACCTAGACCCCTGCATGTTTTGAGATAGTTTCTCTAGCATATGTTAATATCAAGAAATGTCGTCATAGGAGGGAGTATATACGTGAAAGGGGACATATATAATTATGGTGGCCAACGTAATTATATATGTGCCACAACACAAGTGGACTTACAAGTATGATTACCTTGATTGGTTTTGCTTGCACAGTTCATTGATTTTGATGGTACGTATACGTATATGTATATTGGATTTGGTAAGGAAGTATTATGGATTGTTTTATAAAAATCTTTCTTTATTTTTTAGTTAAAATAAAAAAATTAAAATTTTTTTTATATAAAAATATTAATATAAAAGTAATAAATTAAAAAATATTTTTATTATTAAAATAGAAATAAAAATATTTTTTATTACTTTTATTACTATTATTTTTTAATCTTTATTTTTTATATAAATAATAAAAAATATAAATATTTCTTAATTATAATAATTTTTATTATTACTCATTTATAATCTATTACTAGACGAGTACCCGCGCATAGCGGCGGAAACTCCTAACGGCTGATAATCAACGATAAACGATATTATGGTAAGTCATAAGTGTTTTGTGTAACGCTCAAAATAAAAAGTGATCATATAACGATTGTAGAATAAAAGATGTTGAACCAAGATATAAGACACAATGCCGTTTACTTCGTAATATAACGATTTAGTACATTATAACAACAATTTACACAAATAAAATAATTTTATACTTAAAAATAAGTTAAATTTTTTACATTAACATTAACAAAAAGTGTGTCATGATTAACATCAACATTTACAAAAAAGTGTGTCATAAAAAAGTTACTCTGAAAAGGTTTTTATTGGAAAATATGATCATACGGGTACCCATCGCTGTATCACGCCGGTACTCTGTCAGGTGGATATAAATGAGAAAAGTTTATTTGATTAAACTTGTTGCCTTTGTAGTCATAAAAAATCCTTCTTACATTAATTTAATATACATATACTCGCGCATAGAAACGGAATTACATATCGACAGATAGTTAAAGATATTTTAATTGACTCAGCGGTCAAACCGGATTGACTTAATGAGCCAACACGTAAAATGGTGATTCGATTAGGTAGACTCGGTGGTTGAACGCGTAAACGATGACTCTATCGGATTGAATCGGTGATCGAATCTGTCACCCGATGATCGAACTATGACGTGGTGGCTAATACACTTATTTCCTATTTCAGCATTACGCTCGACTAATCCTTGGCACCCTGGTCTGTAATCGACCAACCTATCGTCATAGCTAGTCCATAGTTTGTAATTTATGTCCACATTTGAGGACTTTAAATTGCTAAGCCCGCCACTTTTAGACCCTGACAAGAAGAAACCATGTGGATGTTGACGTTATATTGACAAAAAGTACATCTAAGATTGAACTGGTCTTTGAAGTGTTATCTCTTGGGCAAGTTGACGTAGATTGGCTTGGCCTGGCCACACCATGATGAATCATAGTATCTAGTTATGGTAGTTATGTTTATGTTTGAAAATGTTATGTTGATTACATTTCTAGCCAAACAAAAACATAAGAAAATCTTAGAAGCACTAAGATATTATTTTTAATATTCTTAGTGTACATGAATATCAGTTTTCTTTTAGCAACTTACTATAGATTTTCTTTTTTTAAATGAGTTTAATTTCATTATTTGTCAAAAAGATGAAGTTATTTTATCACATTGAAACACCCTGACTTGAAGCAGAAATGGTCCATATATAAAGATCATGTACAATACATGGAGAAAGCAAAAACATACATCTTTAATTCTTGCAAAGTAATTATTTACAATAGAATCACGTCCAAGTTTTCCATGAGAGTCAACTATTGTGATATTATAAAAAACAAGGCCCTTTGAATTCAAACCAGCTAGCACTACCAATTTTGATACCTGAAGATAGGCTGTGAATCCAAGAGTATGTAGCTGTCAGATTGTACACTGTGCCATCGTATGTCTTGGGGCAAACTGCATAAGATTATCATGTATTAGAGCTTGTAAACTTACTTGCAAAGCTGCAAATAGTGACACCATCCGTTGCAGAATTAATATAATTCTTTAGTAATGCATCACTTTTGACTAACAAAAGCTCGTAATATTAGGTCTAAAATTAGTTTGTATGTGCTAGGTTTACTTTTAAACTGATTATGGGAGACTTTATGTCATCCTATTTCAGATATTGAGATTGCAACTTACAGACACTCAACTGATTACTCCCATCTGAAAACTCAACTGTTACCTTCAATTTTTAAACAAAATAATCAGATAGTCTATAGCAAAACACAGATTATATATTGATATGTAGTTTTTTTATTTTAGCTAAACACAAACACCTTTATTTGATATTTCATATTATTAGGGTGTTAGGAATTTGGATCAGCTTGCTATTGTGGCATAAGAGCTTACTTGTAGTTGAAAAATCTCACAAGCTCACATTTTTCGAATTATATACATTTCAGGTTGAACTTATGAACTTAAATAAGCTCATAAGCCGAAAAAAGTATACTTATGAGCTTTTCTATATTGAAATAAGCTCATAAAGAAAATAAGCTAATCAGTTTTAGAAGCTTCCAATTAAACATTGATTTTAAAACACGATACAATAACAGTAACGTTTTAATATGATCATATTGCTCAAAACTATTTGTCTATCATTTAAAACACAAACAAATTCAAGTAAGATAAAAGAGAACGAGCACATACCACCAATACGCAGGCTCAGACAAATGAATATACCCTGACATTCCTACACCTCAGAAACGTAAGCAACCTCGGCCTACACTCGTCTCCTAAACACGCACCCGTCTCATTCCAGCTCACCAGCACATTCTTCCTCTCATCGCACCTCGTAACAAAAATCAAACCTTTTCCATCAATCACCCCACCACCCGTAATCCTATCATCCTCAACATCCTCTGCAATAATCAGATACCATGTATCTTTCTCCGTAGGATAATCTACAACTGGGTCCCACCTAAAACAGTGGCCTTCTTTTGCACCTCTAGCACCACACCTGATTTAAAAAAACACGACCGTCGCCTGCTGAAGATGAAAGAACACAAATAAGTTTAAAGAAAGCAAGAAAGTTAACCAACGCAAAGTAATACTTAACAATAATCTTATGTTTGCCAGTCACTTTCATCAACCAAAGAATAAACCCTTTTCCGGTTAATAACTTAAAATTAACTCAAATTAATATTGTTAACCATTTGAGCATCTTCGGTAAGTGTTGGTTATTAAGTTCGTTTCTACTAATATTTATCTTATTATCAATCAAGCTATACCATGTTCCACGACAACCTTTTGTTATTTTTAGCGATCATGTTGGATTTCATCTTTTAATTTGGTGTGGCCAAATTCTTATAATGCTTCCAAACTTGATAATCTCCTCCGTTGACCATTGCTAAAAATTGTTCCCGACCGATTTTACGCATAAACTATAATCAATTCCAAACACCAACTTATACCTGTAACTAAAAAAAATCCCCAAACCAAACACTCTTGTCCTAACCAAGTAAGCAATGGTGAGGCTCACACCTCGACACAAGGCTCCAATACCACTTTGCGCCTTAAGCCTTTGAAAACATTGAATGTACTAATATTTTCATGATAAAAAACACATACATTGGTACACGTTATATGATCATTTTATCTGAACAGTCAAAACACCAAAAATAATCCAAACACTATCTCCTACAGCTCTTTCAAATAGATACGATAAACTGGGATTCTGGTCACCAATGATCAATATCACAAAATCACTACAGGAACACATATCAAATACGGCCTTTATGCGTGTACTTTTCTAACAACACAAGATCGTTAATTCTATTCACTTACCTCAGATAGAGACACAGTATGTTTCTCTAGCTTATCTCCATCTATATCTGCACCAGTACCCTGACATTCTGGACAAAATGCGGAATATATTTGCTTCATCACCTCCTCCTCAACTTTCTTATTTCTTGTTCCTTTTTTCCGCCTATATCTCTTCTTTTTTACTTCAGGGGCAACTAACTGTTTCGTATGAAATTCAGACTCACATAAGAGAACCCAATGTATGAGGCACGAAATATGAAACACGTGGAATGCTTGCAGAATTATATATTTATGTTAAATGACAAACAAACTTGAAGGTAAAATGTTACGGTTTCAATATAAAATAGCTTTACGAAAGAGATTACCCCATTCAAGTTCCTACTGCTGCAAACGATTCTACCAGTCTTCATATTCAGAAGTGTCCCCACATTTTTCCCGGGAAGCATCTTGTGTTGGCAAATATCACACACCCTTTCAGAAGCTAAGCGTTGCCGTGTCCTGATTTCTTTCCTCGTACATTTGCTTGGCATAAGTCTCAATTGCAGTGAGTTATCGTCATATACATCTAAATGACTCTTTGAATTAGAATTACCCGACGCCAGAGATTCCTCACCAGATAATTCATCTCGGGTGCTAAAAGATTCACTAAAATCTTCAGAACCCGGTGATGATTTCCTTTTCCTTCCATTGCCGTCCTTACTCCCCTCGATTGCTAGTCTAGATCTCGAGGTAAGAAAATCCTGCAAATCATCAAGTACGTGGGTGCCTTGCCAAAGTAAAGAGAATCGCAGCTTCACCGACCCGGTTAGAATCATGACAGCCGCATACAGCGGATACCATGACAAACATATATCGCAAAGTCAACCAACATCTAGTATGTAAAAGGCCACTGTAAGAATCAAAGATACGAACACTTTTCTTTTAAGTTGGCTCAGATACGAAGCAGGCACGTTTATTTCACGCTAATAACCCATGGATGCAATGGTTGCAAATGCTCTTTTCTTAAGTAGCAATTACCATCCAGATTGCGCTTCCAAAAAAGCGTACAATGTTTTCAAATTTTCCCGCCTATACGGTTTATCATCACAGCCTATTAGTATACGAAAATGAGCTATTGTCAAACATTCACGGGTGTAGGCGAACATATTCGCATACATCTTCCCTGTCAGTATATGGAGAATCTCGACTTTATACATTCACATTAATACTTATAACTGTTTTACGAAGCCTACGGGAATAGGAAAAGCTTATGAAGAACCCTCAAAGACAACAAACAGCCAAAATCAATATTAGAAAGGCAAAGAACAAAAATAATTCACCAAAAATAAGTGTGTTAATCGTGTGTTATGAAAACTGACCAGTTTAGATTCGCAGAAGCTGGGAACAACAAATCCCAAACAAATGAAAGAACCCTCAACCAATACACATCGACAGACCGATGACCATCACAACACACAAAACAGCATAAATCAAATGACCCAGAAAATTAACGGCGAACAGACGCCAAAACTCACCAACGTCTCACACCGATAGGCAACATCGCCTACTGAAAATCACTGTTTCACTAATATCATCAATCAATATCCCAACAAACGACTTTAGGCAGCCAACATCACCTGCCCACCAACGACGTCACCCACCACATACGGCGGCAACGAAGTGGTCGGGGCAATGAAGGCTTCAGATCTGAACAATTAAAGAAATCCATCACAAAGAGGGCAAAACGATTAGCACCGAAGCAATCATCAGGAACCCATGAACGGCGGCAACGAAGAAAACAACCACCTAATAAATAGATCACCCACAAAGCAACATCAAATCTCTAATTAATCATATCACCCGCGGCAATGAAGATGCTGACGATAGAAATGGGTGTGTTGCTTGAATCACATGAGAAGGGATGGCAGATTTTGTGGCGGCTGTCACTTTTAGAGAGAGAGAGAGATGGAGGCTAGGGTATTTTATTTTAGGGTTTAGAGGAGAAATGTAAAAAAAGTTATTTTAGAAATGGGCTTTGGCCTGTGGGTCTTATGTATTTTGGGTATTTTCAACCATTATATGTTTCAACATTTCCAAAAATAGTAATTTTCAACCATTTTGGTTTTTGCTTTATAATGTGTAGAGATAATATTATATTTTAACTCTTACTTTTTCATTTTCTTTAATTTTATATAAAATAAAAATTATATTACATTGCAAGTCAACCAAACATATATAAACAAATTTAATTAATTACAATTACAACACATTACAATTACAACAAATTATAAACATTTTAAATTACAATTAAATCAAATTACAATTTATTCCTAAGATTACAATTCTTTAAAAAATATTCTGTGAACCAAACGGCCCCTTATATTACGCATGTTTCTTTTCAACAATGATTAGCATTAATTGATATTAACTATTTTGAATTGCTTTCATTTTGAGTCTCGTTGGTTATCTTTTCTTTCATTTTGTTCGAATCAAATAAAAAGATATATCTTTTCATTTCGGTTTCAACTGGTATCTTTACTCTTTTCATTTCAATATCATTTATGTGAATTAATTGGTTATTAATTTTCTTGACTATCTAATTATCATTTATTACTTATTAGTTTCAAAAATCTCATTTTTAATATAAGGATTAGTAATTCCATCATTGGATTTATCAGTGGTATTTGTTACGGAGATTATAGGTTTTCTTTGTTTCTCTCTCTTTTTTTTTTTGGATTTTAAATTTGCCAGTTAAGATTTAGATTTGTATAAACAAAACACAACTTCCTTTTATTAAATCCTTGAATTTGTTTTGATACTAGCAATAGAAAGTTTCGGTTATTCTTAATGAAGATTCAAGATGTATTTGGTCTGATGTTTTAATGTTTGTGATTCGGATGTATGTGGTTTATAGGTTTTGTGTTTCGGTTGAATAGCAGGTTAAATTCGAAGGTAGATGGTTTCGGTTACTAATAAAAAACCTTGCATTTATGGCGTGCATAGGAAAAGTTACGTAATACAAACATTTTTAGGTTTTCACTTCAAATCTAGATAAAAAAACCAATACATTGTTATAAGAGTTACTTTTACATTAAATTTAAATTTATTATCAAAAAGTTGTACATTTACAAGATCGTGTCATCACTTCAAATCTAGATCCAACAAAACAAAAACTCATACGTTGTAACTGTAAGCCAACTTGCAAGAAATCGAAACCACCACAAGTGGATCACATCATTCCCACAATCAATATCTCTCATCACATCAACTTTTGTTTCTTTTGAGGTTAAACCAGATGATTTCTGGTTCGATGGTTCAACCCGGTTCGACTAAAACACGTCGGTTTAATCTAAGTTGTATTTTAACAAAAACCCGGCATGCGATCGGTCAATTGTCCGGTTCCCGTCTCAAACCGGTTTTTAAAACATTGGCATTCAAGTTGTTTTTGAAGATTGTTAGTTTTGGTTGCTGGTGATTTGTGAGCCAGTTGTCGGTTTATGTTGAAGATTTAAGCTATTTTCACTTATTGTTAATATTTGCAAAAACAAATTAATTAATATAAGTTGATTAGTTCTAGACTAATTAGTTAATTTTTCTATAATAGTTTTACTAAATAGTATTAGTTAAAATTCTTTTTATCATAAAATTAGTTTTTTTAATCATTTTATTAAATTTAGAATTTCCAAAATAGTTTTTACAAATTTAATAAAAATGTATTTTAGCTTATTTCATCTTAATCCGTTTAGTTGCTTTGATTTCGGCGTTTCTTCTACAGGATTTTCGGTTCTTCACTACAGGTTCTACTTTCTTTCCTTTTTCTTTATCTTTTTATTATTCGTTTATTATTATTTTATCGTTTGCTATGTTTAGCTTAGTTTTTGATAAAATTACTATTAGTCTATATGTTATTATGTGCGAGTAGTTTATTACTATACTTATTTAGGTATGGTGTGGTGTTGATCAAGTGGTGAAATTAATACTTAGTTTTGGTTGACATCTTAACTAAGGGTTAATTTATGTGTTTTGATGAAATATTAGTTTTGTGAAAAAGTAGGTCAGGCTTGACCAAAATGTGTGGACGCTCCGGCTAGACTTTTGCTTAATCCCGTTAGGCCTAATTAAGCATATCATTTGGATTTATATTTTAGCCTTATAACTTTTGCTTAATCCCGTATAATTAATTAGACTATATTTGTTGCTACCTTTAGAATTATAATTATTGTTGCTTTTTATCTTTCAGTATTTAGTTATTAAAGAGAGTAGTTTAAAATATCAAAATCAAATACTTCTTTTTTATTCAAGCATCAAATTGAGACATTAACGCAGATTTTCATTTACACCTCGCCGGAACTACGATAAACTCAAGGGTATACGAAAACAACTGTAATCAGCAGGCGTTTAGTCGGATACATACCACAAGACCCAAAGCACGATAATGTCACCGGCTTACTTGACATGTGGGAGCATTTCGAATTGTCGTTGAAAGATATTAACGTAGAATCCAACGGCAAGAGATGAATCATGTACAATATTTAGAGTGCAAATACAATCTACAAAACAAAAGAAGAAACTGTATAATGGACGAAAAATCCACATATTATAATAGGTAGAAAAACACAAACAACGAGTCTTTCTACCTACCAAACAATCGGTAGAAAAACACAAACAAACCCATAATTTTTAACAAAATCACGAAATCAAGTTCACTTTCATTAATAATACTATTCAATACGGGCGATGCCCTACATACAAAGTAAAAGATAATCAAAACCCCGATTCACCCCGCTGCCAGTATCTTCGCCGCCAGTACCACCATCTCCATTACCATCATCGTTGCTTCCACCACCAAGGCCACCACCCATAACATACTTAATAGCCAGCTTTGTGGCGGCCTTTATCACCCCATAGGTCTAACTACCAACCCTTCCCCCACCGCAGCTGCCACAGTCGTCTCGTGGCTAACACACACGTCCGTATAGCTATTTTTGTATCTGAATCCACAATCTCCTAGTGGTGGTGATGATCTGGTGTTGCTACTGCTGGTCGTAGCGATGAACAACACTAACAACCCTAACAACCATTTCAAATGCAAATACTGTAAAAGATATAATTTAATGTTTTACCTACTTTCATCCCTCTCAAAATTATTTTATTTAAAGAATTAAAGAAAAAAATCTTATGCAGACTAATCAAGTTGACCAGCATTCGAGTTAGTCCAAACATTTTTAACCCAATACCAAACCTTATTTAATTAATCGTTGAATCGGTTCTCTTAATCGTCATATCATCGTAAAAAAGAAAAATCTTATTCAGGTCAATCGAGTTGATCAAATTGACTCAAGTATACGACCCGAATTCACTTAATCGTCATATCGATTTTTTTACACCTTACTTATAGCTAGCTTTTTAACTTATACTCTCTCCATGCCAACGTACTTGTCCACTTTAAAATTTGAAATTTTTTCAATTCAATTTTGACCTTAAATTATTATTTTTATATTAAATAGTACTAGATGAGAATTATACTAATGGAAATACATTTAAAATTCAATTCATACATATATTCTACATCAAGGATTATACAACATACAAAAATTAATTTAAGATAAAGTTAAATAGAAAAGACTTTAAGGTCCGTTTGTTACCTTACTTTTATAATTTTATTTGAAAAGTAGAGTAATAAAACCCATATTTGATTAAAATCTAAAGAATATATATGGGATGTACACCCTCAAAACTCACACTTTTCAAGCTATTTTTATTACGACCCACTAAGCAATGTGTTTATCACTCTTATAAATTTATTATATATTTATTACAGTATAATATAGAGTTAACTGTATTTTTGGACCTCGTGGTTTGGTCCAGTTTTCACTTTTGGTATAAAAATTCAAATAGTTTCGATTTTGACCAAAAGTCAAACTATTTCTTTACTTTTGGTTAAATTTATCGAATCTTACACCAAACCCAACTTTTAAACCAAATCAAAATCAAAATCCGAACGTATCATGGTAAAGGTAACGTATTCCTCACTATTATGTTGACTATAATATACTAATATAGTATCAACTATTATTAATTTTAACACACACAAAATAATTACTTTAACATCGAAGCTTGGTCTGAGTTTAATATCCGAACAAAGCTAAAGCGTTCATTTTAGTTTCAGAATATCCAAAGAACAAAGCCATCCCGAAATGTGAAAAATCAAACTTTCCAGACTTTAGTAGAAAATTACCAAAACAACAATAAAGCCCGAAAGCAAGTTTCACATCGATTTTAATTTCCATTATTAATTTATTCATCGAAACATGCACAATGAAACAAAATTAAATGGATGGAAATGCAATGAATGCTCGTCCCTACGTTTTGAAATTGATACATATTTAAATTGATCAAATATTTTAAAATAAATTAGATCAAATATATGGCAAATTAGGATTTGATTATGAAACTCATTACACCTTATGATCGTCTATGCCTCTTGATGGTTCGCATGAAGACGAGATGAGTAAAGGTAAGTTGTTTAAATTTGCGGTTCTTTATTTACGTATTTTGCTATAGGGAATATCGATTTTTATCACATTTTGGTAATTAAACCTTAATATCTGTTGTATTAGTAACAAGTGATCTACGACATGATATTATTTTGGGAAAATCATATGTAAAATGTATCTAACTTCTCCCAATTTTCTTAGGTATTTTTCCAAATATAGGTATTTAACTTTCAAATTTCGACTGCTATCAGTATACTCTTACCTCCTCAGCAAGTAGCCGTATTTCTTTAGTTATGGTTGTTAAATTGATTTAAGTCATTTTAAAAAATATAACGTAATGACTTAAATCTAACATTCTTATATTAATTTCTGGTTTGGAGTTAGGTTTGGTTAATTATGAGTTTGAAGATTAAGATCAAAATTAGTGTCGAAGATAATTTCTTTACATGGATAGCATATATATAGATGTAACGAACAATATATTACATATTCATACATGATTATATAATGAACATATCAGGGTATTTTACATTAGTTTTTAAAATAAAATTTGATAATACTACAAAACACAATGATAACAAAGTCGACTAGCGATAGTGACGACCAAGAAACTTGAATATGAACTGAGTCATGTTTACGCGAATAAATTGACGGATGAATTTCAATATGAATTTTGATGATAAGAATGTGAGGCATGTTTGAGTGAAAGATAACTTCAAATGGAAATTATGAAAATTAAATAGGAACCATGTTTGTGATACATTGATTTGAATTAAATCGTCTTTATTGATTTAGATGTATTTTTTTACCCCAAACATAGATTTATGTATTATATGCATTTCATTAAATTAGGTGGACTTTATTTATGTATGTTGGTCCTTTAAATTCGGCGTGGTTAAGTGCTACCCGTGTTTTTAACTTGAAAATCATTTTGCATCAATAGAAAATGCATCTAGATAAGCAAAGATGCATGTAATTCAAGTCGATGCAAGTAATAGTTACTTTTTCTAAAAAAAATCTTCTCATTTAATTCATAACAAAAATACATTCATACATTTAAAAGTAAACCCCTAAATAATAAACATTCTTTATTAAAGTCGCTTATTGGTCTAAATACCATAGAAACATATATATTTTAACCAACAATATTTTTCGATTAACAAATCCTCTTATCAAATCAATGTGGAACTTGAAATTGTAAATTATCAATGAAGCTAATTAATGATTTTTCCGAATAATAAATCACTAGAATTAATTGATAAAAGTAAAAAACAAAAGTGATATGATCAATAAACTTGAGTTCTCATAATTTTATTCACTTCTCATAAATCTTAATAAATTTAAAAAATACCGGTATATGAGTTCTCATCTAGCGAAGAAAATTATTGACACAATCCACTGTCGTTGGGTTTTTGAAGACGGTGATTATCACAATCACTAATATTATGATCATTTGAGTTTAAGACTTTGATGCATCTTTTCTCACATTTCATCATCAGATCTCCAACTGCTAAACATTTGTAATAGAAAAAATTTATATATCAAACATAAAATAGAGTATATGTAAGTATAATTTTACGGTATCTTGTCTAGTATAAAATACAGTTCAATAATATAACGTACCAGAATACAAAAACTGACTGAGGATAAAAAAATAAAAAATATGAGACTGAAAACCTAGCCATTGTTATTAAAGAATCGCTTGAATGTGAACTCTCATTTCACGTTGTTAAATAGACGAGCTCGTATCTTCTAATTAGGTTATCACTTGATATTTGAAATATTCTAGTATTAATCCATAGCAAATTTTGTCACCTTAGCGCTAAAGTGTTTGGTCGTAACTTTTTCCATTAGAGTATAAAAATTAAGGTTTTAAATTTAAATCATTAAAAATTAAGAAGACTATTTCTCGGTCTATACAATTCTACATCATTAACTAGCTTATAGATAAATGGCAATTAAAGTTTCACGTTGATTTCATGGGATGTCACTTCATTCTTTAGTTAAATACGCGTATTTTAACACACGTATTTTAACAAAATAATGAAGTGACATCCAATAAAATCAACGTGAATCTTTAATATGCCGTTTATGTATAGGCTAGTTAATGATGTAGAATTGTATAACCCGAAAAATTATCTTCTTAATTTTTAATGATTTAAATTTAAAACCTTAATGGTTATAGTAGTAATTTTTATGCTTTAATGGGAAAAGTAATGATATTTAATATGAATTAATACCAGAATACTTCAAATATTTACTATGAATTAATACTAGAATATTTCAAATATTGAGTAAAACCCTAATTAGAAGATACGAGCTCGTCTATTTAACAACGCGAAATGAGAGTTCACATTCAAGCGATTATTCATGAAATAGGAAGATTAAATGGAACGAATACGAAACCATACGAATCTAAACTAACGAATATAAAACAAAATGGAACGGTGAGAAACAAAACCACTCACAAGTTTTATCGAAACACATTACGCATACAAGAAAAATGCGGAAGTAACACAAACTGTAACACCCCATTTTGATAATGGAATGTCACGCGTAATTATGGCGTGTCATCAAAGCATACAAGGATAAATGTATAAAACATTACATGACCATAGGGATGACCGGAATCAAACATCGGTCCCCAAACATAAGCCCAAAACATAATAAAGCAAAATAAATGAATGAAAGACTAAACAAGCATCAATATATGAAGGCAAAAAGGAAAAGAAGTCTCTAGCAGCTTCCATCCTATGCACGTCCTCCAAATGCTCGAGTCTTTCCTAGGGTACCTGCCGTTTTGGGACATGGAAAGGATAGTAACGGCTGAGCAAAATGCTCAGTGCACGGATATAGACATAGTATGAATGACTAAGCATAATAAAGACTTAATAGCAGCGGAAATGTATAAGTCCTGGAAAACCTAGAACATGTTCATAAAACTGGTTTTATAGTTTGAAAAGCCTTATGTTTATCTTATGAAAACTGTTCAACATATTTTACCATTAGCCAATATAGGTTATGAAAATCCACCGTACATTAATACTTGGAGGGGTGACCTCATCATGCAAATTAGAGGGGCTGCCTCTAATTTAATATACTGGTTTTTGGGTAGGAGGGATCAACTCCTTGTGAAGGATGCAAGGCACACACCACATTCACCATGTAATCCTGAATAAAAACATGTAACTAGGATGCACCCATACGCCCCACATGATAAATATAAATAAATGGCCAAAAGCTGAAGGGACGCCACGAGCAATCACTCCGTCGTGGTGAAGTCATAACATCAGTGCCTCTAATGTTATGGTTATGGTACCTCCATAACTAGGTGAAACTGGTCATGCATGTATATGGCTATAGGTAATCATATTTAAACATAAGCAATCAAACTCATACTTATACTACGGGAAAACAGTTGGCTGCATATGGGGAAATCCTAATAAGGAAAGAATGTCCATACTGAAAGGACGGGAATCCGTACCTTATGTCTAGTGAACGAGAAAGACGAACTGCGAGAAATCCTACTTCCGAATCACTAGTGCTACATAAATACGTACATGAATAAGTATCTGCTTACTAAATACATAGCTGGTTTTATGTCATGTCTTAGCTTATTTTATGTGTTCTTACCATGTTGTACTGTTTTAAGCCTTAAACTGTGTTAAATCTTATATTCTGTTTAATCTGATTAAGTATTTCTGGTATTTCATGTGTTATTATACTTACTGTGTAATAATAAGTAACTTTCCAAAAATAGCAGGTTTCCTGAAATAGAAAGTTTCCAAAAATAGAAAGTTTCAAAAAAATAGAAAGTTACTAAAAATAGAAAGTTTCCAAAAATAGAAAGTTTCTAAAAATAGAAAGTTTCCAAAAATAGAAAGTTTCCAAAAATAGAATTACTACTTAAAATAGATAAGTTTTTTAAAAATAGAAAGTTTCCATAAATAGATCAGCTGTCTTAATTAAATAAGTTTCCATAAATAGATTAACTGCCTGAAATAAATAAGTTTCTAAAAAAAATAGCTGGTTTCCATAAATAGATTAGCTGCTTTATTTAATTAAGTTTCTAAAAATAGAATGTTTCCATAATTAGAAATAAGCTGGTTAAATAAGCTAAGTATATAAGCCTAAGTGTTTTCATGATTATTTTCTAAGTCATATGATATAATGTATAGTTTAATAATTATTTCATGTAATTTAATTAAACTATATGTTATAATATTTAATTAAAGTATAACATGTTTTTAATTAAATAAGTTAAATACTTAGGTTAAAATATGTATTATTATATATTAATAATAAAACCTAAGTCATGTTAATTAATTAATTATATCCATGGTTTTAAAATAATTAATTAATTATAAGTTTTAAATATATAAATACTTAGGTTAAAATAATTTCATGATCATTAATAATTAAATAACCTAAGTCATGTTATTAAATTAACCACATCATTTTATTAATTTAATTTTAACCTAAGATCATAAACATAAAAAAAACTAAACATAAACCATGAAACGGATCTAGACTAAAAAGCATGAACCGGACATGAAATCAACACCGTACCCCGAACCAACTCGGGGTACCCCTTGTTTCACTGCTGCCGTGGGACCCACACGCACCAACCAAGACCATATGGTCTTGGTGGTGGTCGGCTTGGCAAACCGAAACCCATTCGGGTTCGGTGCAGCCTGCGGCCAAAACAAACACCCCTTAAAAACAACCTTTTGATTGTATTTATCACCAAAACATGTTAGATCTATGATTAATTATTAGGTTTTTGTAAAAAAACATAACATGTTCTTTATTTATAAAAAGATCAAATCAAAAGAAAAGGTTTAAAAGGTATACCGAATACATGGATCGATCAAGGATGAACAAACACGAACACTTGCACCAAAAACCAAGATCAAAATCAAACAAACATCCCTCCATGGTGTTTTATGGATGGCGGCCAAAAGAGGATCCAAGGAAGAAGGAAGAAAACTTTTAGGGTTTTTGATAAAATCTTCTGTAAAAAAAATGAGTAGTGTTTTTCCCCTTAACCCCCTTTTAGTAAAAATTGATGGGCTAAGCCCATCCTCCCCCTTTATTTCGTGGTAATAGGGCCCACAAGGGGTAACCCGAATGTTTTCCGTGTCTAATTAATAAGTGTGTTCTCGTGTTCATGTTTTACGTGTTTGTTCGTGTTTATTTGTGTTCGTGTTTTGTGATTTCTCGTTAAATAATTACCGTGACCTAATATATTTATTTACGCTCGTAATAAATATATATATATACTTAATAATAGTTCGTGATTTAATTACGTTCGTGATTTCATGATCGTATGTTCGTGATTAATTATGGTCAAATAATTATTACGTGTTCGTGCGTAGTAAAT
Organism: Glebionis coronaria; assembly: GCA_025667525.1. Lineage (NCBI taxonomy): Eukaryota > Viridiplantae > Streptophyta > Magnoliopsida > Asterales > Asteraceae > Glebionis > Glebionis coronaria. Next base: position 406,290 of record JANFOE010001223.1, read on the forward strand.
ACTTATCGTGTACTAACACGTACGTAATACGTAAAATCCTAACATGTAATCGTAATCATGCTATAGTAGGAAAGTTTTAATCTAGTACGTATGATCTTAAGGGTACTATTCATGGTAAAAGCATGCGGGTTTCACAACTCTTCCCCCCTAAAAAGAATAATTCGTCCCCAAATTATAGATAACGTAACTTAAAGAGAAACATACCCGAATCAAACTGAGAGGGTATGTAAGATTAATGAACGTACAGGTTTCCTGGCAGAAGGAACGCAGAACGTGACATGTCTTGAAAGGACATGGAACGTGACGTGACTGAAAGGACATATCTAGTTGATAAGAGAAAAACGGATAAAAGTTCGAATGAACTTGTCCGTTTCCAAGTGGCTTCCCTCTTGGAACGGTTTCTTCATAAGATCTTGACACGAATGATAAGTCTTGGTCCTCCTGACCTTGACTTGGAATACGAAGAAGTTCTTGGTTATCAACGTAAGGTAGATCCCCTAAATTCGATCGAGGGAATAAGAATTAATTGTGTAAGAGTAACTGAAACGTTACGATGAAAGACAATCTGACTTAACTGGTAACTAAAAACGATGCGCGAGACATAAAGAAACGTAGTACGTGAAAAATTTTGAACGTGATACGTGAAAATTTTTGAACGTGCTACGTGGAGATATGGCGAGTGTAGTATGAGTAAACATATCGTGATCCATGATACGTGTAACATATCTTGATCATGATATGAGGAATGTGGAATGAACATGACATGTGAAACATATCGTGATCATAGAATATAATGGCGGTAACGACAAACACTAGAAGGTGAGACATAGATTATGACGAGAAACGCCTATCTGAGGATAGGGAGTTATACTAAACTTGGGTCTGGTCTCTCAAGTTCTTGCAAACTACCCATAATGAGAAAAGAAATGAACGTAAAATCGTAAACCAAAATACGATCATGAACGTGAATAGTGTCATGAACGCGAACGCGAAAGCAAGTCGTGGAATCAGAATTAAGACGTGAAGTAATTTAGGAGTACAATTGTGAATATTTGTCTGACCCGATAACTGAGGGATTGCCAAGTGATTGGATGAGCCTTGGCTGGAACATGTCTGATCAATCTGTTGGTTCTGAAATCCGTATGGATGTAAGGATTCTGCAGACTTGATCAAACTGTTGACAATAACCTAGATAGCATCATGCTTCTTCTGAGTTTGCTGAAATCTGGTAACTAAAATCCATGGAGATCTTGTCCCTTTTCGATTCACAATTTCACATGATGAAAACATCCCAGTTTGTTGGTGTCCTATCTTAACCTGTTGGTATGTCAGGTACCTAGATATGAACGTAACTGTATCTTGCTTCGTAGAACTTGATACATAGGAGTTTGCGAAACTCTGAGTCTCTGAATCTAGACTTCTCCTAGCGTAGAATTTTCTAGAACACCTAATGTAGTGTAGGGTTCTCTCCTTTACGCATAAGCTAAGTCATGGTAAGATTAACCATAGAAACCCATGTGATTCAGTGTGTCACTGTAATCAAACAGAATTGGTATTGGAAAAAAAATTCCAGGGTAGAATTGCTCTTGTCATAGAATTTGCAACATAGTGCAGATATGGTCTTCCTGTTCTTCTCTAGGCTTAGAGGAAATCAGGTTATCCTCAATGAAAACACCGATGAATTTGTTATGAGTTCATGGAAACTCATTCTTATTAAGTTCATAATGCCGTTGGAGCATTGATGAGACTAATTCAAAATCATAAATCTAGCATGACCGAGTCGTGTACGAATAGCAGTCATGGACATGTCCTGCTTTTTCACTCGTCACTGTTGGCAACATGAGTTCGATCTTGGGAAAGTGATTAACACGATACTGTTGATTGGACATGTCGTCAATACGTGGAGGAGAATAACGGTCATGAATGGTGATTTGTTTAAAATCGGCGGTAGTCAACACATAATCTTATGTAACCGTCCTTCTCCTAGAAGGTTCTTCTGGAGTGTAAGGAACAATTTTGGAATAATCCGTTGGTTATGCGTAAAAGGACCTTAGTAGTCGTGTGTTACTGACAGCTAGAAAATTTTAGCAATCATGGCTAACAAAGCACGTGCTTGAAAAGCATAGATAATTTGTACAGATTTTCCTGATGGAAAATCAAACTGAATGTATTCAGGAGCCTGAACATTACTGTACATAATTATGAATCGTAGAATGGTGTGCTGTTCATAGTCCATAATTAGGATAAAATTCATCTCGTGTCTGTCCGAGGAAATACGTTAGCAGCTTGGATCTCATCATTAAGCTGAAGGAAAACCTTCGTGTACGTTGGAATACGAAAGGCGTCCTTCATGGTCATGAATATATGAACCATGGTGAAAGAAATGAAAGTGACATCGGCAACGTGACAGTTCTCACTGTTGTGCCGATAATGGTATTGAAATTCTTGTGGCCTGATTAATACATGGCACAACAAAATAGATATACCCTTGGAGGGTACCATGAATTTCTTAGAAATGTTCCATAGTTGGACGTAAGTCATGTGTCTTTACTCATTTCTTGGAACTATAAGCATGACATATGTCTTGACTGGTGTCTTAACATGTGTCTTCAGGAGGTATACGTGAGACATGTGTCTTGACTGATGTCTTGACATGTGTCTTTAGAAAGTATACGTGAGACATGTGTCTTGACGGATGTCTTGACATGTGTCTCGAGATGTGAAACAAATATAAACACAATATAAGGTTATTATGCCAGAATTGGCGGATCGGTTGGACTACAAATCCTTGTATTTCTGATCACGTCCGTGGCCATAGTTTCGGTTGCAATTTCTAGGATAGTTCTGTCATAGTAGTGGTTACTATCGTCCTGTCTGTCAGTTCCATGACGGTCATTCTCATGACCGTGATTCATGTAACTATTCAGCTGAGTGGCCGGCTGGTACCGGTTTGCACTCATATGGCTGAAATGACAGCCGAATGACGTGTGACATGTAACTAAGAATTAGGGACAATGATTGATGGGAATCGTCTGATGGTGAAGCATCTTCTCGTCCAATTGCTTTGCTCCGACGCCTTTGTCTTCGTCTTGTAGGATCTCAAGGTTGTGAACAACATCCGCATCTCGTAGCGTCTCCGAACGTCAGCAGCATCAACCTTTAGTAACATCTCCAAGTTATGAGCGGCATCAGCAATCTTATAGGATATCATCAATTGAAAATACGCCTGAGATGATTTAGAATCGAGTAGCGAATACTCGTGAAGTATTGCAAGTGAAATAAACATGGATTAAGGTACGTGTAATACACATGAAATACGGTACGTGGAGTACACGTGGAATGCACATGAAATGATCGGTATGGGGTCGATCATTATCATGATTTAAGGAAAGTATATCGGTTAAACGGTTAGGAAAACCATCATCATAACCTGGCAATGCCAGTATATACCTCATTCTGGTTGCATAGAGAAACGCTAAAGTGTGGTTACACAAAATTCAACGATGATTTTCCTGACAGCATGATCAATGAAAACCAACCATGACTATCATGAAAGCATGATTCAATGAAATCTAACAATGTCTTGCAGGATAACGTAAATAACAAAAGAGGCGTAAAACATAATCAACATGAAGACGGAATTATCATGAAGAAACATGAAACCATCTATCACGAAGAAGTGTATAACATAATCAGCATGAAACTGAAGTTAACCATGACAGTATGAAAACATACTTGACATAAAAACATAATAACTTGTGAGGGGACATGAATTTTTTTTATGCCAATTTAAATCATGAGAAAAATTTTATGCATGAAAAACAGTGCATGAATGCGTAATGTAGTTTATAAAACCTTTATATATGCGAGGGAACGCCTATGGGTCGGTTCCAAAACAAAAGACATGGCGAGGGGACGCCTATGGGTCGGTCCCAAAGTTAAAAGTTTCGATAAAAGCATATGCGACTAAATAGGGCCAATCCTGTACAAACCATTACTTAGTCATAATCCCTGCAACAATGACACATGAAACATAAATAATTGAAACTCATCTGTCAAAACTTATCAGAAAAAAATTTATGTGACTAATTATGAACTACTGGGGTTCAGTTCACATAGTCACAGTTCACGAGGAACATTATGCATGAAACAATGACACATAACTAAATATGAATGACGGTTGTCCATCCATATTAGTAAAACAATATCGATGAAAACATCAAGGTTAAATCCTCAAGGTGCTGAAAACATCATGGTTTAAACAACAATGCGCTGAAAACGTCAATACGTAGAATGATAAACGTTGGCTTAGGAAGCTCCTGGTGACTACCCACTAGTCATAGGTCGAGTTTTAGAGCCTATAGGTCGAAGCCTTGGCTCTGATACCATAATTGTAACACCCCTTTTTGATAATGAAATGTCACGCGTAATTATGGCGTGTCATCAAAGCATACAAGGATAAATGTATAAAACATTACATGACCATAGGGATAACCGGAATCAAACATCGGTCCCCAAACATAAGCCCAAAACATAATAAAGCAAAATAAATGAATGAAAGACTAAACAAGCATAAGTATATGAAGTCAAAAAGGAAAAGAAGTCTCTAGCAGCTTCTATCCTATGCACGTCCTCCAAATGCTCGAGTCTTTCCTAGGGTACCTGCCGTTTTGGGACATGGAAAGGATAGTAACGGCTGAGCAAAATGCTCAGTGCACGGATATAGACATAGTATGAATGACTAAGCATAATAAAGACTTAATAGCAGCGGAAATGTATAAGTCCTGGAAAACCTGGAACATGTTCATAAAACTGGTTTTATAGTTTGAAAAGCCTTATGTTTATCTTATGAAAACCGTTCAACATATTTTACCATTAGCCAATATAGGTCATGAAAATCCATCGTGCATGAATACTTGGAGGGGTGACCTCATCATGAAAATTAGAGGGGCTGCCTCTAATTTAATATACTGGTTTTTGGGTAGGAGGGATCAGCTCCTTGTGAAGGATGCAAGGCACACACCACATTCACCATGTAATCCTGAATAAAAAACATGTAACTAGGATGCACCCATACGCCCCACATGATAAATATAAATAAATGGCCAAAAGCTGAAGGGACGCCACGAGCAATCACTCCGCCGTGGTGAAGTCATAACATCAGTGCCTCTAATGTTATGGTTATGGTACCTCCATAACTAGGTGAAACTGGTCATGCATGTATATGGCTATAGGTAATCATATTTAAACATAAGAAATCAAACTCATACTTATACTACGGGAAAACAGTTGGCTGCATACGAGGAAATCCTAATAAGGAAAGAATGTCCATACTGAATGGACGGGAATCCGTACCTTATGTCCAGTGAACGAGAAAGACGAACTGCGAGAAATCCTACTTCCGAATCACTAGTGCTACATAAATACGTACATGAATAAGTATCTGCTTACTAAATACATAGCTGGTTTTATGTCATGTCTTAGCTTATTTTATGTGTTCTTACCATGTTTTACTGTTTTAAGCCTTAAACTGTGTTAAATCTTATATTCTGTTTAATCTGATTAAGTATTTCTGGTATTTCATATGTTATTATACTTACTGTGTAATAATAAGTAACTTTCCAAAAAAGCAGGTTTCCTAAAATAGAAAGTTTCCAAAAATAGAAAGTTTCTAAAAATAAAAAGTTACCAAAAATAGAAAGTTTCCAAAAATAGAAAGTTTCCAAAAATAGAATTACTGCTTAAAATAGATAAGTTTCTAAAAATAGAAAGTTTCCATAAATAGATCAGCTGCCTTAATTAAATAAATTTCCATAAATAGATTAACTGCCTGAAATAAATAAGTTTCTAAAAAAAATAGCTGGTTTCTATAAATAGATTAGCTGCCTTATTTAATTAAGTTTCTAAAAATAGAAAGTTTCAATAATTAGAAATAAGCTGGTTAAATAAGCTAAGTATATAAGCCTAAGTGTTTTCATGATTAATTTCTAAGTCATATGATATAATGTATAGTTTAATAATTATTTCATGTAATTTAATTAAACTATAGGTTATAATATTTAATTAAAGTATAACATGTTTTTAATTAAATAAGTTAAATACTTAGGTTAAAATATGTATTATTATATATTAATAATATAACCTAAGTCATGTTAATTAATTAATTATATCCATGGTTTTAAAATTATTAATTAATTATAAGTCTTAAATATATAAATACTTAGGTTAAAATAATTTCATGATCATTAATAATTAAATAACCTAAGTCATGTTATTAAATTAACCACATCATTTTATTAATTTAATTTTAACCTAAGATCATAAACATAAAAAAACTAAACATAAACCATGAAACGGATCTAGACTAAAAAGCATGAACCGGACATGAAATCAACAACGTACCCCGAACCAACTCGGGGTACCCCTTGTTTCACTGCTGCCGTGGGACCCACACGCACCAACCAAGACCATATGGTCTTGGTGGTGGTCGGCTTGGCAAACCGAAACCCATTCGGGTTCGGTGCAGCCTGCGGCCAAAACAAACACCCCTTAAAAACAACCTTTTGATTTTATTTATCACCAAAACATGTTAGATCTATGCTTAATTATTTGGTTTTTGTAAAAAAACATAACATGTTCTTGATTTATAAAAAGATCAAATCAAAAGAAAAGGTTTAAAAGGTATACCGAATACATGGATCGATCAAGGATGAACAAACACGAACACTTGCACCAAAAACCAAGATCAAAATCAAACAAACACCCCTCCATGGTGTTTTATGGGTGGCGGCCAAAACAGGATCCAAGGAAGAAGGAAGAAAACTTTTAGGGTTTTTGATAAAATCTTCTGTAAAAAAAAATAAGTAGTGTTTTTTCCCTTAACCCCCTTTTTGTAAATATTGATGGGCTAAGCCCATCCTCCCCCTTTATTTCGTGGTAATAGGGCCCACAAGGGGTAACCCGAATGTTTTCCGTGTCTAATTAATAAGTGTGTTCTCGTGTTCGTGTTTTACGTGTTTGTTCGTGTTTATTTGTGTTCGCGTTTTGTGTGTTCTCGTTAAATAATTACCGTGACCTAATATATTTATTTACGCTCGTAATAAATATATATATATACTTAATAATAGTTCATGATTTAATTACGTTCGTGATTTCATGATCGCATGTTCGTGATTAATTATTGTCAAATAATTATTGCGTGTTCGTGCGTAGTAAATACTTATCGTGTACTAACACGTACGTAATACGTAAAATCCTAACATGTAATCGTAATCATGCTAGAGTAGGAAAGTTTTAATCTAGTACGTACGATCTTAAGGGTACTATTCATGGTAAAAGCATGCGGGTTTTACACAAACAATAGAAAACTCATCAATATGACCAAAGATTCCAAACGGACCGATAAATCGTGGATTCAAATATGTCGGACACCTCAACCTAATTGTATTAGTTAGGTTTCACCCAAATAGATTTCGTGGAACAGAATATGACAAACGAAAAGAAACTACGGAAAGTATCGCACTAATACCGAATAAAATAAATAGATTATTAATCACGATCGAACATATGGTACATGAAGTACTAGCCGAATAATGACGCCCATTGAATAATCAGTAAACAAAACAGCGAAGGCGATTAAGAGTTAGGATCAAAATATGAAAAAAATAACGATATTATCAAAATATGCACGAAAGCCTAATCTACCCAATCCTCACAGGTCAAATCCTAGGTCGTAGACTTTTTGATACCATAATTTTAACACCGGCTCCGATAAAGAGACAAAGTGTCACGTTATGGTGTCATGTCAGAAACATATAAAACGCAAGTGGAAGTTTTAATTTACTAAATATCAAAATAACTCTCAAAAGAGTAACAATCCCAAATATAAGGGTACATAATGCATATCTTCAAAAGATAAAGGTCTGCAAAATATTTATCAAGACACAAAGGTGACTCTAAGGTAGCTCTCTAACCCAACTCTTGTTGCCCATCTTCCTACTTAATACCTGCCGCATAAAAAAAATAGTTGGGCGAATGCCCAGTAAACGTATATAACAAATAAGGCTGTAAAGTAAAGAGAAGATGTCAATATCAAGGTTATATGAACAAGGGAATGAATATAAAGAGTCATAAAGAAGATGAAAGAAATGTAAACAGTTTTTCTAGCACATTTAGATCAAAAATGCAGAAGGAATCTGTAATCTTTCACGCAAGTTTGTCTAGTCCGGCTGTACAACAGCTTTGGACGTTGTATCCTAAGAAACAGACGGTGATTCTGTTTTAAGGGTAGCGTGTTTAACACGTGCCTTGTCTCGAGATATTTACTGCATTCAATTATTATTTGTTATTTAATTATGTTCTTTATTTTTTGATATCGTTTTCTATACGTTTGGCATAAATTTGTAACAAAACTAAAAAATGCTTTATTTTATAGTTATACTTATGAACATTATGAGATTAGGGATGGCAAAAAAACCCGAACCCGATGGAGAAACCCGAAACCCGGAATAATTGGGGCGGGGCGGGTTAACTTTATTGGGTTATGGGGCGGGTTTAGGGCTTAAACGGGGATTTTTAATCGGGTTTGGGGCAAACGCGGGGAATAAGGTCCCCGACCCGCCTCTCCCGATTAATATACACATATACAAATAGAAGTATTTTTATATATTATTTTCTTACTATTTACGTCATAATAAATATTTCTTTTGTATTTTATCTTTGCAATATTGCAAATTCTTATTTTTGAAACTTGTTTAATGTATTGTAAGGTCTTTGTGGTGTAACATATCATTATTTATGTATTAGAGTACCATTTTAAACCTTATAAGTCTTGTTTTTAATTCATTATTATATAATTAGTAAGTTTTTAATACTTCAAACTTATTTCTAACAGTTTAAAAATAATAATAAATGTAAAATGATACGGTTTTGATAGAAAATTTCACCCAAAGAGGGTATCCGATAAGATCCCCGATTAGTACGGGGCGGGTTTGGGGGAGCATTGCGCCCCAACGGGGCACCCTGATTAAATCCCCGACGGGGATCGGGGCGTGTTTGGGGAGAACTACACTAATCGGGTTTGAGGATGGGGACGGTCGCCCCGCCCCAAACCTGCCCCGTTGCCATCCCTATATGAGATCTCTCTTGTTGTTGTTCCTTGTGTTGAGTCGTTTAGTATCGTTTAGAAACAAGTACTTTTGGGCGACTTCTTGAGTGGTCAGGCCATTGGTATATATGCCTAAGGTCACATGTTCGCATCCAGTGTCATCCTATTTCTTTTCTAATACTAGTAGACAAGCTGATCGTGGTGTTTTTTCTTAACCAGAGTTGGTCATGGATTCGAATTCAACTTTACCACATTTAATTTTGGTTATGTGCGGTCAACAAGTTATTTTTGGTTATGTGTTTATTGTAACACTCGCCTATATTTCTCTCCACAAGGGTTTGTCACAAAATATTCGTATAGGAACCCCGCCTTTTCCAATTTAAAACAATAATGGGGGCCTTATCTGAAACATCCTTAAAAAACCTAGGAAACCTTTTCAAATAATAGCGAAATGGCTTTAGACAATAGCACCTTCCAATCACAATCTACTTGGATTAAACCGGAGATCGCGACTCAGCTAACAAGAAGAAATACCTTTTTGGATCCTCAATTCGATAAGAAGATATAAGACTCATATGAAACGTCATGTTTTATCGCGATCATTGTTTATTGTTTTTCGATTGTGAGTTTCCTTTTAAAATTAATACAATGTAGGGGTTTTTGCAAATTTTCATTTGGGTGTGTGCACTATTATAGCATTTACTCGATCGCAAAAATCATGAACATGGTGAGATCTGCCAAGCTAAGCTGAATCACAACCTATTTTTCTTAAAAAAACTTATTCTTATCATTTATAAAATAATCAAGTGCATTTTTTTTGTATTCACAAAAACTTTAATTTGTATGTTACTTTTGGTGATGATTATATTGCATGATATTTTCTTATAAAGCTTTATCCTTGTTTAGATGGATTTTATTGACTCAAAGGTGTTGGATTGTTGTGTTTCCCTTTACGCTCTACCACAATGCAATCTATCAGGTAATATTTCTATTCAATAATTGTTTTATATTATATCCAACATTAAAATTATGGTGTTATTCACAATGTTACCTTTTAGAAAACGACAATTGAACTTTATTTTTACTTTTTTCTCGTAATCGGATATCGTACTTTTTCCATTTTTCTTAACACGTATTTTTTGCTTTTTTATTTACAGTGCGACATATTATATACAAAATAATATCAAAAACTATTATATTGATGGGGAAATAAGGTATCTAAAACAAATCATTTACATCAATTTGTAGATTTGGTACATAGTGGTAAAATTGGTGGGTCGTGTCTGGTTTGATCACAGGTTAGATGAGTTTGAGTTTAAATGGGTGTGTCTATAGATAGGTTTTTTATAGGTATGGCAAGAAAATATTGCACTACTACAAATATGGGATCTAAGTCACACGTGTTGTTTTTTGAACGGACACATAGTCTGATTTTTATGTGACTAAATATACCATAATAACATACATAGTCACACTTGAACTCAGAATGTGTAACCATTGCGGAATTTTATTGTCACACATTTGAACATTTTTGTGGCTAGAGGTAACTTGTAACTTTTTTTTGATTATTTAGCCACTTATAATTTGGGACATGTGACAAATACAAAGAATTTTGATGATGGAAATTTAGTGAGAGCATAGAAATATATTTTGTTTATAAGCAAAATGAAGTAGCGTTGATTATAACACAACATAAAAGGCTTTTTTTGTAAAATCTTTTATAACTTTTCTCTAACATGCAAACTTATATTTTAAATAGCCTACTTATAAGAAAATAATCATAATCTTCAAATATATTGTCTGTCATACAATTGAATATATTCTAAGTTGAGAATGAAAAATTGATTTATATTATAAAGTGTTGCTAATTTGGATTCATACATTATGTTGGTATCCAATTTTTTTCCACGTTACATTATATTGGTATCTATTTATTAGTTCCTTGGTTATTTATGGTTGTTGTTATTGATACAAATATATGTATGACACACATTTCAATAAGAAGATACAAGATTCAGATGTACATCATGTTTTATCATAATCATTGTTCATTGTTTTTCGATTGTGAGTTTCCTTTTTTAATTAATACAATCTAGGCGTCTTTCAAATTGTCATTTGGATGTTTTATAACATTTACTACGTCACATAAATCATACATATGTTTTTCTTAAAAAAGCTTATCATTTAATTTATAAGGTACTCAAGTGCATTCTTTATTTTGTTTTCAAAGAAATCTTAATTTGTATGTTACTTTATGAGATGATTATTGTCCATGATACTTTCTTACATTGTTCTATCCTTGTTTAGATTAAGTTCATTGACCCAAAGGTCTTTGATTGTTGAGTTTGACGTTAAGCTCTACCATTTCATAACCCAGTCTATCAGGTAATATTTCTATTCTTTATTATTTTCTATCAAATCTTACATTAAATTTATGGTGTTATTAACAACATTACCCTTAGGAAAGCAACAATTGAACTTTATTTTTACTTTGATAATTTTACTCCTCCTTAACCGGAAACCATACTATTTTCCATTTTTCGTAAGAGATATTTTTTATTTTTTTTACGAAGTGACATAATAAATACAAAATAATATTAAAAAAAACTATTTTCAATAGGGAAAGAACGTAAGCTAATAAAGTATAGGTATGTTAGGCTCTTAATTAGTTTGTTTCTCATTTAATTTGCGCAGTTACAACACTTTGCAATATATCGTAAATCCTCTTCTCTAGCGCCTTGCTAGCATTTTTCACATAAGGACATCTTTTTCACGGCCGTTAAGAAATGACACGTGATATTTTTTTTCTTTATTTTTTTATTTTTGTAGTGCAACCTGCTTATAGTGAATATATCATACTATCTTATAAAATATATTTTTATCTCTCTCGTCATTAACTTTTTAATTAAAACAAGTTTTCATGCAAAATGTACAAAGTTTAGTGAAAACAACAAATAAACAAAATACATTACATACACTCTTTAATACAAACAACATTTTAATAATCCTATTAAAAGACTTAATTATTTTTAATAAAGATAAATAGCCATGCAATATGTACAATTAATCAATGCACAAACACAAATTTATTTACTAGTCAACACATTTAATATTATTTATAAAAATACGTGTAATCCATTAAGCACATTAATTAATTTAATTTTTATAAATAATATTAAATACATTGACTAGTAAAATAAATTTGTGTTTGTGCATTGCTTAATTATACATATTGCATGACTATTTGTCTTTTTTAAAAATCATTAAGTGTTTTAATAGGATTATTAAAATGTTGTTTGCATTAAAGAGTGTATGTAATGTATTTGGTTTATTTGTTGTTTTCACTAAACATTGTACATTATGCATGAAAACTTGGATTACTTAAAAAGTTAACGATGAGAGAGATAAAAATATACTTTATAAGATAGTATGATATATTCACTATAAGCAGGTTGCACTACAAAAACTAAAAAATAAAGAAAAAAATACCACGTGTCGTTTCTTAATGGCCGCAAAAAAGATGTCCTTAAGTGAAAAATGCTAGCAAGGCGCTAGAGAAAAAGATTTATGATTTATTGCAAAGTGTTGTAATTACGAAAATTAAATGTGAAACAAACTAATTAAGAGCCTAACATACCCTTACTTTATTATATTACATTCTTTCCCTATCGAAAAATAGTCTTTTAATATTATTTTGTATTTATTGTGTCACTCCGTAAATAAAAAATCAAAAAATATGTGTTAAGAAAAATGGAAAAAAAGTACGATGTCCGGTTAAGGAGGAGTAAAATTATTATAAAGTAAAAAAAAGTTCAATTGACTCTTTCATAAGGGTAAGGTTGTTAATAACACCATAAATTTAATGTAAGATTTGATAGAAAACAATTAATGAATAGAAATGTTACATCATAGACTGCGTTATGAATTTGTAGAGCTTAAAGTCAAACTCAACAATCAAAGACCTTTGGGTCAATGAACTTAATCTAAACAAGGATAAAACAATGTAAGAAAGTATCATGGACAATAATCATCTAAGAAAATAACATACAAATTAAGATTTATTTGAAAACAACATAAAGAATTCACTTGATTACTTTATAATTTAAAAAATAAGTTTTTTTTTTAAAAACATATGTATGATTTATGTGACGTAGTAAATGTTATAAAACATCTAAATGACAACTTGCAAACACGCCTAGATTGCATTAATTGAAAAAGAAACTCACAATCGAAAAACAATGACAATGATCGTGATAAAAATGATGTTTCATCTGAATCTTGTATCTTTTTTTTGAAATGAGGATCCAAAAAGGTATTTCTTTTTGTTGCCATTCTCATTTTCATATCCGAGACTTTGTGAAATTACGTGTGTCCTTATCAACCTTTTAAAGTAAAAGGATATCTCAAAGTGACGACCATAATCTAGGGTTTACTAAATTTTAGCTAAAGCTTAATTAGGGCACATATTAGTAGGCCATGGCCCATATACTTTTAATTCGTAGACATAAGATCTCAAGTGAATTGTACATACATAGATGTGTGTCAATAACAACAACCATAAATAACCAAGGAACAAAAAAATGGATACCAATATAATGTAACGTGGAACAAAAAAAATTGGATACCAACATAATGAAACATAGTAAAAAATGTGTCAACGTATAGTGGGTATAGGGCCCGATCCGATAGGCCCGCGGCCCAACAGGCCCAAAGTCCAAACACCTTACTTATCCTATAAGAAACCCTAGTCCTATAAATGCAGGGGCAGGGCTCATTTTTAATCAAGTTATCTATCATACTTGTACCACTTTACTATATATCTTCCCGATACTAACTTGATAGTCAGAGGTGGACCCCGGGGCTCCGTCTTCGGGTCCACTCCTAACCGGTTTTCCTTTGTTTGCAGCATCGCACAGGTTCTGGGAAGACGAATGTAACACCCCACTTGGATAAGTGGACCGGTACGTGTATTTATGACGTATCATCAAAGCATGCAAAGAAATGTATTAAACATTAACTTACATTAACAGAAATACCGGAATTAAACATCAGTAATCCAACATAAGCTCTATGTAAAAGATTAATTACTAAAAGTAAAAGGGACGAAAGAGTGTCCAAACAACCAAAGTAATGTATAAGTGCATAAAGTAAAGGAGTCTAGATAGCTCCCATCCAATGCACGTACTCTCTCAGAAATCCTAAGAGCGTCCACGTGTACCTACCGTTTGGAACATGAAAGGAAAACTATGGCTGAGCATAATGCCAGTGAACGGATATAAAGCATGATAAGAATGTACTTGAATGGAACAGATAACAAATTCTGAAGCTATAACTGATATGTAAATTAGTGGAAAGCTGTGTATAATATGAGAAGTCTGATTTATAAATAATAAAGCTGAATTATTAACTGTTAAATTTAGTAACATGTATTTACTGTATTTTAATTACCAAAAGCTTATATAGGTCATATGTTGTAACAACTGTTGCATGAATAACTGGAGGGGTGACCTCGTCATACTGTAGAAGGGTGACATCTAGATAATGTGCTGGGTAGAGGGATCAACTCCAATGTGAACGATGTATAGCACACACCACATTCACATGATAACTGTAAATTGATAGCCTAGGATGCATCCATACACCCCGCTGATAATACTGATAAAATGGCCAAGCTGAAAAAAATGGGACGCTGCGAGAAATCACTCCTTCGCAGAGGAGGCTTAAATGTTAAAAATTAGGTGGTGAAGTACATGTTGTTTTATTAGACAAGGAACATCGTGATGACACTCAATCAAATGATATTAAATATATGGGTGAGCTCTAACAACATTTATCTTTGTTTCATCAACAAAACAATTCCTTAGGAAACCTACAAAGATGGATAATATATAAAACTTATCAACAAAACATAGCATCTATCAAATATTCTTAAATATGCTAGGACTTTGAAAGGTCAAATTAAAAAGTTTCTCTCATATTGGAAGTTTAATTTTTAATGTATTATTTAGTTACACGACCTTACAAGGTAGATTGAATTTTAGCTTATGGATACTGGTTCTTGGATTCACCATGATCACTTCTTTTCTTACTTAGGTTATGTATATATTTTCGTTGTCACATACTAACTTAATAACTTTTAAACATGGTCACACACATCCAAATACGGCGATGCGGCTAAACCATTCGAAATCGGCCAAAACTGACCAAAAGGGAACTTAAACTGTAAAAACCTGAGAAAGTCTGAATAACCCGGTAAAACCATCCCAAATCCGGGGTAAATGGATTTACATTATGTTTTGATTGTTGTGATCATGTTTTGGGGGCCTTTAGCATGTTTTGGTCGGGTTTGGCTATGCTTTGACTAGGCTTGGAGGTCGCAAATTAGTTGGTGAAGTAATATTGGTTGCACTAGACAAGGAAATCATTAAGACACACCATGTATTGGTATTAAAGATATGAGTGAACTCCAACAACATTTATCATTATTTGATCAAGATCAAAACGACATTCACAGGTGGATAACATACCAAATGAATGAACAAAACATCTCATGTAACCAACTCTTGCTTAACGATCCAGGGACTTAGAAATGTCATATTAAAATTTTTGTCTATGATTGCCAAGTTAATTTATAATCTATTATTAATAACCTGACATTACTAGTATGATCGAAATAAACACTAGAATGTAAATGGGTCGGACCTGAGCCCAAAAACAATGTCCAAAAAATGTGAAAAATTGATAAAAATGAAAATATATCATAAAATACAGCTACGTTCCCCTTGTTTTGGCCTTTGATTCGCCTCGTCCTGCGCCTGAAACAGACCTCTACAACCTAAGCTATGACATTTTCAAAAAAGCACTTTTCTACACGTGCTATTGGGCTACCAAATACGTTTGGGCTCTATCTTCTACACTTGTACATCCATCAAACCTTCCAAACCAACCAAAATAGACAAAAATGGAATTTAAACGGGCAAACCTGAGGAAAGTCTGAATAATATGGGCAAACCGTGCCAAATTTGTGGAAATACAATTTCCACTTGGGTTTGATTGTATTGATCAAAGTTTGGGAGTCTTTGTCAGGTTTCGGTTGGGCTTAACTATGTTTTGACTAGGCTTAAATGTTACAAATTAGGTGGTGAAGTACATGTTGTTTTATTAGACAAGGAACATCGTGATGACACACAATCAAATGATATTAAATATATGGGTGAGCTCTAACAACATTTATCTTTGTTTCATCAACAAAACAATGACATTGATTTTCCTTAGGAAACCTACAAAGATGGATAATATACAAAACTAATGAAAAAAACATAGCATCTATCAACATGTTCTTAACTATGCTAGGACTTTGAAAGGTCAAATTAAAAAGTTTCTCTTATATTTGAAGTTTAATTTTTAATGTATTATTTAGTTACACGACCTTGCAAGTTAGATTGAATTTTAGCTTATGGATACTGGTTCTTGGATTCACCATGATCACTTATTTTCTTACTTGGGTTATGTATATAATTTCGTTGTCACATACTAACTTAATATCTTTTAAATATGGTCACACACATCCAAATACGGCCGATGCGGGATAAACCATTCAAAACCTGCCAAAACTGACCAAAAGGGAACTTAAACTATAAAAACCGAAGAAAGTCTGAATAACCTGGTAAAACCATCCCAAATCCGGGGTAAATGGATTTCTACTATGTTTTGATTGTTGTGATCATGTCTTCGGGGCCTTTAGCATGTTTTCCTCGGGTTTAGCTATGTTTTGACTAGGCTTGGAGGTTGCAAATTAGTTGGTGAAGTAATATTGGTTTTACTAGACAAGGAAATCATTAAGATACATCATGTATTGGTATTAAAGATATGAGTGAACTCCAACAACGTTTATCATTATTCGATCAAGAATAAAACGACATTCAAAGGTGGATAATATACCAAACGAATGAACAAAACATCTCATGTAACCAACTCTTGCTTAACGATCCCGGACTTAGAAATGTCATATTAAAAAAATTTATATGATTGCCAAGTTAATTTATAATCTAATATTAATAACCTGACATTACTAGTATGATCGAAATAAACCCTAGAATGTAAATGGGTCGGACCTGAGGCCAAAATAATGTCCAAAAAATGTGAAAAATTGATAAAAATGAAAATATCTCATAAAATATAGTGTTTCGGGCCTCGAAATTTCCGTAACCCAACAAAGTTAGTTTACAGCTACGTTCCCCTCGTTTTGGCCTTCGATTCACCTTGTCCCGCGCCTGAAACAGACCTCTACAACCTAAGTTATGACGTTTTCAAAAAATCACTTTTCTTCACGCGATATTGGGCTACCAAATACGTTTGGGTTCTATCTTCTACACTTGTACATCCATCAAACCTTCCAAACCAACCAAAATAGACAAAAATGGAATTTAAGCGGGCAAACCCGGGGAAAGTCTGAATAATACAGGCAAACCATGCCAAATTAGTGGAAATACAATTTCCACTTGGGTTTGATTGTATTGATCAAGGTTTGAGAGTCTTTGTTAGGTTTCGGTTGGGATTAACTATGTTTTGACCAGGCTTAAATGTTACAAATTAGGTGGTGAAGTACATGTTGTTTTATTAGACAAGGAACATCGTGATGACACACAATCAAATGATATTAAATATGTGGGTGAGCTATAACAACATTTATCTTTGTTTCATCAACAAAACAATAACATTGATTTTACTTAAGAAACCTACAAAGATGGATAATATATAAAACTAATGAACAAAACATAGCATCTATCAACATGTTCTTAAATATGCTATGACTTTGAAAGGTCAAATTAAAAAGTATCTCTTATATTGGAAGTTTAATTTTTAATGTATTATTTAGTTACACAACCTTGCAAGTTATATTGAATTTTAGCTTATGGATATTGGTTCTTGGGTTCACCATGATCACTTCTTTTCTTACTTGGGTTATGTATATATTTTCATTCTCACATACTAACTTAATAACTTTTAAGCATGGTCACACACATCCAAATACGGCTGATGCGGGCTAAACCATTCGAAACCGGCCAAAACTGACCAAAAGGGATCTTAAACTGTAAAAACCGGAGAAAGTCGGAATAACCCGGTAAAACCATCCCAAATCCGGGGTAAATGGATTTCCATTATGTTTTGATTGTTGTGATCATGTTTTGGGGGCCTTTAGCATGTTTTGGTCGGGTTTGGCTATGTTTTGACTAGGCTTGGAGGTTATAAATTAGTTGGTGAAGTAATATTGGTTGCACTAGAAAAGGAAATCATTAAGAAACACCATGTATTGGTATGAAAGATATGAGTTAACCCCAACAACATTTATCATTGTTTGATCAAGACAAAAACGACATTCACAGGTGGATAATATACCAAATGAATGAAGAAAACATCTCATGTAACCAACTCATGCTTAACGAACCCGGGACATAGAAATGTCATATTAAAATTTTTGTCTATGATTGCCATGTTAATTTATAATCTATTATTAATAACCCGACATTACTAGTATGATCAAAATAAACCCTAGAATGTAAATGGGTCAGACCTGAGCCCAAAAACAATGTCAAAAAAATATGAAAAATTGATAAAAATGAAAATATCTCATAAAATATAGTGTTTCGGGCCTCGAAATTTCCGTAACCCAACAAAGTTAGGTTACAGCTACGCTCCCCTCGTTTTGGTCTTCGATTCGCCTCGTCCCGCACCTGAAACGGACCTCTACAACCTAAGGTATGACATTTAAAAAATATCACTTTTCTTCACGCGATATTGGGCTACCAAATACGTTTGAGCTCTATCTTCTACACTTGTACATCCATCAAACCATCCAAACCAACCAAAATAGACAAAAATGGAATTTAAGCGTGCAAACCCAATGAAAGTCTAAATAATACGGGCAAACCATGCCAAATCCATGGAAATACAATTTCCACTTGGGTTTGATTGTACTGATCAAGGTTTGGGAGTCTTTGTCAAGTTTCGGTTGGGATTAACTATGTTTTAACCAGGATTAAATGCTACAAATTAGGTGGTGAAGTACATGTTATTTTATTAGACAAATAAAATCATGATGACACATAATCAAATGATATTAAATATATGGGTGAGCTCGAACAACATTTATCTTTGTTTCATCAACAAAACAATTAAATTGATTTTCCTTAGGAAACCTACAAAGATGGATAATATACAAAACTAATGAACAAAACATAGCATCTATCAACATGTTCTTAACTATGCTAAGACTTTGAAAGGTCAAATTAAAAAGTTTCTCTTATATTGAAAGTTTAATTTTTAATGTATTATTTAGTTACACGACCATGCAAGTTAGATTGAATTTTAGCTTATGGATACTGGTTCTTGGATTCACCATGATCACTTCTTTTCGGGCTATGTATATATTTTCGTTGTTACATAATAACTTAATAACTTTTAAACATGGTCACACACATCCAAATAGGGCTGATGCGGGCTAAACCAATCGAAACCGGCCAAAACTGACCAAAAGGGAACTTAAACTGTAAAAACCAGAGAAAGTCTGAATAACCCGGTAAAACCATCCCAAATTCGGGGTAAATGGATTTCCACTATGTTTTGATTGTTGTTATCATGTTTTGGGGGCCTTTAGCATGTTTTGGTCGGGTTTGGCTATGTTTTGATTAGGCTTGGAGGTTGCAAATTAGTTGGTGAAGTAATATTGGTTGCACTAGACAAGGAAATCATTAAGACACACCATGTATTGGTATTAAAGATATGAGTGAACTCCAACAACATTTATCATTGTTTGATCAAGACAAAAACGACATTCACAGGTGCATAATATACCAAATGAATAAACAAAACATCTCATGTAACCAACTCTTGCTTAACGATCCCGGGACATAGAAATGTCATATTAAAATTTTTGTCTATGATTGCCAAGTTAATTTATAATCTATTATTAATAACCTGACATTACTAGTATGATCGAAATAAACCCTTTTCTCTGACCTCTCTCTAAAACTTTCTCTATCTAAACTTAATAACCCTAAAGTATTTTATTAAGAATCATCATCTAATTTTGATCCAACCATGGGATCTTGAATTTTATTTTAGATCCTTGTTCTCCTTTTCATTATCTACAAATCCATATAACATTTTACCATAAAATTTCTCTTAATCACCAAAATAAATATATTTTATTAAGTGGGTTTTACTGTTTGGCTTATACCCATTTTTTAATCTGTTTCCTTAAACCATTTCCTAATCATTTCATAACCTCGTACTAAATATAATGATTCATGTCTGAGTTGTCATTAAACCCCATGGTTAATCCACCACCGGTGGTTATCCCTTCACCGGCGCCGGTTGTTCCTCTGCCGTTGAGCACTCATGTTATGAAGAAGACACCTAAGTCATCATTAAAACCAATGAAAACCACTAGGACGATGAACCCAGATCCTAGGGTTACGATGAAACATGTTTCAGTTGAAACCATGTCTCAAGCATCTTCTCAGGTTAATTTCAATAAAGGGGGATCACAAGGTGATAATATTGGTGAAGATAAGGCTATTGGGGATGAGAGTACTGTTGATGTTGGTAAAAAGAAGGAAGTTGTGATGACTGAGGCTGAAGTGGGGCTTGTTGATTCCACCTTAGTTTCAAATGGTAATGATAATTTGAATGATATGTTTCCAGAATTAAATAGTGTATATGCTAGTAGTAAGGGTGCTAGTAGTTCTAAGTTAGCTAACACTGTCACTATTTTGCCTAATGACAATGGTTTGGGTGTTAATGTTAGTATTACTAGTCACAATAATGTTAGTAATGATAATGGGGTAAGTAATGTTGAGGGTGCTAGTGGTAGAAATGTTGGTGTTCAGGGTATGCAGGGTGTAGTGATGCAAGGTGATTCTTCAGCTAGTAAGAATAACTTCAAAAGTGTTGTTTCATTTAGTAATGCAGTTAAGGGTACGGAATCTTCTTATGATAATAAGCTTAGGAAAATTCCATGTATTGTGAACAAAGATGGTAAGAAAATGGTTGATATGGACCCGGTTATTAGTGAAGGCAGTAAGAGGTGGGGGCTTACTGTTGTTGGATATTTCGTTGGATTTAAGATGAGTCATAGGGAGATAGTAAGTCATTTAAGGAGAATGTGGAGGGCGTATTAGCTAGAGGATATCATTGTCAATGAAGGGTTATACTTTTTCAAGTTTAAATCTGAGGATGGCTTACAGATTGTGATTGAGAATGGCCCATGGCTTGTTGATCAGAAGCCACTGTTTGTTCAGCGATGGACTGCTGGTATTTGTTTTGACAAACCGGAACCGAGTAGAGTACCATTATGGGTGAAGATTTTTAATATACCGTTAGAAGCTTGGAATAATGAAGGTATTAGTAGAATTGCTAGTAGCTTAGGAACTCCCATTGTTATGGACAAGGTAACTACTACTATGTGTGAGAAAGGTAATGGGAGAGCGACATTTGCTAGAGTATTGGTTGAAGTGGATGCGACTGATGGTATTTTAGATAAGGTGGAGATTTGGTACAATGAACTTGGAAGAAGTATAGAATTGAAGGTAGAGTATGCTTGGCAACCTCCTGTATGTAGTCACTGCAAGGTGTTTGGTCATAGTTTTAAGGGATGTAAGAATAGAGTGATTAGTGATGCTGAGAAGGCTGAAACTCAAGTGCCGAAAGTTATGAGTAACAATGGAGTTAATGTGAGTGGTAATGTTAGTGAAGGATGACAGTCTGTTTATAATAGAAGAATGGAAAATAGTGTTACGGTTCCAGCTAAAGCCCAATCTAATCAAGCTCCGGCTAATACTTCCTACTATGCTAGAGGTGGGTTTAATAGGTCAAGAGGGAGTAATTCTTCGGCTAGAGGTGGGATGAGTGGCCGTGGAAGAGGGGGTGCTAATGGTCGTGGAGGTATGAATGGTAATCAGGACAGTAAGGATTGGGTGTTTGTTCCTGTTTCTGCTAAGAGTAATGACAGTACTAAGACATCTGAGGTAGAGGGAAGTAAGAAGCAGAAGAAATCTGGTGATGAAAATGTTAAAGTTATTGCTAATAAGAATTTTAAGGTGGGGAATATGTTCAATGCTCTTTCGGAAGGGGGAATTGCTGATGTTCAAGAACAGGATTTACAGAATTTTAAGATCAATATAGATGTTGCATGTGATATGGGTCAGCCTATAGACGACAATGTTGTTATGGAATGTCCTAAAGAAGTTCAAGGCTATTATAAGGAAAGGCGTGATTTTGTTATGAAGAAAAAGCATGTTGAGGAAGTAACGAAGAAGATTAAAGATTTATCGGATGAGATTGAAGCTAGTAATAGAAGTGCTGAGTTTAATGCTTTTGAATATGCCAAGAAGAATGTTGATGAAGAAGTACAGAAAACCGGTGTTTCCCAAAGTCAAGCTTTTATTGTTGTGTATGAAAATGCTATTGAGAGTGGTAAACAAAGGGTTCTTAATTTGGTATCGATGAGGCAAATGGCCGAGGTTGACCTTTTCTGGTTGTCGGGGCTGCATTTCTCTGATGAGGTTAGGGATAAGTGGTCTGCTGGGATGGTTAAATACTACAAAGCTAAAGTTGCTGAGAAGAATGTTGAAGATGTTTCTAAATATGTGGATGCGATGGTGGAGGAAGTTAGTAACGACCCTTCTGCTCATGCTGAATTCATGGTCCAAGATACTGTCTCAGGTCCAGGTGAGACTAGTATGGCGAATGTATCTAATGATGGGAATGCTGGACCTTCCTCTTTCTCTTAATGTATTTAAAACTTGCCGCGTGGAACATTAGAGGTATGTCTAATACTTCTAAACAAGAGGAGGTCAAGTTATTAATTAGGGAGAATAATTTAAAAATGTGTGCGGTTATAGAAACTCAACTTTGTAAGAAGAAGGTGAATGTTGTTTGTGAGAATGTATTTGGTCAATGGGATTGGGTTTCTAATTCTGTTAATAGTCCGAAGGGTTGTAGAATTTGTGTAGGATGGGATATAGATTTTATTAAGGCTGTTTTGTTATTTGTTATTGATCAAGTTATGCACTTTGAGGTATTGCTTGTTCATGATAGCAGAAAGTTTTATGTTTCATTTGTTTATGGTGAATCAACACCTAATGATAGGAATAATCTTTGGAAAAATTTGCATAGTCACTCGGGTTTTATTAATCAGAAACCTTGGGTTCTTTTAGGTGATTTTAATGCTATTCTAAGTGTTGCTGAAAATTCTAAGGGTGATTTAGACAAAAATTACAGTATGCGTGATTTTAGGGATTACATTGATAGTTTAGGATTGGAAGATCTGCCAATGAATGGTTTATTTTTTACTTGGGTTCAGAAAAGAATGGATCCGGAAAATGGTATTATGAAGAAATTGGATAGGGTCATGAGTAATACTGAGTTTCTTGATATGTTTGAAATCAGTTTTGCTAAGTTCCTTCCATATGTTGTTTCTGATCATTGCCCGGCTTTATTGGTTATTAGTGATGTTAAGAAGGGTAGGAAGTGGGCTTTTAGATTTATGAATTATCTAGCTTATAAGGATGAGTTTCACAGCATTGTTAAGGAGCATTGGGGAATTCATGTGGGTGGATTTTCTATGTTTGTCCTTGCTAAGAGACTTAAGGCCATGAAGTATCACCTCAGAAATATGAATAAAAGAAATGGAAATGTTTATGATAAAGTTAAAATGCTAAGAATTGAGTTGAAAAAAGTTCAAACTGATTTGGATATGGATCCGAATAATGTGTATCTTAAAGAGGTTGAGATGGTGTTTAACAGTGCCTATAGGGAAGCTTTGATTGATGAAGAGAGGGTTCTTAAGCAGAAGGCTAGGGTTGAGTGGCTTAAGGAGGGGGATCGAAATAGTTCTTATTTTCATAAACTGATTAAGGGTCGTATGAAAAGAAGTAGGATTATTAGTGTGAAGAATGAAAATGGGGAAGAGTTCTTTGGTGATGCTGTTGCGGGGCAATTTGTTAATAACTTTCAGAATTTCCTTGGTCTTTGTGATGAAGTTTCCCCTATTAAGAATCCTAATGATCTTTTTGTCAAGAAAGTGGATCCTTTGGCTGCTTTTTATATGATTAGACAGGTTTCTGATGAAGAGATTAAAGTTGCAATGTTTGATATTCATGATGACAAGGCTTCGGATCCGGATGGATACACAACCAAGTTTTTTAAATCTGCTTTGGGTGTTGTGGGCAAGGATGTGTGTGATGCTGTGAAAGAATTCTTTGCCAAAGGTAAGATGTTAGGTGAGCTTAACACCACTCTTATTTCTTTAATTCCTAAATGTAGTATTCCGTATAAAGTTACTGATTTCAGGCCGATTGCTTGCTGCAATGTTGTGTACAAGTGCATCAGTAAGGTAATTACTAATAGACTAAAGCATGTGTTAAAGGATACTATTAGTGCTAATAAGAGTGCGTTTGTGGAGGGTAGGTTGATTACTGATAATGTTATGTTGGCTCAAGAGCTGATGTGTGGCTATAATAACAAGAACAAACCAGCTAGATGTGCGTTTAAAATTGACATCCAGAAAGCTTATGATACAGTATCATGGGAATTCCTGGAATATATTTTATTGCAGTTTGGGTTACATAGTATTATGGTTGGATGGATTATGACTTGCTTAAAATCTGCTTCCTTCTCCATTAGTGTTAATAGGGAGTCTAATGGTTTCTTTAAGGCTCGTCGTGGGCTCAGGCAGGGTGATCCTATATCACCCTACCTTTTCACTATTGTGATGGAGGTTTTCACATTGATGCTTAAAAGACAGATTAGGGAGGAAAAGAATTTTAAATATCACTGGGGTTGTAAGAAACTTGAGATTGTTAGTTTGTGTTTTGCTGACGACTTGATGATGTTCTGCCATGGAAACTTTATCTCAGCTTGTGTTCTGCGTAGAGCTTTGGATGAATTCTGTTTAGCTTCGGGTCTTAGACCAAGTATGGCTAAAAGCACGGTATACTTTGGGAATGTTGCTTGTAGGGTTTAGAATGATATTAGATTGGTTATGCCTTATGAAGTGGGAAGCTTACCTGTTAAATATCTAGGGATTCCCCTTGATGCCAGGAAACTTTCTAAACTGGATTGCAATGCTCTTGTTGATAGAGTCAAGAAGAGAGTAGGTGATTGGAGGAACAAAGTGCTTTCTTTTGCTGGGAGGCTTCAGTTGGCAACTTCTATTCTTAGCTCTCTTACTACTTATTGGGCTTCTATTTTTAGTCTCCCTAAATGTATATGTGATGAAGTTGATAAACTGTTAAAAATTTTTCTTTGGAATGCTGATGGTAGAAAAGGTTATTGTCATAGTGTTTCTTGGAAGGAGGTGTGTAAGCCAAAAAATGAAGGTGGTCTAGGTCTTAAATCCCTCTATGATATTAATACTTCACTTATGACTAAACACCTTTGGAGTATTTTGACTGATAGGGATTCTTTATGGGTTAGATGGGTTAAATCTAAATGGCTTAAAGGAATGAGTGTTTGGGCTGCCAATAGTAGGAGGCGTATTTCTTGGACCTGGAAACAGATTCTTAACTTGAGGGATAAGGTTAGAATGTTTGTGAAGGTTAGGTTGGGAATGGGCATACTTGATTTTTCTGGTTTGATAATTGGAGATGTGGACATCCTCCTTGTAGTTTGGTTAATCCTTCGTTGCTGTTTTCCGATAAGTCTGCTAGAAACCTTAAAGTTGCTGATCTTATGGATATTAATGGGTGGAAATGGCCTGATGGATGGAATGTGAGGTTTTCTGAGGTGTGGAGTATTGATTATCCTATTTTAAACCCGGATGTTAATGATAAAACTATATGGGTTGATAAAATGGGTAATACTAAAAATTTTTGTGTTGCTGAAGTTTTGGCAGGTATAAGAGAGAGTTCTATAAAAGTTATTTGGTCTGATCATGTATGGTTCAATCAGTGCATTCCGAGTCATGCTTTTGTCCTTTGGATGGATGTGAAGGGAAGGCTGAAGACTCAGGATAGGCTTTCAAGATGGCTTAATTTTCAAGATGTGAATTGCCTGTTATGTAATCAATGTAAGGAATCCCACCAGCACTTATTTTTTAGCTGCCGTTTTTCTGCTTTGATTTTGGAGAGACTCAAAGGTATGGTAAATCTGGACAATATTTCAAATTTATGGGCTCAAGTGGTTTCCAGATTTACTAATGTCCCGGCTAAAAATGCTATATGGAGTGTAATTCAAAGACTTTGTCTTGGTGCTGCAGTCTATTATATTTGGCAGGAAAGGAATATTAGGTTCTTTGAAGGATCTAGTAGGAGTGATAACGATGTGTTTAGCATTATTTGTAACTCTGTTAGGAATAGGATTTTAAGTTTAAGTCTTAGATCTACTCCTGATGTTATTGAGGCTGCTAGGATTTGGAACTTTCCAGTTAGAATTAAGAATAAAAATAAGGACATTACTGATGAGGTGTTTAGTGACTTAATGGATACTGATGGCGAGTGATCCTTCTGTTATTTGGTCGAGTTGGTCCCATGGTGGGACGGGTTTTTGGGATTGCAATAGAATGTGGTTTCAAATCTCTATTGTGCCAGTTTTTGTTACTCTTGTGAGAAGACCTTTAGCTGCTGCCTGCTTTTCTAGTTTGGTGGAGTTTGTTTGGTTTTCGCCTTGGGTAAGATGTTGGTTATGGTATTCATACATTGTTATCTAACCTTTGATTATGTTTCAGCTCTTATCATTAGGGAGCTTGGGGGAGGACTTTCTGGATTGGTTGTTATGAGGTTTGATGTGCTATTAGTGGGCTTATAGGTAGTGTTTGGGGGAGTGTATTATGCCATCTAGAGCGTGCTGAAAGATGTGCCGTCTATGCTTGGTATGGTGCATTTGTCCCATTTGTTACCTGTTTGAACAAGTTTTAGTTGCCAAACCTGTTATTTTGATGCCTAGTCCTCCCTGTTATCTTTATTAACCATGTATCTGTTTATTGTTGAGCTGATAGGTATTTTTGGTTATTGCATCTTGAGAGGATTCATATCTAGTTGTACTCTTTCCCCTGTTTATGGTTTCCCACTGGGTTTTACATAGACAGGGGTTTTGAGGAGGCAATAGATATGTTGTGCTACACTGGCACCTCTCTTTGGATTCTGTTTGTTCAGATGGCGATTTATGCAGGTTTATTATGGCTTGCTTTCCCTATACTTAGTTTTGGTTAGAGGTTCTATTGGGATGGATTGGCTGCTCTTGGTATTTTCCCTTTGTGGATTGTATTGAGGGTTGCCATGGATTCTGAAGTAGGACTCTTACTTAAACTAAGTGATGGATTCTTTTGGTGTGCCATTGAAGAGTAGAAGCTTGGTCCTCATCAATTAGGATTAAGTTTTGATAGGAGTTAGTAGCTTTATCTACATTGGATTTAGTTGCTTTTTGTATTAGTACTTGTTGATATGAGCATGGGAATTGTCCATGGCCATTTTGTTTTTTGATACCAAAGCTAGAAGTTTAGGGGTTTGTCCTTGCTTCTTAGTCTTTGTGTTTTTTGACTTTGTACCTTTCTTTTGTTTTTAATGCAATTTACCTTTGGTAAAAAAAAATGATCGAAATAAACCCTAGAATGTAAATGGGTCGGACCTGAGCCAAAAAACCATGTCCAAAAAAATGTGAAAAATTGATAAAAATTAAAATATATCATAAAATATAGTGTTTCGGGCCTCGAAATTTCCGTAACCCAACAAAGTTAGGTTAGAACTACGTTCCCCTCGTTTTGGCCTTCGATTCGCCTCGTCCCGCGCCTGAAACGGACTTCTACAACCTAAGTTATGACATTTTCAAAAAAGCACTTTTCTTCACGTGATATTGGGCTACCAAAAACGTTTGGGCTCTATCTTCTACACTTGTACATCCATCAAACCTTCCAAACCAACCAAAATAGACAAAAATGGAATTCAAGCGGGTAAACCGGGGGAAACTCTTAATAATACGGGCAAACAATGCCAAATCCGTGGAAATACAATTTCCACTTAGGTTTGATTATATTGATCAAGGTTTAGGAGTCTTTGTTAGGTTTCGGTTGGGATTAATTATGTTTTGACCAGACTTAAATGTTACAAATTAGGTGGTGAACTACATGTTGTTTTATTAGACAAGGAACATCGTGATGACACACAATCAAATGATATTAAATATATGGGTGAGCTCTAACAACATTTATCTTTGTTTCATCAACAAAACAATGACATTGATTTTCTTTAGGAAACCTACAATGATGGATAATATACAAAACTAATGAACAAAACATAACATCTATCAACATGTTCTTAACTATGCTAGAACTTTGAAAGGTGAAATTAAAAAGTTTCTATTATATTGGAAGTTTAATTTTTCATGTATTATTTAGTTACACGACCTTGTAAGTTAGATTGAATTTTAGCTTATGGATACTGGTTCTTGGGTTCACCATGATCACTTCTTTTCTTACTTAGGTTATGTATATATTTTCATTGTCACATACTAACTTAATAACTTTTAAACATGGTCACACACATACAAATACAGCCGATGCGGGCTAAACAATTCGAAACCGGCCAAAACTGACCAAAACTGACCAAAAGGGAACTTAAACTGTAAAAACCGGAGAAAGTTTTAATAACCCGATAAAACCATCCCAAATATGGGGTAAATGGATTTCCACTATAGTTTGATTGTTGTGATCATGTTTTGGGGGCCTTTAACATGTTTTGGTCGGGTTTGGCTATGTTTTGATTAGGCTTGGAGGTTACAAATTAGTTGGTGAAGTAATATTAGTTTCACTAGACAAGGAAATCATTAAGACACACCATGTATTGGTATTAAAGATATGAGTGAACTCCAACAACATTTATCATTGTTTGATCAAGACAAAAACGACATTCAAAGGTGGATAATATACCAAACAAATGAACAAAACATCTCATGTAACCAACTCTTGCTTAACGATCCCGGGACTTAGAAATGTCATATTAATAATTTTTTCTATGATTGCCAAGTTAATTTATAATCTATTATTAATAACCTGACATTACTAGTATGATCGAAATAAACCCTAGAATGTAAATGGGTCGGACCTGAGCCAAAAAACCATGTCCAAAAAAATGTGAAAAATTGATAAAAATGAAAATATCTCATAAAATATAGTGTTTCGGGCCTCGAAATTTTTGTAACCCAACAAAGTTAGGTTACAACTACGTTCCCCTCGTTTTGGCCTTCGATTCGCCTCGTCCCGCGCCTGAAACGGACTTCTACAACCTAAGTTATGACATTTTCAAAAAAGCACTTTTCTTCACGTGATATTGGGCTACCAAAAACGTTTGGGCTCTATCTTCTACACTTGTACATCCATCAAACCTTCCAAACCAACCAAAATAGACAAAAATGGAATTAAAGCGGGTAAACCGGGGGAAACTCTGAATAATACGGGCAAACAATGCTAAATCCGTGGAAATACAATTTCCACTTAGGTTTGATTATATTGATCAAGGTTTAGGAGTCTTTGTTAGGTTTCGGTTGGGATTAATTATGTTTTGACCAGACTTAAATGTTACAAATTAGGTGGTGAACTACATGTTGTTTTATTAGACAAGGAACATCGTGATGACACACAATCAAATGATATTAAATATATGGGTGAGCTCTAACAACATTTATCTTTGTTTCATCAACAAAACAATGACATTGATTTTCCTTAGGAAACCTACAATGATGGATAATATACAAAACTAATGAACAAAACATAACATCTATCAACATGTTCTTAACTATTCTAGGACTTTGAAAGGTGAAATTAAAAAGTTTCTCTTATATTGGAAGTTTAATTTTTCATGTATTATTTAGTTATACGACCTTGTAAGTTAGATTGAATTTTAGTTTGTGGATACTGGTTCTTGGGTTCACCATGATCACTTCTTTTCTTACTTTGGTTATGTATATATTTTCATTGTCACATACTAACTTAATAAGTTTTAAACATGGTCACACACATCTAAATACGGCCGATGCGGGCTAAACAATTCGAAACCGCCCAAAACTGACCAAAAGGGAACTTAAACTGTAAAAAACCGGAGAAAGTTTTAATAACCCGGTAAAACCATCCCAAATCCTTAGGAAACCTACAATGATCTTTGTTTCATCAACAAAAAAATGACATTGATTTTCCTTAGGAAACCTACAATGATGGATAATATACAAAACTAATGAACAAAACATAACATCTATCAACATGTTCTTAACTATTCTAGGACTTTGAAAGGTGAAATTAAAAAGTTTCTCTTATCTTGGGTTCACCATGATCACTTCTTTTCTTACTTAGGTTATGTATATATTTTCGTTGTCACATACTAACTTAATAACTTTTAAACATGGTCACACACATACAAATACGGCCGATGCGGGCTAAACAATTTGAAACCGGCCAAAACTGACAAAAAGGGAACTTAAACTGTAAAAACCGGAGAAAGTTTTAATAACCCGATAAAACCATCCCAAATCCGGGGTAAATGGATTTCCACTATATTTTGATTGTTGTGATCATGTTTTGGTCGGGTTTGGCTATGTTTTGACTAGGCTTGGAGGTTACAAATTAGTTGGTGACGTAATATTGGTTTCACTAGACAAGGAAATCATTAAGACACACCATGTATTGGTATTAAAGATATGAGTGAAATCCAACAACATTTATCATTGTTTGATCAAGACAAAAACGACATTCAAAGGTGCATAATATACCAAACAAATGAACAAAACATCTCATGTAACCAACTCTTGCTTAACGATCCCGGGACTTAGAAATGTCATATTAATAATTTTGTCTATGATTGCCAAGTTAATTTATAATCTTTTATTAATAACCTGACATTACTAGTATGATCGAAATAAACCCTAGAATGTAAATGGGTCGGACCTGAGCCAAAAAACCATGTCCAAAAAATGTGAAAAATTGATAAAAATGAAAATATCTCATAAAATATTGTGTTTCGGGCCTCGAAATTTCTGTAACCCAACAAAGTTAGGTTACAACTACGTTCCCCTCGTTTTGGCCTTCAATTCGCCTCGTCCCGCGCCTGAAACGGACTTCTACAACCTAAGTTATGACATTTTCAAAAAAGCACTTTTCTTCACGTGATATTGGGCTACCAAAAAAGTTTGGGCTCTATCTTCTACACTTGTACATCCATCAAACCTTCCAAACCAACCAAAATAGAAAAAAATGGAATTTAAGCAGGTAAACTGGGGGAAAGTCTGAATAATACGGGAAACCGTGCCAAATCTATGGAAATACAATTTCCACTTAGGTGTGATTGTATTGATCAAGGTTTAGGAGTCTTTGTCAGGTTTCGGTTGGGATTAATTATGTTTTGACCAGACTTAAATGTTACAAATTAGGTGGTGAAGTACATGTTGTTTTATTAGACAAGGAACATCGTGATGACACACAATCAAATGATATTAAATATATGGGTGAGCTCTAACAACATTTATCTTTGTTTCCTCAACAAAAAAATGACATTGATTTTCCTTAGGAAACCTACAAACATGGATAATATACAAAACTAATGAACAAAACATAACATATATCAACATGTTCTTAACTATGCTAGGACTTTGAAAGGTCAAATTAAAAAGTTTCTCTTATATTGGAAGTTTAATTTTTAATGTATTATTTAGTTACACGACCTTGTAAGTTAGATTGAATTTTAGCTTGTGGATACTGGTTCTTGGGTTCACCATGATCACTTCTTTTCTTACTTAGGTTATGTATATATTTTCATTGTCACATACTAACTTAATAAGTTTTAAACATGGTCACACACATCTAAATACGGCCGATGTGGGCTAAACAATTCGAAACCGCCCAAAACTGACCAAAAGGGAACTTAAACTGTAAAAAACCGGAGAAAGTTTTAATAACCCGGTAAAACCATCCCAAATCCAGGGTAAATGGATTTCCACTATATTTTGATTGTTGTGATCATGTTTTGGGGGCCTTTAACATGTTTTGGTCGGGTTTGGCTATGTTTTGACTAGGCTTGGAGGTTGCAAATTAGTTGGTGAAGTAATATTGGTTTCACAAGACAAGGAAATCATTAAGACACACCATGTATTGTTATTAAATATATGAGTGAACTCCAACAACATTTATCATGTTTTGATTAAGACAAAAACGACATTCAAAGGTGGATAATATACCAAACGAATGGACAAAACATCTCATGTAACCAACTCTTGCTTAACGATCGCGAGACTTAGAAATGTCATATTAATAATTTTATCTATGATTGCCAAGTTAATTTATAATCGATTATTAATAACCTGACATTAATAGTATGATAGAAATAAACCCTAGAATGTAAATGGGTCGGACCTGAGCCCAAAAACAATGTCCAACAAAATGTGAAAAATTGATAAAAATGAAAATATCTCATAAAATATAGTGTTTCGGGCCTCGAAATTTCCGTAACCCAACAAAGTTAGGATATAGCTACGTTCCCCTAGTTTTGGCCTTCGATTCGCCTCGTCCCGCGCCTGAAACGGACTTCTACAACCTAAGTTATGACATTTTCAAAAAAACACTTTTCTTCACGCATTATTGGGATACCAAAAACGTTTGGGCTCTATCTTCTACACTTGTACATCCATCAAACCTTCCAAACCAACCAAAATAGACAAAAATGGAATTTAAGCAGGTAAACCGGGGGAAAGTCTGAATAATACGGGCAAAAAATGCCAAATTCGTGGAAATACAATTTCCACTTAGGTTTGATTGTATTGATCAAGGTTTAGGAGACTTTGTCAGGTTTCGGTTAGGACTAATTATGTTTTGACCAGACTTAAATGTTAAAAATTAGGTGGTGAATTACATGTTATTTTATTAGACAAGGAACATCGTGATGACACACAATCAAATGATATTAAATATATGGGTGAGCTCTAACAACATTTATCTTTGTTTCATAAAAAAAACAATGACATTGATTTTCCTTAGGAAACCTACAATGATGGATAATATACAAAACTAATGAACAAAACATAACATCTATCAACATGTTTTTAACTATGCTAGGACTTTGAAAGGTGAAATTAAAAAGTTTCTCTTATATTGGAAGTTTAATTTTTCATGTATTATTTAGTTACACGACCTTGTAAGTTAGATTGAATTTTAGCTTATGGATACTGGTTCTTGGGTTCACCATGATCACTTCTTTTCTTACTTAGGTTATGTATAAATTTTCATTGTCACATACTAACTTAATAACTTTTAAACATGGTCACACACATACAAATACGGCCGATGCGGGCTAAACAATTCGAAACCGGCCAAAACTGACCAAAAGGGAACTTATACTGTAAAAACCGGAGAAAGTTTTAATAACCCGATAAAACCATCCCAAATCCGGGGTAAATGGATTTCCACTATATTTTGATTGTTGTGATCATGTTTTAGGGGCCTTTAACATGTTTTGGTCGGGTTTGGCTATGTTTTGACTAGGCTTGGAGGTTACAAATTAGTTGGTGAAGTAATATTTGTTTCACTAGACAAGGAAATCATTAAGACACACCATGTATTGGTATTAAAGATATGAGTGAACTCCAACAAAATTTATCATTGTTTGATCAAGACAAAAACGACATTCAAAGGTGGATAATATACCAAACAAATGAACAAAACATCTCATGTAACCAACTCTTGCTTAACGATCCCGGGACTTAGAAATGTCATATTAATAATTTTGTCTATGATTGCCAAGTTAATTTATAATCTATTATTAATAACCTGACATTACTAGTATGATCGAAATAAACCCTAAAGTATTTTATAAAGAATCATCATCTAATTTAGATCCAACCATGGGATCTTGAATTTTATTTTAGATCCTTGTTCTCCTATTCATTACACACAAATTGATAAATTTTTTTATCATATAATCGAATCCTGTTCATCCTTTTAAATTCATTTTATTTGGGCGAATACTGTTCTTCTACTTTTCCCACCTCCTAAACATTTCATAATCACTTCCTTAAACGTTTCAAAACCTCGTACCCATTTTCACTATGTTTCATGTCTGAACCCCAACCTAATCCCATGGTTAATCCACCTGTGGTGGTTAACCCATCACCGGTGCCAGATAATCCACCGCCGGTGAGTTCCCATGTAATGAAGAAGACATCGAAGCTGAAGCCTATGAAAACCACAAGGAATATGAATCCTGACCTTGGTAATACTATGAAACATGCTGATATGTTAGGTAAGTCGTCTGATGTTAATTTTAAGAAGGCTGTTACTCGTTCTAATTTGAAGGGTGATGGGTCAATAGGTAATAATGATGATATGGATTGTGTTAGTGAGATTAGTGGTGATGTTTTGGGCAAAAGTGTTTCGGTTAACTCTGGGGAGGAGGCTGAACCATTTTGGGGTCCAAACAAGGAAAATATTGCTAGTGATGATATGATTTGTAAAAATTCATCTGATAATGTTAATGATGCTAGTAAGAAACCTAGCAATACTAAGTCTAGTTCTAATGTTGAATCTGTGTTGAATGATATGCCTGTCCCATTTGTGAGAATCCAGTTTTTAATCTTAATATGACTAAGAATAAGCCTAGGAGTCCTGTTAAGGTCAGTTTTGGTGAGGTTAGGAAGCCAAGTTTATTTAAGGTTGCAAATGTGGATTCTTCTAAAGGAATTAGTGAGGTAAGTAATTTTGAGGTCAATGATGATAACAGTGGGCAAGATGTAGCTATGAAGGAGAATGGGAGTGCTAATGAGAGGCCATCTTCTTTCCTTAATGCTGTTACGGGTAATAGGGGCACGGGGAATAACAGATTGAGTTTTATCCCTGTTACCGTGAATAGTGTGGGCAGGGAAGTGGCTGTTCTTAATTCGATAGTTGCTGAGGGTAGTACTAGATGGAATTTGACCATTATTGGTCATTTTGTTGGGTTTCGGATGAGCTATAGGGAAATTATGGGAAATTTGAAAAGAATGTGGAGGCCATATGGTTTAGATGATATCATTTTAAACAACAATGGGTTATATTTTTGTAAGTTTAACTCGGTTGATGGTATGCAGACTGTTATAGAGAACAGCCCTTGGATTGTGGATAGTAAACCGTTCTTTGTTCAAAAATGGGAACCAAGGTTGTGTATCTCAAAGCCAGAAGTTACTCAGATTCCGTTGTGGGTCAAAATCTTTAATGTGCCTTTGGAAGCTTGGAACAGGGAGGGGATTAGCAGAATAGCAAGCAGGTTGGGGAAGCCAATCATTATGGACAAATTGACTACTGAAATGTGTGATATAGCTCATGGGCGTGCTAGTTTTGCTAGGGTCCTTGTGGAAGTTGATTCTAGTAAGGATCTCGGTAATGAAGTTGAAGTTTGGTATAGGAGTTTGAATAGATCTATGATGTTGGATGTTGAGTATCCATGGAAACCTCCCATTTGTGAACAATGTAGGGTTTTTGGTCATTCATTGGTGAACTGTCAGGCCAATAATTTGTTTGGGAAGGATAAGACTAGTATGGATGCTAGTAAGCCAAGTGAAGTTCCTGTTAATGTTAAAGTGAATAGTACAACTACTACAATGGGTAATAAAGAAGGTTGGAGACCAGTGACCTATAGGAGAGGCAGTTTTAGCAATGTTGGGAGAGGAGGTTACAACTCGGGTGGTAGAGGAGAGCCGAATAGTGGTGGAAGAGGTGAGGCTAATAATGCTGGTAGAGGATCTTTCGGTAGGGGTAGAGGTGGTTCCAATTATCAAGGGAATAGAGGTGCAAGTACTAGTTCGCAGTCTAATCAAGTGAAGAATTCTAGTAATGAAGGTAATGGTAAGAGTACCCAAGTGCAAGAAGCGGCAAAGGAAGCTGGTAATCAAGTGAATGCTAGTAGCAAAGATGTGAATACTGTTACGAAGAATGTTCCTACTAAAGTCACTAATGCTAACAAGAAGAATAAGGAGAAAGAGGTGGTTTCAGAAAATAGATTTAGTCCTCTAAGTGATAATACGGATAATGAGGAGACCTTAATATGGAATGATTTCTGTAAAAGGGTTGATACTATTTGTGACTTGGGTTTGGTTGTATATGAGGCTGTTAAAGCTTCATGGTCTGATAAGATGTTAGAGTACTATTACAGTAAGTGCAAAGGAAGTATTAAATCTAAACTATCGCCTGAAGATACCATTAATGAGAGTATTGAGTCGTTT
The DNA here is from genome assembly GCA_025667525.1 of Glebionis coronaria. Classification (NCBI taxonomy): domain Eukaryota; kingdom Viridiplantae; phylum Streptophyta; class Magnoliopsida; order Asterales; family Asteraceae; genus Glebionis; species Glebionis coronaria. The sequence goes on from JANFOE010001223.1 coordinate 442,624, forward strand.
AATAAACAAATTGCTGTTCGGAGAAGGAATCTTCATGAGGAGGCTATGAGGGTGGCTAAACGGAGAGTTGTAGATGAGTGTGCTGGTAAGGCTTCTACTTCAGTTTATAACAATTTCTTTAATCAAGCTACCCGTGCAGAATCTTTGAAGATTAAGGAGTTGGAATGGAGTAGAGATAAGTTAGAGGTTGAATTATATGTGTTATCAAGACAACCGTTAACTGATGCTATTAAGGAATTTTGGTCAAAGGATATGTTTGAATATTATGAGATGGTTATGGACGAATACAATAGTGATAGAATTAATGGTCACTTTGAAGATGTTGGCGGTAATCAGGATGCTTCAGCTGAGTTCATGGCTCAAGATGATACTGTCAATGTTGCTGATGTGTCCATGGCTGATATGCAAGCCGGTGTTACTTCTAACCCTTCTAGTATCCAATGACGAGTATTCTTGCTGCATGGAATGTTAAGGGTTTGAATTCTACCCTTAGACAGAACGAGGTTAAAGTATTTATAAAGGATGAAAAAATTAGTATGTTTGCTGTGATAGAATCTCAACTTAGGAAGAAATTTGTTGAGTCGATTGGAAATAATGTTTTTGATCAGTGGCCTTGGGTTTCTAATTCTACTGATTGTAAAAAAGGATGCAGAATTATGGTTGGTTGGGATCCGTTTCTTCTTAGAGCTAGGTTGATTTCTCAACTGGATCAAGTGATGCACTTTGAAGTTACTTTTCTTCATGATCAAAAAAGATTTTTTGCCTCTTTCATTTATGCTGATAATGATGAGAGAAGAAGAAGATCTTTATGGAAGAATTTGATTGATCATAAAAGTATTGTTGGTGATTCTCCGTGGACTCTTTTGGGGGACTTCAATGTCTCTTTGAGTTATGATGAGTGTTCCAACTGTTATGATGTTAGATATAAAGGCATGGAAGAGTTTAAAGAATGTGTTGAGAGTCTGGAAATGGAGGATATTAATGGATATGGTCTTTTTTATACTTGGATTGAAAAGAGACATAATCCTGAGCTTGGTATCCTTAAGAAATTGGATAGAGTCATGATTAATGGATTGTTTAGTCAGGATTTTAGTAATGGTTATGCTAAGTTTCTTCCATACATGTCCTCATATCATAGTACATCTTTATTGGTCTTTCTTGCTGCCATTAGAGTTAAGCCAAAATCGTTTAGGTTCTTGAATTTTATTGCGGATAAAGATGAGTTCCTTAGCACTGTGTCTACTAACTGGAATGTTGATGTTAAGGGATTCCACATGTTTACTTTGGTCAAGAAACTAAAGAATATGAATAAATATATGAGGAAGCTTGCCAAGAATAATGGCAATGTTTTTGACAAAGTTAAGTTGCCGAGAAATGAACTTAAGAGAGTTCAAGAATGTCTGGATAAGGACCCTCTTTGTGCAGACCTGAGAGAGGAAGAATTGGTTTTCTCAAAAGCTTATCATGAGGCGCTTATTGATGAGGAAAAACTTCTCAAACAGAAAACAAAGATTGACTGGTTAAGAGAAGGGGATCAAAATTCAGCTTATTTTCATAGTATCCTTAAAGGAAGAGTGAGTAGGAATAGAATTGAGATGGTTAGAGATTGTGGTGGTGATACTTTTTTTGGTGATGATATTCCTCTTCAATTTGTTAAGCATTTTGAGAGTTTTCTTGGTAATGATGAAGAAGTCATTCCAATGGAAGATTACAACATGCTGTTTACTAAAAAGCTTGACCCGGAGATTGCTCATCATATGATTAGGCCTGTAGTGGATGATGAAGTGAAGATTGCCATGTTCAGCATTAAAGATGACAAAGCTACTGGTCCTGATGGCTTTTCTTCGAAATTGTTTAAGAAGACTTGGAGCGTTGTAGGCCCTGATGTTAGCAAGGCTGTGAAAGAGTTTTTTGTTTCAGGTAAGCTTTTAGGTGAGTTAAATTCTAACCTCATTTCTCTCATTCCTAAGCTAAATGTCCCTTTATTTGTTTCGGATTACAGACCCATTGCATGTTGTAATGTGGTTTATAAATTCATAAGTAAAGTCCTCACTAATAGGCTTAAGGAGGGTCTTAGTGGTCTTATTGATGAGAATCAATGTGCCTTTATCCCTGGTAGACAGATTAGCGATAATATCCTTTTGACTCAAGAATTAATGGTTGGGTATGATTGGAGCAGTGGAACGAGCAAGTGTGCTTTTAAAGTTGATATCAAAAAAGCATATGATACTGTGAATTGGAGTTTTCTTAGGAATATATATATAGAGTTGGGTTATTGTGGTGTAGTAGCTTAAAGTTGTTAAAATGAGAAGTCATTTTAATCATTGATTTCATCAATTAACATGAGATTTATATTATATTAGACACACAATAATAAATCCTATACATAAAAATTGTTATACAACTGCTAAAAATTTAATACGTAAAAGTTTTTTACCTGATACATATGATACATGGTTTTGCTTCACAAAATATTATTAACAAAATTAATCATTTTATTTTAAAATTTAGTGATACACTATCAAAAATTACATTCGATTTGACAAACAATTGCTAAACTATGATACACAACTGATACACGAGAAACTAATAATATTAAAATCATGAACCAACTACTCGTACACGAACTAATAGTTCCAAAACAACTCGTACACGAACCAACAACTCATAAATGAACAATAATTAGTCAATAAATGTGACATATACCTATTTTCTATTGCTTCTCATTTTAACAACTTTAAGCATCTACACTATTTTATCTAAATTCTGTTCAATTTGGGTTTCATAATGTGATGATAAATTGGATTATGGTTTGTCTTACAACCGCTTCATTCTCGCTTTGTGTGAATGCAGAGCTTCATGGTTTCTTCAAAAGCAAAAGAGGTTTAAGGCAGGGGGATCTTATTTCCCCATATCTGTTTACGATTGTTCTGAAGGTCCTCAATCTGATGATTAAGAGACAAATCAGGAGGGATAATAGATTTAAATACCATCAGGGTTGTAGTAAAATCAATCTTACCCATTTATGCTTTGTGGATGACCTGCTTTTGTTGTGTCATGGTGATTTAGTTTCTGCTTGTATCTTAAGGAGGGGCTTAGATGAATTTAGTATGTCCTCTAGTTTATATCCTAGCCTTGAGAAGAGTACTGCTTTCTTTAGCAACATTAAGGAAGATGTGAAGTATCAAATCTTAAGTGCTCTTCTGTTTAGAGAAGGTAGTTTGTCGGTTAGGTATTTGGGAGTCCCTCTTATGAAAAGAAGACTAAAGAACATTGATTGTAGAATCTTGTTGGATAATGTCAAGAAAAGGATTCTCAGCTGGCATAACAAAATGCTCTGCTATGCAGGTAAGCTTCAACTTATTGCTTCTATTTTATCCTCTATTAATGTGTTTTGGGCTTCTATGTTTGTTTTGCCCAAACATATTTCTGACTGTATTGATAAATTGTTTATGAACTTTCTATGGGGTATTGGGGACGATGGTAAGGGGATTGCTAGTGTTGCCTGGGAAGAAATTTGTAGACCCAAGAGTCAGGGGGCTTGGGTTAAAAACTATGGGTCTTATGAATGAAGCCTTAATGTCCAAACACATATGGAATATCCTTATTAATAAAGAGTCTTTATGGGTTAAATGGATTAACACTTACCGTCTAAAGGGTAATTGTATTTGGAACCTCACTGTTTGGAAGAAGAATGCTTGGTCATGGGGACATATTATGGGATTAAGAGATAAAGTTAGGAGGTTTATTGTTGTTAAAGTAGGTAATGTTAGGAAGTGCTTCATCTGGTTTGATAAGTGGCACTCTAATGGCCCTTTGTGTAAACTTATTACCCGCAACTTTCTAAACTCTCTTTTTATTGATGTTAATGATAAGATTGTTGATTGGATTGATAACAATCAATGGTTGTGGCCGAATGACTGGTTAGGAAGATTTGGTTCTGTTGTCAATGTGCCGGCTCCTATTTTGAATGATGTTGCTGATAAAACAATTTGGTTAAATAAGGATCAGAAGGTGGTGGATTTTAGTGTTAGGGAGGTCTGCAAGGCTTTTAGAGTGGATATGCCTAAGGTTATGTGGGTTGATCATGTGTGGTTTCCTTATTGCATTCTGAGGCACTCTTTTATTCTTTGGTTAGCTATCAAGGGTAGGCTGAAAACTCAGGATAGATTAACCAGATGGTTCCCTTTAGTTAATACGACATGTGCTCTCTGTAAGACATGTATGGATTCCCACATCCACTTGTTCTTCAGCTGCCCATTTTCTGCTAGTGTGTGGGAAAAAATGAAAAAGTTGGCATCTTTAGACTTGATTTCAAACATTTGGGCTGAGATTGTGTCTGAAGTTTGTAATATCAAAGCAAGTAATTCCATTTAGAGTGTGATTCAGAGATTGGTTTTGGGGGCGTCTGTTTACTTCATATGGCAGGAACGAAACTTTAGGCTGTTTCATAATGATAGCAGATCCACTGACGCTGTTGCTAGTATTATTATTAATACTATTAGACTTAGACTCCGTAGCCTGAATATCAGATGGTCTAGGGATGTTGCTAAGGCTGCTATCATTTGGCAGCTTCCATTCTTAGGTCTGAAGGATAAGGAATGTCTTGATGATTTCATGGATTGTGATGATAGGTTCGGTTATGCTTTCTTTGGGTTTCTGTTGGCCTATGTTTATGAAGAACTCAGGTCTGTTTTCCACTGATATGATTATGTTTATGTTTTCTAACGTTTATTTTCTGTCCAAGTGCTATTGTTTTCTGTGGTGGATAGAAGGTTTCCAAGATGTTATAGTGGCAAGGCTGATTATGAAGACTTTAGGCTATCAGTACTGTCATGCATTTGGTAGATCTATACAGTCTTTTGGGACTGTTGGGAGGACTTTTGGATTTTTCTTGGGAGGTTTGATGTGCTATTAGTGGTCTTATAGGTAGTTTATGGGGGAGTGTGCTATGCCTTCTAGAGCGTGCTGAAAGATGTGCCGTCTATGCTAGGTATGGTACATTTTCTCCCATGTTCTACCTATTTGAACAATATTTTAGTTGCCAAACCTGTTTTTTGTTGATGCTTAGTCCTCCCTTTGTTATTTTTAACCTAGTATCTGTTTATTGTCGAGACGATAGATATATAGGTTATTGCATCATGTGAGAGGATTCATATCTAATTGTACTCTTTCCCCCTTTTATGGTTTCCCACTGGGTTTTACATAGATGGGGGTTTTGAGGAGGCAATAGATATGATGTGCTACACTGGCACCTCTCTTATTTCCTGCATTTGATCTGATGGCGTTTTTGAGTAGGTCTCTTTTACCTATTTCTGCTTGTCTCTTAATTTTGTGTTGGGGTCTTTCCATGGGGATGGATTGGTTGATTTTGGTTGCTTCCCTTTGTGGTTGAATCAAGATTAATCATGGAATCCGAAGTGGTTTCCTCATCATAAACTAAGATCTTGCCTTGTATTTGGTGTGCCATGGATTGCAGGAGCTTGGTCTTATCATATGGGATCAAGAATAGTGTTATGGGTAGCAGCTATTTGTCATTCTTTTAGTTGCTTTTTTGTATCTTTGTGTACTGAGCATGGGGTTTGTCCATTGCCTTTACCTATAGTATTATTTGAGTATGGGTTGTTGTCCATACCTTTTTGTTGCTAGAGCTTGTTAGTTGGGGTTGTGTCCCATCTAATTTTTGTTAAGATGCTAGTTTTGTACTTTCTGCCTTTGTGGCCTTTCTTAATAAATTTACCATTAAGAAAAAAAAAATGATCGAAATAAACCCTAGAATGTAAATGGGGTCGGACCTGAGCCAAAAAACCATGTCCAAAAAAATGTGAAAAATTGATAAAAATGAAAATATCTCATAAAATATAGTGTTTCGGGCCTCGAAATTTCCGTAACCCAGCAAAGTTAGGTTACAACTACGTTCCCCTCGTTTTGGCCTTCGATTCGCCTCGTCCCGCGCCTGAAACGGACTTCTACAACCTAAGTTATGACATTTTCAAAAAAGCACTTTTCTTCACGTGATATTGGGCTACCAAAAACGTTTGTGCTCTATCTTCTACACTTGTACATCCATCAAACCTTCCAAACCAACCAAAATAGACAAAAATGGAATTCAAGCGGGAACCGGGGGAAAATCTGAATAATACGGGCAAACAATGCCAAATCCGTGGAAATACAATTTCCACTTAGGTTTGATTATATTGATCAAGGTTTAGGAGTCTTTGTTAGGTTTCGGTTGGGATTAATTATGTTTTGACCAGACTTAAATGTTACAAATTAGGTGGTGAACTACATGTTGTTTTATTAGACAAGGAACATCGTGATGACACACAATCAAATGATATTAAATATATGGGTGAGCTCTAACAACATTTATCTTTGTTTCATCAACAAAACAATGACATTGATTTTCCTTAGGAAACCCACAATGATGGATAATATACAAAACTAATGAACAAAACATAACATCTATCAACATGTTCTTAACTATGCTAGGACTTTGAAAGGTGAAATTAAAAACTTTCTCTTATATTGGAAGTTTAATTTTTCATGTATTATTTAGTTACACGACCTTGTAAGTTAGATTGAATTTTAGCTTATGGATACTGGTTCTTGGGTTCACCATGATCACTTATTTTCTTACTTAGGTTATGTATATATTTTCATTGTCACATACTAACTTAATAACTTGTTAATGCAAGTAATGCCTAAAAACATTATTAGTGTTAACTAATCTTTCTTAGTTTTGATCACAACAAACCATACAACATATTTAGTGTAGAAACACAAAATGAATTATTTAACTAACACTATCATCAAGGTAATAATCATATCACTAACCTTTCTTAATCATACTTAGTGATCATCAAAATGATTATCCTTTAAACTCACTTTTGCTAATAAGACAAAAGTATTTTTAATAAACTTTCTTTTTTAGAAAATGTTTTATTAAAATGGAAAATGAAAATTTGAAAATGGTATATTCCGAATGCTGTTAGAATATCCTTTGAAGGGTTTAAATACCTCAGATATTCCCACCCCACTAAAAGACAAAAAACGGAGCGGAGTCTAGTGGCGGTACCTTAAGTACCTAGGCGGTACCTTATCGATAAGGTACCGCGGGGTGAGATAAGGTACCGCACACAGAAGACCGTTATAGATCCGTTATACTTTGTCTCCTTTAAATAGTGGGTCAAATCTCATTTTCCAGCAAGCCTCTTGGATGATTTTCTCAGCCCTCTTTCTATTTTCTATAGCATAATCATTAGTAAATGATCACTTAATTTGTTAAGGATGTTTACATATGATTATCCTCTTGATCCCCTCCTTTACCATGTCCAATGAGAAGATCACTCACTCACTAGTGTAGTGATAAAGATGAATTTATGAGCTAGTCATATTCATCATGATACCCCTTTTTGTTTTAGGTCAATCCAATGTATTTATGAATACTTGGACTAGTTGTGTTCATCCAAGTTATTTGTGGATACTTGGATTTGTTGTGTACATCCATTGCATATGTGTTTGCTTAGATTTGTGTTGTGTAAATCCAAGCTACATGTGTGTACTTGGATAAGTCTAGTTGAGTTGTAATAGATTTGATTAGTAGTTCTCACTAAACTATAAAGTGATGTGGTTGTGTCTTGTGAGTTCTCACTAAACTTTAAAGTGATTAGTAGTTGTGTTGTGTGAAGTTCTCACTTAGCTTCAAAGTGAAGAGTCGTGAAGATTGGTTCTAGCTTTCGATTAGAACTCGACATCTAGCCTTGTGTCGTAAAATGGTGAAGTAGGAAACGTCGTGAAGATTGGTTCTACCTTTCGATTAGAACTCGACATCTAGCCTTGTGTCGTTAAATTGTGAAGTAGGCAACGTCGTGTAGATTGGTCCTAGCTAAAGATTAGGTCTCGACATTTAGCTTAGTGTCGGAAAATAATGTAATCAACGATGTAAGGTTTTCTCCGCCGAGAAGGGAGCTTGTGGATATAGTGGAAATCTCGAGTAGGTGTACTCGAGGAGTGGAGTAGAAACGAGGATAGAGCCTCGTTGTCGAACCACTATAAATCTTGGTGTCTTCCCACTAGGTTGTCTCCTTCCTTGCTCTTTACTTATTTCATTATCATTATATTTGCTTATTATTATTGCTAGTGCATTTCAATTGAACCTAATCATTATGCAACTTAGCTTTAAGTAAAAGATAGTTTTGACACAAACCAAATTGAAAGTAATTTTAATTTGGTCACCAATCGAAGAGAAACTATTCAACCCCCCCTTCTAGTTTCTACAATTGGTATCAGAGCGATGGTCACTCAAGATCTTTGAAGTATATTGTACTTTAAAACTTGGATCGATCCATTGTCTCCTTAAATTAGAAGGTCTAGTTGTAGTAAAGTTTCTCTTTGGTCAAAACTATGCTTTCTTTGAAAAATAGGTCTTTTAATTAAAAATATTACATCCCACTTAAGATTAGTAGCCTTTATGCATTTTAGATATACTCTTGAAATGTATCTACTAGTTTGCATCTTGCTTTGTGTAGGTACTCATGAAGATGAATCAATTTATTGGTTATGGATTGAGTTACTTGCACTTGTAGAAGAATCATTTTCATTGATCTTTAACATCTTTGAATAATGATACCAAGATGATTGGGAATGATAATAGTCCTTGAAGACTTAGTACTCATTATAGTCATTGATTGGGCATAGCACTTATTCCTTCATGGATTGCTCTTTGTGGCCAAGGTACGCTCTCGTTCTTCCACACGCCCTTTGATCATTCTTTTGATCATTACTTAACTATGTGCTTGTTCTTGGCATCCTTGCCTTGACATTTATTTGTGGTTTGTGTTTCTTTTCTTTTATCCTCTCAAACCTTCATTGCTTGGATACTTGACTCACTATGGTGATGTAGAGTGAGTTAGTAGAAGCTTAAAGTATCAAGCATGATTTCCATGGTTTGCACCCATACGGTTCGTAGGCCCTTTTTGGGAGAGAAAGTGAATTAATACTTTGCTCATATTTTAGTTTAGACTAAGACTATTATTGAAAGTGATCTTAGTTTAGACTTGAATAATTGCTTTGTGCTTATTCATTACCAAAGCCGTTTATCGTTTCGCCGGAAAGGCACGTCTTAAACCACTATATATGACACAAGCTCTTCGTTTCTACTACTTGAAGTTTGTCATTAATCCCTTGAGCATTGATCCTAGTCTTGATTCACTTCTCTTGACTTCTCTCCACTTAGTCGTTTTGCTACGAGTATTCGTTTATCCGTTTCGGTTCTTTTCGATCTTGATTTAACTCGTAATCCTTCATTAAGGCATATTGCTTAGTGTTATGATGATCCAATGATATTCTAAAAGGCTCATGATTTAGTTTTAAGTATTTTAGAAAAACTGGATTTTCAAAATTTCACGTTTTTCAGAGATAGAAACCTGCCTCTGTAGGCGGTTCCTTATCTCCGCGGCTCAAAACCCGCGGTACCTTATCGATAAGGTACCGCGGGCAGAAACTTTTGTCAGAGCGCCAGTTTGTGTTTTTTATTCTTTTTCAAACCAAACTCTCTCTCTCCCAAAAACACACAGCCGACAGGTTTTACCTTTTCCACCATTGTTGAAGCTTCCAAAACCTTCAATCACTCAAATTAATTGATTCCAAGTTGTGGGTTTCACTCATCTATCATCTAGCATCAATTAATTGTAAGTATTTTCTTTCAATTTCATCTATTTTGTTCTAGGGTTCATCCTTTCATAATTGGGGATTTTTAAAATTGAAATTGAATTAAAACCTTAATAGGAATGTGGGTTGACATAGTTATTTTACTATGATTCCTTAGGTTCATATTCATTAAGATTTCACTAAAACCCACTTATAGAACAAATCCAAATTTAGGCTAAATGATTTTGTTTGAATTTTGGATTTGAGATGAACCCATGAACATGTAGGTAATGACATTGTTAATGCTTACCTAAAAACCTTGTTTTGAAAAACCAATGTTCTAATCCATTGTTGATCTAACATAGATCATGTGTTCTTGGTCAATGATGGAATAGACACATTGTGAACATGAAAATGATATGGATTCAATCCTATGTTTGTCAAGAAATTGATATAACACATTTTCATTTTTTGTTTTCCTTTTTGATTTTCATATGAGTGATTGGAGAAATATTGTATTGTGTTTATAATTAGGTACTAATCATGCCTTCACAATACCAAAAGGATCATCAACTCACCAAAAAGTATATGCCAAACCTATCCGACTTTTGTCACTCAACTCACCTTGCCCATACTTTTTCCTCTCTCCAATCCTGTTGCTTTCATGAGGGTAGAGTTGTTCAAGAGGATATCAAGAATTATGTCTACATCAAGTCCATGTTTGAACACATTGGATTTGATTGTTTGTTGAAAATTAAGGAAGACATCTATCCTCGATTCCTTTTGGAGTTCTTTAGCACATACTCTGTCATTGAAAACAGTGATGGAATATTTTTTAGGTTCATCTTGAAAGATCAACTCATTCAATACTCTCTCGAAGTGTTTGGTCAAATTCTTGATGTACCATTTGTGGGCACTTGTCGCTTCACGGATAAATGGAAGCCTAATGCTCTCCTGGAAACCGACAATTGTCCTCCAAGTGATCATGAGGAAATTGATCTTGACTTCATTGTCGAAGTTGTCTCCAAAAAGCGTAATCGACCCGTTAAGAGAAGCCTTCATACTAAGGTACGTTCGGTGAAACGTTATGAGGTTCTCTTGAGCGACCTTAAAGATAATATGGTTCAATGGACCAATATCCTTAGGGAAAATGTGTTTTGTCTTGGTGGAAACCGGGATCATGTTCCGGCGAGTTTAGTGCATATGTTATATTGCATCTTTACCAACACCAATTACAATTTGGCATATTTTATCGCTCAACGGATCAATTATGCTAATCACAAGCCTAAAACAAACCTCCCTTACGCAATGCTTCTCACTCGCCTTTTTCAAAGGGTTGGCCGTGATTTTCCAAATCTTGATCTTTCTCAATTTCAACCGGTCAAACAGGTCATGCTACCTATTCGAGAGGTATATAAGAGAAAGACAAGATCTGACCGTAAATCCGATCAACAAGAGTTTAGTGATGAGGACATGGACATGCCAACAAGTGATGGTGATGGCATTGGCACAAGTGCTCCCATTGACTCTTCGAGTTCTTCTCACCACTCCACAAACTCATTCGTGGATGGTTTAGATGACATTGCTTCCCCTCCCCACCATTCCTCTAGTGAAGTTCCTAATAATCTCAATTTGGAGGAACTTTACCGTCAAAATCTTCGAACCCGAGGTGACTTGCATGAACACCAGTTTGAGTCAAGAAAGTGAATCAAGTATCTGGGAAAAATGATCAAGGATTTAGGCAAGAAAAGGAGGTGAAGGCTTTGAGTTGTGTCAAAGTTTGGTTACCATTTGCAGCTTAAACATTTGCTTATTAACACATTGGTTTAGTTGTTTATCTACCTATGTTGCATGTTTGGATTATTACTTATTTTGATCCTAAATGTTGCTCTTGCAATGATGTTTGTGTTTTACATAGCTTTGTGCATGCCATATGATAGTTAGCTTATTAAATTATGATCTGCAGTTAACTTTGGCTTGTAAAACCTTTGGGAAAAATCTGGGTTTATCAAAAACTAAAATGGGAAATTTTTGAAAACCTTCTGGACGCGGTTCCATATCGACCCGCGGTTCCTTATCGATAAGGTACCGCCGGTCCTAGATAAGGAACCGCCGGCAACTGTGCACGACATCATCTTTGCTTTACACTGTTTTCTTAATTTTGTGTAAACCCTGCATGATTTTCAGTAATAAACTGCACATTTCCTAAACTAGGGTATCTAAATTCATTATTCACCTAAAATGATTTTAACCCATTACTAGTTTGGATCATCCCCTCAAAAATTTAAACCCACCTTGTTTGCATGTTCTTCACACATCAAACATACTTCCCTAAACCTTAAACCACCCTAATCTGTTGATCCCAAATTTAGATCGATTAAGCTTTGTGTATACGAGATTAGATCAAGTACTACACGTAGAGAAACCTTTGCTTATGAATAAAGTAACAAAGTGTTATGCGGAATTAACACTTGATCTAAAACACAATGATGTTAAACAAACTTTCACTTGTATTAGAATAATCGTGTTGATTACAATGAAAGGTTTAACTTGCGAATACTATGAAAACTGATATCAAACATTAACCTAAAAGATCTTCTTTTATAGAACAAGAAGTCTTGTACAATAAGCTACGAATCAACTATTCTAGGTAAAGATAAACATAGAAAATACATTGTCGTTTCTATCCTTACTAGAAGTAATCTAGAATATAATAAACGTGTAGCTCACATCTTCCATCAGTGCTTGTCTTCAATCTGTCAACGCTTGACTTTAACTTGTCAACGCTTATGCTGTCAGCGCTCACGTTGCTCTTGTCAACGCTTAAGTTGTTCTTGTCAGCGTTCAAGTGTTCTGGCCTAAATTTATTCCCAACAATCCTCCCCTAAACTTGATATCCACTCTTATGATCAAGTTTCTGAATAAACATTAAGGACTTGGAGGAGTCTGACAAACCTTATCATATTGGTAATAAATAAATCTGATTAAATTCTTTGCCACGTCACTTGTATAGTCTATCTCCAACTGGGTGTCCTTCATCTTCTCCAAAACAGCCTTGGATATGAAATACTGAGCATCTACAAGTAAATACTCAGCAAACTTTGTAGAACTCAAATGGTATACACCTGCAGCTGAATATAACCTCCATTGAAGACCACTGAGGTCATCTTCAAGATCCTTCCATATTTCAGGATCTTCTTCTTTTGTCCCACACATTCTTTTGAATGTGGTCCAAAGTTTTATTCCATTGGCTGAAGTTGGTGCTTCAGCCTCATACTTGGTCTCTAGCAACCTCCAAAGGTCCACCAAGTCTTCTCTGTCACAACTTGCAAATAAAGATATGAGAGTGGTAAAAGTGTGTACCTCCTTGCCAAATCTTCCAATTTTCCAGAATCCACATTCATCTTCCTCATAACTTACAATTGGATTCCTGGAATCTAGTGGTAACACATGCACCATATCTGAAGCTTCTAATGGGGAGAGCTTGAGACTCTTTCTAATGACTGCTTCACTTGGATATAGTTGATTCATATCTTTTGGAAACTCAAGAATAAATCCCTTCTTTACTGGTCTAGGAACTATCATAGCTTTCTTGATTGCCATCTCTTCTGCAAGTTGCTCCTTTCTTTCATCTGAAAGAAGTCTGAAAGTGTTTTCTTCCTGCACTTTCACCCAAATAGGATAAGCCCTATGTTCCAATTCATCAAATGTCAAAGCCTTCAGCTTCTGATGTGTCCATCCAACTCCATGACATTTAAGCAACATAAAGTAGAGCTTCCTTCTATCCCTTTTCAATTCAGAGAGAATGTTGCTTGCCTTGTACTTCAGCATCACCTTACAATCCTGCTGAACTCTAAGAAGAATTTCCAAACCCCATATTTGATCTGAAATGGTCAAGTCTGGATTATCCATGCAGCTTTCTTCCCAAGAATTGTACATCTGAACTACCTCTGGCATATCAAAATCAATTTGCAACTTCAAATCTCTCAGCCTTTCCCTAGCAAGCTCATCACCATACTCAAGTCTTTCTGGTTCAACAATCATCACACTTGAGTCTGAGCTAGCTCCATCACTTTCTTCTTCAGAAGTCACAACAAATGGTGACTTTTCCTTCTCACCTTGTTCCATCATTTGCTCAGCCAATCTTCTATCAAATTCAACCTGAGCTGCATTCTTTGGAACAATTTCTTCTACCAACTTACCCTTACCCTTATCTGTTGGTTCAATTGTTGGTAGGGTAGATGATAATACCTGAGTAGGAACATCTTTGATGATAGATGATGACTGGAATACATCACCTCTATATGCAGATCTGTCAACGCCCAAATTTCCTCTATCAGCGCCCAAAATATTTCTGTCAGCGTCCAAACTTGTCTTATCAACGCTCAAATATTTTCCCTCAGCGCCTTGTGTAACCTCCCTCAACATATCTGTAAATGATAAATTTAAATTGGATGGAGAGATTAAGGACGTATCAAAACCTTTTTGTTCCTTCAAAGTAGTAAGAGCTTCAGCAATATCCAATGATTGACCATCTTGACTGCTCTTATCACTCAGATTTCTAGCTTCCTCCCCTTTGGAAGACTCCTCCATACCTCCCCTTGAATGAGCACTCTCCAAAACAACAATCCTCTCCCTCAATTCTTTGAGTTCAAGGCCTTGGTTACTGACAATTTGTACTAAGTCTGCATTTTGCTTTTGCAAGCTAATGCAGACAGCCGTCAATTCTAAAAGCGTCATTGGTTCCAGGCTGCCCTCTTCCAAAATGGGGATTTGACCTCCCAAGTCAGGTTCATTGGGCATGGATGAGGACTTAATTATGTTGGGACTGTCTTGACCGGCATCTAAGCCTGTATCAATAGCCCCAGCCTCATCCAGGGCACCAGCCACACTTGTGGTGGTGGTTCTCTCTGCTTCATGGCTAGGACCACCAGAGGAGAACACTCCAGCAGTCCTTTGGCGTTTAATCAACCTATATTCTGGTGGTGTGGAAGATGGTGTAGAAGATGGTGTAGATGTAGGTTGGTTAAGGGGTGCTTGGGATTGTGATGGTTGGGTGTCAGCGGTTGAAATAGGCATATCAACGCCCACATTAGATGTGTCAGCGTCGAAGGGATTTTGGTCTATTTGCATTTGGTCAGGTGAGGGTAAAGGTTCAGGGATAGGCTCAAGTTGTGGGTGAGGGTCAATATGAGGTTGGGGGTCTGGTTGAGGTTGTGCTGCTGCAATAACAGCAAGCATGGCTGGGGTTAATGGTAGGTCTCTATGAGGTGGTGAATTCATCTTGGTAAAAATAGCCTTCTTTTGTTCAGGGATCTTATAAAAATCATTGTGATCCCTTGAACAATATCTTTGAGCATCAAAAACCATTTGCAGAAAACGGGGATAAGCTAAAGTCATTTTTGTCCCCTTGTTTTTACACATTCCTTCAAAAATCATTTTAGACCAGTTATAATTTTGCCCTGTTGTAATACACACAATAGAAGATGCAATGGATCTATTGATCTCATTGTGTGCAGTACATTTGGGACTCAAACATTGAAGGAGAATGTGAATTAGGTACTTCCAGGCTGGGGGAAATTCCTGCTTATGGTACTTATTAAGAGTACCTTCATCAGGAATAGGGTATCCCAAAGCCCTAAGCCCTTGTTCTATTTCAGAGATGGGAAGAATGGTTATACCATCAGCATCATTAAGATGCAAGGCCTGGCGTACCAAGGCCTCAGTAACCACCCAAGGTCTCCCATGTACAATAGAAGTCAATGTTGTCACTCCATTAACTGTTGAGGAACTGACAGTGTTCCAAAACTGTTTAATGTGTGTGACTGGAATGAGTGGTGCATGAGAAAGAGCATACCTTAATGGGGATGCATTCAAATACTCCACCATCTGTGTGTATTGAGGGAACAAAGTATTATCAGCAACAAGATAAGCAATCATGTTGTGTTGAGACTTGAACCCCAAATCCAATTCTGCTGAGTTAAATCTTGGTGCCATTGATGAAAGCTGGTAATTTGAAGTATAAAAGATGAAGGTTGATAAGAGAAAAAGTGTTAGACAAGAATTATAGATACCCTGTTTAAAATAGGAGCCAAATTTATAGGAGTGGATGAATGCACGTGATTGGCCCAAAAATAGGCAAAGATTTTCAAAAATCAATCATGAAAATATTGAAAAAGTTTATAAGTTATCCCATGCATTTAATGAAAGTAACAACTCCTAAAATTACGGCTTGAAAATATGTCAAAAAGTAACAACTGGGTAGGTCCCATTGTTTGTCAACGGTCAAATATAACCCATCAACGCCCAACGGCTATAATCTTGTCAACGTTCGCCTAAAGCCATGTCAGCGTCCATTTTGGTCACAACAACGCTTGGAAAAATCTTGTCAGCGTCCAAAAATAAAATTGTTTTAAAAAGAGAAAAATGACCTTAACAATTTATCCTAGAGAAGATAACCAAAAGCTGATAATTATCATAGGGCGGCAAGCACTGTCCAGTTATGCACACTTGCATAAGCAAGATAGACATAACAGTCCTCTAGTGTCCCTTGCTAACCAAAATTCTTAACAACCAAGTTACCTCATAAAATCCTTGTGACTCCCAGGTAAAACCCATATCAAAAGGATTCCCAAGCCTCCCAACAGACAACAACCAATTCTAGGCCAAAAATGTCTTGGCAGCATGCAAAGTTGATATACTATGCATGCTACAGTGCCTCATGGTTTAGAAAAACTAACCCATACTCACCAGTGGACACAATCTAGAATTGTGATGAGAGTATTCTAAGAATACCCAAGAGTTCTAAAGGTTCCTTAAACCTCCCCTTAAACTATGATACATGAGTTCTCAAAAAAAAATATATGAACATTAAAAATTTATGTCAAGATAGGAATATAAATATTCCAACCATCATCCATAAACAAAACATGTCCAAATAGCTCTTCAAAGATCCATAAGCAACTCTGTATCCAATGGCATAAAGCTACCATTACCTGCACATTTAGATGAAAACCACAAAACTAACATTTGTTGCTGACAGCGTCCCGACAACACTTATCAGCGTTGAAGGAACTCTTGTCAGCGTTAGACAATAATATCTCCAACAACGGCAAAATAACACTTGACAGCGTTGCATTTACCTTTGTCAGTGTTAGAAAAAGAATGTGGAAAATCTAAATCATCACAAAGACCAATAACAATGCATTATCCTGTACATACTTTTACAAAAAGATTCCAAAACACATATTAAGTGAGATTAACCATTCCAATATTTGTTACCAAATATTGAAATCTTCCAGCATCAAAAGGTTTAGTTAATAAATCAGCCACATTATCTTCTGTGTCTACCCTATCTGGTTGTATTAAACCTTTCTCAAAGCAATCTCTTATAAAATGATGTCTAATTTCTATGTGTTTGGTTTTAGAATGATGTACAGGATTTTTAATAATGCATAAAGTACTGTTATTGTCTACAAAAATCTTGGTATGCATAAAATTATACCCATAATCCAACAGCTGGTTCTGAATCCATAAGACTTGTCCACAACAAGCAGCTGCTGCAACATATTCTGCTTCAGTTGTAGAGTTGGCCACCACTGTTTGTTTCTTGCATTGCCAATATATTAATCTGCTCCCAAGAAATTGACATCCACCAGTTGTGGATTTCCTATCAAACTTGTCACCACCATAATCACTGTCTGAATATGCAATAAGGTCCAATGGAGAATCTTTTGGGTACCATAATCCAAGATCTGGATAACACCTTAAGTACCTAAAAATTCTCTTCACAGCAAAAAGGTGACATTCTTTAGGAGTCACTTGATGGCGTGCACATACACACACAGCAAACATGATGTCAGGTCTTGAGGCTGTAAGATACATCAATGATCCAATCATTGATCTATAGTGCCTAACATCCACATCCTTTCCAGCTCCAATCTTTCCCCAAGGGTGTTGTCTATCCATAGGAGTGGAAGCCTCCTTCTCATGTGGAGAAAAACCATATTTCTTCAAGATTTCAGCTACATACTTGTCTTGGGAGATGAAGATACCATCTTCTTTCTGCTGAACTTGTAAACCTAGAAAGAAGTTCATCTCACCCATTGCACTCATCTTGAATTTATCTGTCATGAGCTTGGAAAAGTCCTCACTCATTTTTGGATCAGTAGAGCCAAAAATGATGTCATCAACATAGACCTGCACAAGCAACACATGTTTTCCTTTCTTCTTTGTAAACAGTGTCTGATCTATGGTGCCCCTTTTGAAACCATTTTCCACCAAGTAGGTGGACAATGTACCATACCATGCTCTCGGGGCTTGATGAAGTCCATACATTGCTTTCTTCACTCTATAAACCTTGTCTGGATTCTCAGGATCTTCAAAACCAGGAGGTTGCATGACATATACTTCCTCAACAATTGTCCCATAGAGGAAAGCACTCTTCACATCCATCTGGTAAACAGTAAAATTCATACAAGAGGCATAAGCTAGAAAAATTCTTATAGCTTCAATTCTTGCAACTGGTGCAAAAACTTCTTCATAATCAATTCCTTCCTCTTGTGTATATCCCTGAGCTACCAAACGTGCCTTGTTTCTGACCACAATGCCTCTTTCATCTTTCTTGTTCCTTAGAACCCATCTTGTCCCAATTGGTCTCACATATCTAGGACAATCAACCAGCTCCCAAACATCCTGTATAGCAAATTGGTGAAGCTCATCCTGCATTGCTTCCACCCAACTTGGTTCCTTGAGAGCATCAAAAATTTTCTTGGGTTCTTCCTGTGACAGAAAACAGGCAAACAAACATGCTTGTACAAGAGGGGTATCAACCTTCTTGTGTATATTGG
The DNA here is from genome assembly GCA_025667525.1 of Glebionis coronaria. Taxonomy (NCBI): domain Eukaryota; kingdom Viridiplantae; phylum Streptophyta; class Magnoliopsida; order Asterales; family Asteraceae; genus Glebionis; species Glebionis coronaria. The sequence continues at coordinate 461,124 of JANFOE010001223.1, forward strand.
CAATAAATCCACCAAGACCTTGATGGGATCTTCTTGTCTGAACTGGAGCCATAACATCACCAATGATTTGAGATGTGGGATGATCCTTAGCTGTGGAAGTGAGAACTCCTCCTTCAAAAAGTCTGGTGTCCTCAACTTCACGCTCCATGTTGCCAATATCTTCTTCAGATTCTTCTTGATCAACAGAGATCTCTTCATGGACATTAGAAGGTCCACCTTGTTCAAAATGAGAAGAGAAAAGCTGTGTAAAGGTGTCTCCAAAGTCTGATCCTTGTTTATCAGCGTTTGGGCTAACAACGTTTGAACTGGTGTTGTCAGCGTTGGAACCATCAGCGTCTGAATTGGTCGTGTCAGCGCTTGATTTCCCTTTGTCAGCGCCTGAAGAATCATGCATGTTTGTATTTGGTGGTATTTGAACACCACCATTATCTTTCCTTGCAGCAGTAGCAGCAGCATAGTACTCATCTGTCCATATAGGAAGTGTAACAAATTCTTGTGTGGGAGATGATTTAACTGCTGGTGGTCCATCCTCCTTAGCAACCTGTATACCTGAAACATTACCAATTCTCTTTTCCAAAACACTTGAAGTTACCTTCACAATGTCTGGATCAGTAACAGGCATATAATTTAAAGCTCTAGACAAAGGTTCTAAGTCAAACAACCAATTTGGACCACTCTCAGGATCACTAGGTTTACTTTCTAAAAACCTAACATGTACCTTTTCAAGTATACGTTTTTCCTTTTTAATGTAAACCCTATATCCTTTACTCTGCACTGAATATCCCATGAAGTAGCCTTCATCACCTTTTGAATCAAATTTACCTAGGGCCTCACTAGTTTCTAAAACAACTACATGACAACCAAATGGCTTGAGAAAGCCAATATTGGGCTTCCTTCCCCAAAGTAATTCATAAGGTGTCTTATTATGTATCTTGTTGACCAATGCCCTATTTTGAACATAACAAGCTGTGTTAACAGCTTCAGCCCAAAAGGCTATAGGAAAGTGGGCATCAGCCAACATGGTTCTGGCTGCTTCAATAAGGGTCCTATTCTTCCTTTCAGCAACCCCATTTTGCTGTGGGGTTCTAGCTATGCTAAACTGCCTATTAATCCCTTTCTTGGCACAAAAATCATCTAACAACTGATTTCTAAACTCACCCCCATTGTCACTTCTAATAATTTTGACCTCATTACCATTCTTCTTTTCTATTTGGGTAATGAAATTAATCAGACTTAGGGCAGTTTCACTTTTCTTGGCTAAAAAGAAAGTCCATGTAAACCTGGAGTAATCATCAGTAATGACAAAACAATATGATTTACCCTTCAAACTTTCTATATTAGTTGGACCAAAGAGGTCCATATGCAATAAGTGAAGTGGTTTAGAACTAGAGTGCACCTGTTTAGACCTGAATGAGACCTTGTGTTGCTTGCCCTTAAGGCATGCAACACAAGAGTGGTCATTGTGGAAAGCCTTTTCAGGCAAACCATCAACTAAACCAAGCCTCACAAGTCTATTGATATTCTTAAAGTTTATGTGCCCTAGTCTCCTGTGCCAAAGATTACTTTCATCTACTGAGGCTTTAGCATATAGACATGACATTTTATTATTTACCTTAATTCCATTAAGATTCACATTATATATGTCTTTATGCCTTGGTGTTCTAAAATCTATGTATTTTTCCTCTGGAAGCTTATAATCTTTGCTTAACACCAAGCACTCAGTATCTGTGAAAAGAACCTTATTTTTGTTATCACACACTTGTGATACACTAAACAAATTATAATCCAGATCTTTTACCAAGAAGACATTCTCAAACCGTAGATTGTTGGTGACAAGGGTTCCTTTTCCTGTGATTGTTCCATAACCCCCTCCAAAGTATACCTTATCACCATCTTGAATAGGAGAGAAATTGGTCAGATAGTCTTCCTTTCCTGTCATGTGCCTTGAGCATCCACTATCCCAGTATCCATAATCATTGATCTTCTTCTGAATGCCCTGCACATAAAGAAAACACATTAGTTTTCTTTGGGAACCCAAGCCTTAGAAGACTTGGATTCATTTGGTTGTTCAACAAGAACAGACTTGGTTCTCATAACAACCCCATTTTCATCTCTGTTTGAATGAAATTCCCAGTTAACCCCAATTGGTGTTGACAATGCCTTAGAAATATAATGAAACCTGTTGCATGTCATAGAAATACCAGTAGAATTAGGGTTTTGATCTTGTTTTGGTCTCCATGTTAAGCTAGTAGAAGCTTTAGACCTATTTCCCTGTGGTTGCAAATACCTAGGTTTGTCAGCGCTGAAATTTCTCTTGTCAGCGCCCCGATTGCTCCTATCAGCGTTGAACCTAGGGTTTGCTACAGGAACCCATTGCCTATTTGACCAAGTATTTGACTTTTGAAAAGGTCTTAGGCCTTGTGTGTTAGACCCTCTAGTAAAGAATGGGGCTGGTCTAACAACTTGTGAACTTTTGTTCACAAAGGTATTGGGTCTGACAGTGTTTGACCTATGTTGACTTTTGTCAGCTCTGAAATGGTTCCTATCAGCGTTGACATTGGAAGCGTTGACACATTTGTAGGCCAAATGTGAGAAGCTACCACATGTATAACAAGCTTTTCTAGACATAGTCTTAGGTCTAGAAGCAAAGAAGCCTGTTCCATGATCACTAACTTGGCTTTTTGGTGACCTAGTATTCCTATACATCTCTGCATACTTAACACTAGGTTTTCTAACATTTTGTGGGCCAAGGTCAACAGCTTTGCCAGTGGTAGGGTGTGTGATCTTAATAGGTTTAGGATCAAGGCTCGTGATTGGTGTGGGCTCATTTGGACTTTCACACAATAACCCTCCCTTAACAAATAAGGTGTGGTTAGCTTTCTTCCACTCATCTAGGTCAGTCAGCTTTTGCTTGTATTCCTCAACTGGGGAAATCACTCTAGGTGGAGGAATGAATTCCTCCTCTTGACATTCTGGCAAGCCAGTCCAAGATAAGTCCTTTGATTGGACACCATAGAAATCCCCAGCTGGTGGTGGAACAACAGTATAATTATTCATCCCAATCCCACTCATATCCTTAGAGTCTCTTTGTTTGCTTACACACTCTCCTAGGGATTGTGTGGCCTTATCAAATCTCTGGATTTTAAGACTCACATTATCTTTATTTTTGTTAGCCTCTTCTAACTGAGCTATCAAATCAAGATTAACCCTATTTACTATATCTTGAACATCTTTACTCTGAAATAACTCATGTTTTAAAATGTTTATTTGATCCTTTAAATCAAACTCCATTTTCTTATACTCAGCTACTGTCTTTTCTGTTTGGGTAAGAGCAATTTGATAATTAGATACTTTGCATCTTTCAGTACTTGCCTCATCTAATAATTTAACTATCTCTTGTTTTAATTTTTCAGTATTTAAACGACAACCCTTAGAACAGAAAGCATCATCATATACCTCATTATCTGATGAAGAGGAGGAGTGTGCCATGAGAGCATATTCAGCATGCTCTTCTTTAACTTCAGCAACCAAAGCTCTGTCCTCTTCCTCATTCTTAGCCATCCAGCTCCAATCCCATTCTCCAACACCATCAATTTGTTGAACAGCAACCATGGCCTTGGGATCTGGGCTCTTAATCATTTGGCTTGAAGGCTTCCCAGCATCAGATCTTCTTGGAGATCTACATTCCCTCATAAAGTGCCCCATCCTATGACAGTTGTAGCACTCAACTTTGGACTTGTCAAATCCAGCAACATCCTTAGCATTAAAGGTCATCTTCTTCTTGAACCTTTTATTGAACCTATTTGCTCTTAAACTTACAAGAGCCATTGTCCACTTGATGTCCATTTCTTCCAATTGTTCATCACTTATCTGCTCAAGATCTTCATATGTAATCCTTGAATCACTGGGCAAAGAAGCAATGAATGCACACACAGTATCAAGATCAAAACCAGCAGGTTTAATTCTATCAGCGCCATGATTGTGTGTGTCAGCACTTGAGTACAAAGCGTTGACAGGATATGATCCAGCGCTGACAGATTGACATCCAGCGCTGACACCTTGAGATCCAGTTGCTGAATGTCCATAGAAGTTCATGGAATCAAATTGGCCTTCACTTTGTGAAAAGAAGGCCATGTTGCTGCTGGAAGATTTGTTATCACTCTCCAATTGCCATTCATTCTCCAACAGTCTTAGTTTGTTGAAGATGTCATCAAACCTGGATGTCTTGTGGGTGTTATTGACAAGAATGGATCTTGTCTCAATCTTCCATACATCACCAAGGCTTTTGAGAAAAGTAGCATTCAATTCAGGGTCATCAATTTGTTTTCCCATGAAGGAAAGTTGACTTGTGATGTCAAGAAGTCTACTTCTCACACTGCTGAGATTCTCATTAGGTTGAGCTTTAAAGACAGCATACTCATGCAATAGTTGCTTCTTCTTTTCTTCTTTTGTGTCAGCATTTCCACCATGTGCTACTTCAAGAGCTTCCCAAAGCTCTTTTGCAGACTCAAAACGTTTGTACTTGTGCTGATTCTCATGACCTAGGGCATGTTTCAAGATATTCAAGATTTTCATGTCCACCCTCTTCTTGGCTATATCTTCAACAGCAACAGCTCTCCCATCTTCAGGCTTTTCCACCTTATCAGATTCAGGACAATTAGGAACAGCTGTCCTTGTGGCAATAGCAGCAGTAATCTTTGCTGCTTTATCGAATGTGTTCCCATATTCGATAATTTCCCAAAGAGTGTAGTCATGAATAGCTATGTATTGCTCAAAATTGGACTTCCAAAGCTAAAAGTTCCTGGCATCAAACATGGGAATTTTGATGCTAGGGTTTGAGAAGTTGTTTTGTAGCAAAGCAGGAGGTTGATTTGTGCCAGACATGATGTTTTTAGGGTTTTGAGAATTTTAGGGTTTTTAGGGTTTTTGGTGTTTTAGGGTTCTGCGTTACTTAAAGATCAAAAGTTTCTCAACAAGCTCTGATACCACTTGTTGATCCCAAACTTAGATCGATTAAGCTTTGTGTATACGAGATTAGATCAAGTACTACACGTAGAGAAACCTTTGCTTATGAATAAAGTAACAAAGTGTTATGCGGAATTAACACTTGATCTAAAACACAATGATGTTAAACAAACTTTCACTTGTATTAGAATAATCGTGTTGATTACAATGAAAGGTTTAACTTGCGAATACTATGAAAACTGATATCAAACATTAACCTAAAAGATCTTCTTTTATAGAACAAGAAGTCTTGTACAATAAGCTACGAATCAACTATTCTAGGTAAAGATAAACATAGAAAATACATTGTCGTTTCTATCCTTACTAGAAGTAATCTAGAATATAATAAACGTGTAGCTCACATCTTCCATCAGTGCTTGTCTTCAATCTGTCAACGCTTGACTTTAACTTGTCAACGCTTATGCTGTCAGCGCTCACGTTGCTCTTGTCAACGCTTAAGTTGTTCTTGTCAGCGTTCAAGTGTTCTGGCCTAAATTTATTCCCAACATAATCAACCATGGTGTGTACCAAAACCTCAAACACTTCCAAGACCTCCACCCCAAGAAAAACACTCAAAATAAGGGTTAAGGTAGCTAAGCCTAACTCGTCACCTTTCCGTACACCTAAGAATGAGAATGCTCCTATCCTCATTTCTTCATCACCTTCCCCACCTCTTGCACCATGCAAGACCTCCTCCACCCATGGTACTAACCACTCTATTGGTTCTACCTCCTTTTCATTCAATTCTAGAATGAATGAGCTTTCCTCACCCTTCACTCCAAGTGCACCCTTGGAAGTGACCACAAAACCTCAACCAATCCAAAGCATTCCTTTTGGGAATGACTTTGATGACCTTTTGGTGACTTCACCATTTACCCCTCACAACTCACCCATTTCACCCACCTTGGAGGATTTAGCTCCACACTCACCCATTTCCCCTTTGGGGAACATGCCTCCACGTTCACCCACTTCACCATTGGAAAACTTGCCTCCTCCACCTCCACCCAACTCAAGCATCCCAATTTTGGGTGTCCCTCTTCCCCTCCTCTTGGGTGATCCTTACTTTGGGTTCCAACAAACTCATGGTCCTAGATGTCCATGTTGTCTCTACAACCACTTCCTCATCCATAACCTAAGGATGGATATGTATGGACTTCATAGGGGTTTGCAAGATTTCTTGCTTACTTTGTTCTCCATGCCTCCTCCTAGGAGACGAATGATGGAGTCATTTCATAATAATATTTTTCAACAACAAGCCAAAGAAAACTATTTATCTAGATTTTATGATAAGCTAGCTATGTATTAGTTAGTTTTATTTATCTTTGTTCTTGTTTCCGTATTAATGAATGTTTCTTGTTGGTGTGTTATGGATTTAACTTTGTGTGATTCTATCTTTTTGTGCACACTCATCAACTTTAATTTGAAATTAAAATTGAACCTAAATCTATCACAACCCCTAAACTTGACTAAAATTGGTTCAAAATGATATCTAAATTATTTTGTCACCCTTTGTCAAGACATTCTTTGTGAATGTGTTGCTTTATGAAACCCTAGCATATTTTGGTTCTAATAGAGGTAAAAATCCAAGATTTGTAACTTTTTTGAAAAAGTCTTAGTTTTTCCCAAAACCCAGGAAAAACTTGGTTTAAAGTCCTCTGGACGTGGTTCCTTAAGGACCCGCGGTTCCTTAGCGATATGGAACCGCCGGCCCATATAAGGTACCGCGGCCAGAATGTGACTTTTGACGAATTTTTGGTCAAAACCTTTAAACCCTATTCCCAGTCAAGATTCCTTGTTTACTCAAATTGACTAAACATTCCTTGACAATACACATTTTGTATTCAAATTCTTACCTTGATTACATTTTACTTATACCCCAACCTTGAGATTTCATTCTCACACCTTCCCAACCTTGAGAATTCATTCTCACATTACCTTGAGATATCATTCTCACACTCTCACAATGCCTAACTCCTACATTCCTAACCTTGACATTTCTTTGTCACAACCCCACTCACCCAAAGCTTGCTCATCCAAGCTTTCAAAGAAACCGAAAATCTCGGTTCGACCCGTTTGGGTTAAGAAGAATGAACCATCTTCGTCCAAACCACCCAAAAACCCTACGTTCTCTCCAATCAAGTATTGGAATGAGACTTACACCATAAACCCCATCACCGGAGCAAAAGAACATGTTCCACCACCACCACAACCCTTCAATACCCCCCAACTCAATGACCTTTCCACCTTCCCAAACCTCACAAGGCATTGTGAAAACACTTCCAAACCCTTTACCCCACCACCACGAAACCCTAAGTTTGATGCCATACCCACATCAAACGATTTTGTGTTGCATCATGGATCCTCGTGTGATTGTTGCCGATTTCAACAAATTGAACTTGCTCATGTGTATGAGAAGTTAAATTTTCTTGAATTCCTCCTCACTCGACCTCCTATTCAACTTTTCGTTCCGGTGGACAAAACTTCGAATGATGCATCATCGTCTTTTTAGTTTTATTTTTTTAGCAATCTTGGAAAATATCACTATTAGACTAGCTTATGCTTAGTGGTTTATTTTCCATATTTATTGCTTTTAGATACTCATACTATGTGTATGACTATCTTCTTTGTTGTATTTTTTTTGTAACTTTTATGTTATTTGTGTGCTATCTAATTAGTTCTATTTTTGAGTTGATCTTGGTTAAATTTTTACAATTGCTTATGGGTGATTCCATCAATTCTAAAGCTTTAACCCATTGACAAGCATATCATCTTCACTTTATTGAAGTTTGATTTTGTCAATTACCTCTTTGGACATACTTAGCAAAATAATTGCTTCTAGTTTGAGATTTCTTCTCTCTCTTCCTCTTAAGTTACTTAGTAGGTAGTGATCATATATACATTGGTGTTTCTTTCCTTTCTACTAACCTTTGTGTAGCATGTCACCTTAGCTCACAAACTTGGTTCCCCAAGCAAGGGGGATCAACCACCAAGGGGGAGCTACTAGCAAAGTTCGATGCACTTCAAAGACTTATGCTAACCTTTTTGCTACGACAAAGGGGGAGAAATGATAGTGATAAACTAGCTAATAATTCCATAGTTTGTGTTTATACGTAAATGAGTTTATCGTTTGTCGTAATCAAAAAGGGGGAGATTGTTAATGCAAGTAATGCCTAAAAACATTATTAGTGTTAACTAATCTTTCTTAGTTTTGATCACAACAAACCATACAACACATTTTGTGTAGAAACACAAAATGAATTATTTAACTAACACTATCATCAAGGTAATAATCATATCACTAACCTTTCTTAATCATACTTAGTGATCATCAAAATTATTATCCTTAAAACTCACTTTTGCTAATAAGACAAAAGTATTTTTAATAAACTTTCTTTTTTAGAAAATGTCTTATTAAAATGGAAAATGAAAATTTGAAAATGGCATATTCCAAATGCTGTTAGAATATCCTTTGAAGGGTTTAAATACCTCAGATATTCCCACCCCACTAAAAGACAAAAAACGGAGCGGAATCTAGTGGCGGTACCTTAAGTACCTAGGCGGTACCTTATCGATAAGGTACCGCGCACAAAATACCGTTATAGATCCGTTATACTTTGTCTCCTTTAAATAGTGGGTCAAATCTCATTTTCCAGCAAGCCTCTTAGACGATTTTCTCAGCCCTCTTTCTATTTTCTATAGCATAATCATTAGTAAATGATCACTTAATTTGTTAAGGATGTTTACATATGATTATCCTCTTGATCCCCTCCTTTACCATGTCCAATAAGAAGATCACTCACTCACTAGTGTAGTGATAAAGATGAATTTATGAGCTAGTCATATTCATCATGATACCCCTTTTTGTTTTAGGTCAATCCAATGTATTTATGAATACTTGGACTAGTTGTGTTCATCCATGTTATTTGTGGATACTTGGATTTGTTGTGTACATCCATTGCATATGTGTTTGCTTGGATTTGTGTTGTGTAAATCCAAGCTACATGTGTGTACTTGGATAAGTCTAGTTGAGTTGTAATAGATTTGATTAGTAGTTCTCACTAAACTATAAAGTGATGTGGTTGTGTCTTGTGAGTTCTCACTAAACTTTAAAGTGATTAGTAGTTGTGTTGTGTGAAGTTCTCACTTAGCTTCAAAGTGAAGAGTCGTGAAGATTGGTTCTAGCTTTCGATTAGAACTCGACATCTAGCCTTGTGTCGTAAAATGGTGAAGTAGGCAACGTCGTGAAGATTGGTTCTACCTTTCGATTAGAATGTTAGGTCAAAAGTTGATGAGTCAAATCACTATGGAAACAAGAAGGACCAAATATGGCATTAGGAGAAACTTCAAGCTGGTGGACAAAATACGAAAGTTTCTCCTACTACAAAACTTTCCACTGCTGTGAAGATTCCCCTGCTATATACTAAAAAGATGGAGATTTGGTCAAGTAGTGATAAGAATGAATACTTCTGTTTTGATTTAGTCATTATTATCTTATTTAGTTTCCATGTATACCTGGGTTCCTTAAGTTATAAAAGGAACACCAGACCGTAGGTTTATTCATCAATTCATACTACTCAAATGTAACCTACAGAGTCTTTGACCTCTAGGCATGGGATTCAATGTATACATGCCTAGAGTGGTTTGTGTTAATCATATATAATACAAACCCTTTGGGAATTATTCATCTTTGTTAAACATCTTATTCATGATCATTGTTCTTATTCCGCTATGTTATCATATGAATGTGATCAACCTAGATAAAACGGTTTTTACTGTTTGAGTCTAAAGATCTTGGATTCAACATGTGGTATCAGAGCCTGGTTGCTCTTGATATCTAGGAGAATCAAGATGTTTTTCGTGTTCGTTGCTATGAAGATCTAGGGTTTATGTTAAAACCCTAATTAATTAATTTTTGAAGCTGTCAAGAAACAAATCAAATAAAAGACGACATGTCTATCAATATGTTTATAGCGATTGTTTATAGGCAGACGTGAACGCTGGTGATTCAATGGTTTGTCGTTTTCTTGTTCCTATAATAATGCTACGAAAATATTGAACAAAGACAGTGATGGTTTGTCCAATCATAATGGAAGGTTGCGTGAGCAGGTCCAAGGGGTTTGATATGTGTTCACATGGGCAAATAGCTTTTCGTTCTTTTTATACGTATTTAATTACCAATATGATTAATATTTGGCCATTTGAATAAAAAGAGGTGCGTGTGGTTGGTTTTGCAATAAAAAAGACGTGGGATAATGAAGCAAAAACAAAAGGTACGCATAGATTTCAAGGTGAAAACGATTGGCTATTACTGTTGCTCACATGTGTGTTTGTTTTCTACTTGATGGTTCACGACATTTAAAAAGAAAGGGACGTGTGAGTTTGATTGGATAAAACATTTGCTTAAACTAATTGTAATGTTGATTCACGTGGGATTTGGTGTTCACATGGATTTGATATACAATTAGTGAAACAATTGTTGGATTTTATGTGGGTCCGCTTACTGTGATGGTTCTCACATCACAATGAATGAAACTCATGTGAAGTTATTATATGGGGTTCGACTATTATTAAAAGTGGGTACTGACACAATTAAAGGGGTTCACGTGGGTTAAATATTCATTAATTTATTAATGTTTATTTGATCCTACTGATTGAATGTGACGGCTACAAATTTCAGAGGGCGAATGATGGGGTGTGGCTACAAATTTCACAGCAGGTATATATTCTTTTCTCACAGTAGGGTTCATTTTTAATAGTATTTGTTTTTGTTATTTGTTTTACTGTTATGAATTCATTCCCACTTTATTTGGGTTTGCGCAGTTAATAACAAAAACAGGGGCATTAAAAGTTCCCCCTGCTTTTGAAAAAGTTTACCCTGCTTTCATTAAAAGTTCCCCCTGCTACGATCCCCCTGCCTTCAATAGTTCCCCCTGCTTTCATTAATAGATTCCCACTGTTTTTGAAAGTTCCCCCTGCTGTCAGATATGATTTTTGGGACAACAGTGTTTTGGAGTTTGGCATATTCACATCAACTGGTATAATGGTATAAAGGCTTGATTTATTTTCATGATTGTGAAGAATAATTTTTGTGATGATATTGACGTTTGAGGTAGATTTTCGCGAATTGGTGTTCTATTATATCTTCTACTTAGCAGGGCATGAAGATAACTTGTAGGTGTTTTTAAGTTGTGATAAAGACGTGATAAACAGGTAGTTGGGTACGAGATCATTCTTAAGACGCTCTATGCTCGTATTCGCTATTATATGTGTCTCATTTACAGGGTGAGGACTCATCTTATCACGAGGCTTCCACTCATTATTGCCGTGAGTTTTGGGGCCTACTCATAATAGCCGTGAGTTTTGGAGTCACATGGTTAGTACAAGACATGGAACACGAGGTTAGGTTATTATACCTCAGCATCAAGATTTTTATAATTATTTTTCTTCATGATCATTATACATAGCCTACTGAATTAGAAGATGTTGGGTCAAAAAGTTGATGTGGCAGAAACTCAAAAATGAAGAAAACGTGAAGTATTTGTCTAGGCGTTGACAAGAGCATTCCAAGCGTTGACAAGAGTTATTTAGGCGTTGATGGAATCAAGCATTGTCAAGAGCAATCCAAGCATTGTCACATGCAATTCAAGCATTGACAAAACGTAGACAAAAGAAGCTAATGGAAGCTTCTATTTAGATAAACATGCAAAAGATATTCTGCATAAGTTTATTTAAATAGAAGATTTACTTGTTTATTCATTCTTATCTCTTGTAAACCCTAATCCTTACACTATAAAAGGAACCAAGGGTCATAGGTTTTATACAATATCATTCATTCACAATGTAAACCTAAAGTGTGTGTCGCACTAGACGTGGGATTCAATGTATACACGTCTAGTGGATGTTTGTTATTAATATAATGAACATCCCATTTGTTTTAATTCATGTGTTCTTTGTGCCCAAACACCTTGTCATGATCATTGTTCTTTTCCGCTATGTTATCATATGAACGATGATCAAACCTAGATATATGGTTCCTAACCATTGAGTCGAACGATTATAGGGATCAACAATTGGTATCAGAGCCTAAGGCTCTTGATATCTAGGTACAACGAGGTGTTCGTGTATGGTGAAGAAAAGAAAAATTCGTATGGAGTTTTTCTGGACGTTTTTGTGTGCGCAGCAGTATTCAGAAGGTCATAACTTTTGATCTAACCGTTGGATCGTCACGAAATTTTAGATGTGTGTTCTACATACATAGATCTAAACATCCACCGGAGGGATTGTCGATTTTTATCCCCAGGCAAAAGTTATTAAGCGTCGAAGTTGGCTGATGGCAGATTTTCAGTTTTTCTGCTTTCACATGAAATCATGAACTAGGGTTCTTCAAACCCTAGATCTATTTAAAAGCAGGAAGAATTGATGTTCGTGGCTGTTAAAACGTGTGAAGATACACGATCTTAGGATTATTTACAAACCCTAATTAGGGTTTCGGTACTCAAAGTGTAAAACACTAGATCTGGACGTATTACAAAGAAGAATTCACGTATGGTTTTCATGTGGAAATTGTATTCTCTACATACTGGTGCATTGTAATCTCGTGAGTCTTCAATTCCCATTGGTGGAGGTTTTTGCATTCACACGGCCAAAAGAAGCCCTAATATTTGTTATCTAGCTTTGGATCTCCTACATGCTTGTCTATTGTTCTTCACGTGGGGATACAAGCCCTTTGTTTCTCATTGGTGGAAGATATTAGTGTTCACACGGTGGTTAGTTATTGATTGGTTTACATCGTTTGTGTTCACACGATCAGACATGGAAGCAAGGATGACAAATATGTGTTCACACGGTATATGATTTCTTATTGGTGGAAATCATATGTTTACACGGTTTATTTACACGAAACAAGGAAAAGATAACGTTGATACGTTTTAATTCAACGTTGACAAGTGCAAAGATGTGGACGCTGACAAGGTTTAACATCAACGCTGATGTTTGAAATCTTGACGCTGACAGGAAGGGTTTCGACGCTGACAGGAATAAGTCAACGCTGACAGCGTTGACAGTGTTGTCCGAGATATGTTCTTCAAACGCTGATACGCCTTGTCCGATATCGGGTAATGAATGTGGATATTGGACAGTAAGGGTTCTCGGATAACAAACTGATTGCTGCTGTTTGAGAAAACTGGTACGTTTTAAGCACACAAAAAGGAAGATTATACACACAAAGGTACATGGAATCTCCGTTTTAATATAAAATATCATGTTGATATTTATGGCTCGGATATTTTTAAAAGGAATTAATGATTTTAAGGCGAGTTAGCAACCATTCATGAAGAATTTTATTGGATTATGTAATCGGGATAGCCTTGTGAAAGAGTTATTCGTTAACAGCTTTTACATATGAAGATATTGACTTGTCATGAAGAGGTGTTAGCTTAAGGGGAAGAATTCTTATGGGAAGTTTGATGATTGAAGAAGATTTTCGCGAGTTTGTGTTCTATCATATCTTAAAGTCATGGACTTCCAGCCACTGACTTTAAAGGTAACTTGTTCGTGCTTTACATGGATGGTGATGAAGACTTGTCATAACACTTGAAGGAGTTACATTATCGTGCTCAGTGTCTCACAAAGGATGAGAATATTGACAAGGGATCGAGGTCTACTTATATTTTTTCTTCTGGTATAAGTTCTTCATCACATGGATAAACAAGACATGGAACATAGGTTTGTGGTATTCTACTTCTGCATCAAAGACTACTTTAAGTTATTTTTCTTCAGGATCATTACATAGAGCCTACTTCTGGAGAATCTTCAACATTGCAACATTGTTTACTTCCTTGTTGATGTGACAAAAAGGGGAAGAAAATACATGCTACACTTGAGGGGAAGCAATCTGAAGATCATGTACAACTTACAAGAGATATACATAGAGTTTTGCCACTATCAACTAGGGGAAGATTGTTGGGTCAAAAAGTTGATGTGGCAGAAACTCAAAAATGAAGAAAACGTGAAGTATTTGTCTAGGCGTTGACAAGAGCATTCCAAGCGTTGACAAGAGTTATTTAGGCGTTGATGGAATCAAGCATTGTCAAGAGCAATCCAAGCATTGTCACATGCAATTCAAGCATTGACAAAACGTAGACAAAAGAAGCTAATGGAAGCTTCTATTTAGATAAACATGCAAAAGATATTCTGCATAAGTTTATTTAAATAGAAGATATGCTGAGATGTATAGAAATACTAGGTCACCAAAAAGCCAAGTTAGTGATCATGGAACAGGCTTCTTTGCTTCTAGACCTAAGACTATGTCTAGAAAAGCTTGTTATACATGTGGTAGCTTCTCACATTTGGCCTACAAATGTGTCAACGCTTCCAATGTCAACGCTGATAGGAACCATTTCAGCGCTGACAAAAGTCAACATAGGTCAAACACTGTCAGACCCAATACCTTTGTGAACAAAAGTTCACAAGTTGTTAGACCAACCCCATTCTTTTCTAGAGGGTCTAACACACAAGGCCTAAGACCTTTTCAAAAGTCAAACACTTGGTCCAATAGGCAATGGGTTCCTGTAGCAAACCCTAGGTTCAACGCTGATAAGAGCAATCGGGGCGCTGACAAGAGAAATTTCAGCGCTGACAGACAAACTGCTAAACCTAGGTATTTGCAACCACAGGGAAATAGGTCTAAAGCTTCTACTAGCTTAACATGGAGACCAAAACAAGACCAAAACCCTAATTCTACTGGTATTTCTATGACATGCAACAGGTTTCATTATATTTCTAAGGCATTGTCAACACCAATTGGGGTTAACTGGGAATTTCATTCAAACAGGGATGAAAATGGGGTTGTTATGAGAACCAAGTCTGTTCTTGTTGAACAACCAAATGAATCCAAGTATTCTAAGGCTTGGGTTCCCAAAGAAAACTAATGTGTTTTCTTTATGTGCAGGGCATTCAGAAGAAGATCAATGATTATGGATACTGGGATAGTGGATGCTCAAGGCACATGACAGGAAAGGAAGACTATCTGACCAATTTCTCTCCTATTCAAGATGGTGATAAGGTATACTTTGGAGGGGGCTACGGCACCATCACTGGAAAAGGAACCCTTGTCACCAACAATCTACGGTTTGAGAATGTCTTCTTGGTAAAAGAACTGGATTATAATTTGTTTAGTGTATCACAAGTGTGTGATAACAAAAATAAGGTTCTTTTCACAGATACTGAGTGCTTGGTGTTAAGCAAAGATTATAAGCTCCCTGAGGAGAAATACATAGATTTTAGAACACCAAGGCATAAAGACATATATAATGTGAATCTTAATGGAATTAAGGTAAATAATAAAATGTCATGTCTATATGCTAAAGCCTCAGTAGATGAAAGTAATCTTTGGCACAGGAGACTAGGGCACATAAACTTTAAGAATATCAATAGACTTGTGAGGCTTGGTTTAGTTGATGGTTTGCCTGAAAAGGCTTTCCACAATGACCACTCTTGTGTTGCATGCCTTAAGGGCAAGCAGCACAAGGTCTCATTCAGGTCTAAACAGGTGCACTCTAGTTCTAAACCACTTCACTTATTGCATATGGACCTCTTTGGTCCAACTAATATAGAAAGTTTGAAGGGTAAATCATATTGTTTTGTCATTACTGATGATTACTCCAGGTTTACATGGACTTTCTTTTTAGCCAAGAAAAGTGAAACTGCCCTGAGTCTGATTAATTTCATTACCCAAATTGAAAAGAAGAATGGTAATGAGGTCAAAATTATTAGAAGTGACAATGGGGGTGAGTTTAGAAATCAGTTGTTAGATGATTTTTGTGCCAAGAAAGGGATTACTAGGCAGTTTAGCATAGCTAGAACCCCACAGCAAAATGGGGTTGCTGAAAGAAAGAATAGGACACTTATTGAAGCAGCCAGAACCATGTTGGCTGATGCCCACTTTCCTATAGCCTTTTGGGCTGAAGCTGTTAACACGGCTTGTTATGTTCAAAATAGGGCATTGGTCAACAAGATACATAATAAGACACCTTATGAATTACTTTGGGGAAGGAAGCCAAATATTGGTTTTCTGAAGCCTTTTGGTTGTCATGTAGTTGTTCTAGAAACTAGTGAGGCCCTAGGTAAATTTGATTCAAAAGGTGATGAAGGCTACTTCATGGGTTATTCAGTGCAGAGCAAAGGATATAGAGTTTACATTAAAAAGGAAAAACGTATACTTGAAAAAGTACATGTTAGGTTTTTAGAGAGTAAACCTAGTGATCCTGAGAGTGGTCCAAATTGGTTGTTTGACTTAGAACCTTTATCTAGAGCTTTAAATTATATGCCTGTTACTGATCCAGACATTGTGAAGGTAACTTCAAGTGTTTTGGAAAAGAGAATTGGTAATGTTTCAGGTATACAGGTTGCTAAGAAGGATGGACCACCAGCAGTTACATCATCTCCCACACAAGAATTTGTTACACTTCCTATATGGACAGATGAGTATTATGCTGCTGCTACTGCTGCAAGGAAAGATAATGGTGGTGTTCAAATACCACCAAATACAAACATGCATGATTCTTCAGGTGCTGACAAAGGGAAATCAAGCGTTGACACTACCAATTCAGACGCTGATGGCTCCAACGCTGACAACACCAGTTCAAGCGTTGTTAGCCCAAACGCTGATAAACAAGGATCAGACTTTGGAGACACCTTTACACAGCTTTTCTCTTCTCATTTTGAACAAGGTGGACCTTCTAATGTCCATGAAGAGATCTCTGTTGATCAAGAAGAATCTGAAGAAGATATTGGCAACATGGAGCGTGAAGTTGAGGACACCAGACTTTTTGAAGGATGAGTTCTCACTTCCACAGCTAAGGATCACCCCACATCTCAAATCATTGGTGATGTTATGGCTCCAGTTCAGACAAGAAGATCCCATCAAGGTCTTGGTGGATTTATTGCCAATATACACAAGAAGGTTGATACCCCTCTTGTACAAGCATGTTTGTTTGCCTGTTTTCTGTCACAGGAAGAACCCAAGAAGATTTTTGATGCTCTCAAGGAACCAAGTTGGGTGGAAGCAATGCAGGATGAGCTTCACCAATTTGCTATACAGGATGTTTGGGAGCTGGTTGATTGTCCTAGATATGTGAGACCAATTGGGACAAGATGGGTTCTAAGGAACAAGAAAGATGAAAGAGGCATTGTGGTCAGAAACAAGGCACGTTTGGTAGCTCAGGGTTATACACAAGAGGAAGGAATTGATAATGAAGAAGTTTTTGCACCAGTTGCAAGAATTGAAGCTATAAGAATTTTTCTAGCTTATGCCTCTTGTATGAATTTTACTGTTTACCAGATGGATGTGAAGAGTGCTTTCCTCTATGGGACAATTGTTGAGGAAGTATATGTCATGCAACCTCCTGGTTTTGAAGATCCTGAGAATCCAGACAAGGTTTATAGAGTGAAGAAAGCAATGTATGGACTTCATCAAGCCCCAAGAGCATGGTATGGTACATTGTCCACCTACTTGGTGGAAAATGGTTTCAAAAGGGGCACCATAGATCAGACACTGTTTACAAAGAAGAAAGGAAAACATGTGTTGCTTGTGCAGGTCTATGTTGATGACATCATTTTTGGCTCTACTGATCCAAAAATGAGTGAGGACTTTTCCAAGCTCATGACAGATAAATTCAAGATGAGTGCAATGGGTGAGATGAACTTCTTTCTAGGTTTACAAGTTCAGCAGAAAGAAGATGGTATCTTCATCTCCCAAGACAAGTATGTAGCTGAAATCTTGAAGAAATATGGTTTTTCTCCACATGAGAAGGAGGCTTCCACTCCTATGGATAGACAACACCCTTGGGGAAAAATTGGAGCTGGAAAGGATGTGGATGTTAGGCACTATAGATCAATGATTGGATCATTGATGTATCTTACAGCCTCAAGACCTGACATCATGTTTGCTGTGTGTGCATGTGCACGCCATCAAGTGACTCCCAAAGAATGTCACCTTTTTGCTGTGAAGAGGATTTTTAGGTACCTAAGGTGTTATCCAGATCTTGGATTATGGTACCCAAAAGATTCTCCATTGGACCTTATTGCATATTCAGACAGTGATTATGGTGGTGACAAGTTTGATAGGAAATCCACAACTGGTGGATGTCAATTTCTTGGGAGCAGATTAATATCTTGGCAATGCAAGAAACAAACAGTGGTGGCCAATTCTACAACTGAAGCAGAATATGTTGCAGCAGCTGCTTGTTGTGGACAAGTCTTATGGATTCAGAACCAGCTGTTGGATTATGGGTATAATTTTATGCATACCAAGATTTTTGTAGACAATAACAGTACTTTATGCATTATTAAAAATCCTGTACATCATTCTAAAACCAAACACATAGAAATTAGACATCATTTTATAAGAGATTGCTTTGAGAAAGGTTTAATACAACCAGATAGGGTAGACACAGAAGATAATGTGGCTGATTTATTAACTAAACCTTTTGATGCTGGAAGATTTCAATATTTGGTAACAAATATTGGAATGGTTAATCTCACTTAATATGTGTTTTTGGAATCTTTTTGTAAAAGTATGTACAGGATAATGCATTGTTATTGGTCTTTATGATGATTTAGATTTTCCACATTATTTTTCTAACACTGACAAAGGTAAATGCAACGCTGTCAAGTGTTATTTTGCCATTGTTGGAGATATTATTGTCTAACGCTGACAAGAGTTCCTTCAACGCTGATAAGTGTTGTCGGGACGCTGTTAGCAACAAATGTTAGTTTTGTGGTTTTCATCTAAATGTGCAGGTAATGGTAGCTTTATGCCATTGGATACAGAGTTGCTTATGGATCTTTGAAGAGCTATTTGGACATGTTTTGTTTATGGATGATGGTTGGAATATTTATATTCCTATCTTGACATAAATTTTTTAATGTTCATATTTTTTTTTTTGAGAACTCATGTATCATAGTTTGAGGGGAGGTTTAAGGAACCTTTAGGACTCTTGGGTATTCTTAGAATACTCTCATCACAATTCTAGATTGTGTCCACTGGTGAATATGGGTTAGTTTTTCTGAACCATGAGGCACTGTAGCATGCATAGTATATCAACTTTGCATGCTGCCAAGACATTTTTGGCCTAGAATTGGTTGTGGTCTGTTGGGAGGCTTGGGAATCCTTTTGATATGGGTTTTACCTGGGAGTAACAAGGATTTTATGAGGTAACTTGGTTGTTAAGAATTTTGGTTAGCAAGGGACACTAGAGGACTGTTATGTCTATCTTGCTTATGCAAGTGTGCATAACTGGACAGTGCTTGCCGCCCTATGATAATTATCAGCTTTTGGTTATCTTCTCTAGGATAAATTACTTGTTAAGGTCATTTTTCACTTTTTAAAACAATTTTATTTTTGGACGCTGACAAGATTTTTTCAAGCGTTGTTGTGACCAAAATGGACGCTGACATGGCTTTAGGCGAACGTTGACAAGATTATAGCCGTTGGGCGTTGATGGGTTATATTTGACCGTTGACAAACAATGGGACCTACCCAGTTGTAACTTTTTGACATATTTTCAAGACGTAATTTTAGGAGTTGTTACTTTCATTAAATGCATGAGATAACTTATAAACTTTTTCAATATTTTCATGATTGATTTTTGAAAATCTTTGCCTATTTTTGGGCCAATCACGTGCATTCATCCACTCCTATAAATTTGGCTCCTATTTTAAACAGGGTATCTATAATTCTTGTCTAACACTTTTCTCTTATCAACCTTCATCTTTTATACATCAAATTAACAGCTTTCATCAATGGCACCAAGATTTAACTCAGCAGAATTGGATTTGGGGTTCAAGTCTCAACACAACATGATTGCTTATCTTGTTGCTGATAATACTTTGTTCCCTCAATACACACAGATGGTAGAGTATTTGAATGCATCCCCATTAAGGTATGCTCTTTCTCATGCACCACTCATTCCAGTCACACACATTAAACAGTTTTGGAACACTGTTAGTTCCTCAACAGTTAATGGAGTGACAACATTGACTTCTATTGTACATGGGAGACCTTGGGTGGTTACTGAGGCCTTGGTACGCCAGGCCTTGCATCTTAATGATGCTGATGGTATAACCATTCTTCCCATCTCTGAAATAGAACAAGGGCTAAGGGCTTTGGGATACCCTATTCCTGATGAAGGTACTCTTAATAAGTACCATAAGCAGGAATTTCCCCCAGCCTGGAAGTACCTAATTCACATTCTCCTTCAATGTTTGAGTCCCAAATGTACTGCACACAATGAGATCAATAGATCCATTGCATCTGCTATTGTGTGTATTACAACAGGGCAAAATTATAACTGGTCTAAAATGATTTTTGAAGGAATGTGTAAAAACAAGGGGACAAAAATGACTTTAGCTTATCCCCGTTTTCTGCAAATGGTTTTTGATGCTCAAAGATATTGTTCAAGGGATCACAATGACTTTTATAAGATCCCTGAACAAAAGAAGGCTATTTTTACCAAGATAAATTCACCACCTCATAGAGACCTACCATTAACCCCAGCCATGCTTGCTGTTATTGCAGCAGCACAACCCCAACCAGACCCCCAACCTCATATTGACCCTCAACCACAACTTGAACCTATCCCTGAACCTTTACCCTCACCTGACCAAATGCAAATAGACCAAAATCCCTTCGACGCTGACACATCTAATGTGGGCGTTGATATGCCTATTTCAACCGCTGACACCCAACCATCACAATCCCAAACACCCCTTAACCAACCTACATCTACACCATCTTCTACACCATCTTCCACACCACCAGAATATAGGTTGATTAAACGCCAAAGGACTGCTGGAGTGTTCTCCTCTGGTGGTCCTAGCCATGTAGCAGAGAGAACCACCACCACAAGTGTGGCTGGTGACCTGGATGAGGCTGAGACTATTGGTTCTGGCTTAGAAGCTGGCCAAGACAGTCCCACCATAATTAAGTCCTCATCCATGCCCAATGAACCTGACTTGGGAGGTCAAATCCCCATTTTGGAAGAGGGCAGACTGGAACCAATGACGCTTTTAGAATTGACGGCTGTCTGCATTAGCTTACAAAAGCAAAATGCAGACTTAGTACAAATTGTCAGTAACCAAGGCCTTGAACTCAAAGATTTGAGGGAGAGGATTGTTGTTTTGGAGAGTGCTCATTCAAGGGGAGGTATGGAGGAGTCTTCCAAAGGGGAGGAAGCAAGAAATCTGAGTGATAAGAGCAGTCAAGATGGTCAATCTTTGGATATTGCTGAAGCTCTTACTACATTGAAGGAACAAAAAGGTTTTGATACGTCCTTAATCTCTCCAACCAATTTAAATTTATCATTTACAGATATGTTGAGGGAGGTTACACAAGGCGCTGAGGGAAAATATTTGAGTGTTGACAAGGCAAGTTTGGACGCTGACAGAAGTATTTTGGGCGCTGATAGAGGAAATTTGGGCGTTGACAGATATGCATATGGAGGTGATGTATTCCAGTCATCATCTATCATCAAAGATGTTCCTACTCAGGTATTATCATCTACCTTACCAACAATTGAACCAACAGATAAGGGTAAGGGTAAGTTGGTAGAAGAAGTTGTTCCAAAGAATGCAGCTCAGGTTGAATTTGATAGAAGATTGGCTGAGCAAATGATGGAACAAGGTGAGAAGGAAAAGTCACCATTTGTTGTGACTTCTAAAGAAGAAAGTGATGGAGCTAGCTCAGACTCAAGCGTGATGATTGTTGAACCAGAAAGACTTGAGTATGGTGATGAGCTTGCTAGGGAAAGGCTGAGAGATTTGAAGTTGCAAATTGATTTTGATATGCCAGAGGTAGTTCAAATGTACAATTCTTGGGAAGAAAGCTGTATGGATAATCCAGACTTGACCATTTCAGATCAAATATGGGGTTTGGAAATTCTTCTTAGAGTTCAGCAGGATTGTAAGGTGATGCTGAAGTACAAGGCAAGCAACATTCTCTCTGAATTGAAAAGGGATAGAAGGAAGCTCTACTTTATGTTGCTTAAATGTCATGGAGTTGGATGGACACATCAGAAGCTGAAGGCTTTGACATTTGATGAATTGGAACATAGGGCTTATCCTATTTGGGTGAAAGTGCAGGAAGAAAACACTTTCAGACTTCTTTCAGATGAAAGAAAGGAGCAACTTGCAGAAGAGATGGCAATCAAGAAAGCTATGATAGTTCCTAGACCAGTAAAGAAGGGATTTATTCTTGAGTTTCCAAAAGATATGAATCAACTATATCCAAGTGAAGCAATCATTAGAAAGAGCCTCAAGCTCTCCCCATTAGAAGCTTCAGATATGGTGCATGTGTTACCACTAGATTCCAGGAATCCAATAGTAAGTTATGAGGAAGATGAATGTGGATTCTGGAAAATTGGAAGATTTGGCAAGGAGGTACACACTTTTACCACTCTCATATCTTTATTTGCAAGTTGTGACAGAGAAGACTTGGTAGACCTTTGGAGGTTACTAGAGACCAAGTATGAGGCTGAAGCACCAACTTCAGCCAATGGAATAAAACTTTGGACCACATTCAAAAGAATGTGTGGGACAAAAGAAGAAGATCCTGAAATATGGAAGGATCTTGAGGATGACCTCAGTGGTCTTCAATGGAGGTTATATTCAGCTGCTGGTGTATACCATTTGAGTTCTACAAAGTTTGCTGAGTATTTACTTGTAGATGCTCAGTATTTCATATCCAAGGCTGTTTTGGAGAAGATGAAGGACACCCAGTTGGAGATAGACTATACAAGTGACGTGGCAAAGAATTTGATCAGATTTATTTATTACCAATATGATAAGGTTTGTCAGACTCCTCCAAGTTCTTAATGTTTATTCAGAAACTTGATCATAAGAGTGGATATCAAGTTTAGGGGAGGATTGTTGGGAATAAATTTAGGCTAGAACACTTGAACGCTGACAAGAACAACTTAAGCGTTGACAAGAGCAAAGTGAGCGCTGACAGCATAAGCGTTGACAAGATAAAGTCAAGCGTTGACAGATTGAAGACAAGCACTGATGGAAGATGTGAGCTACACGTATATTATATTCTAGATTACTTCTAGTAAGGATAGAAACGACAATGTATTTTCTATGTTTATCTTTACCTAGAATAGTTGATTCGTAGCTTATTGTACAAGACTTCTTGTTCTATAAAAGAAGATCTTTTAGGTTAATGTTGAATATCAGTTTTCATAGTATTCGCAAGTTAAACCTTTCATTGTAATCAACACGATTATTCTAATACAAGTGAAAGTTTGTTTAACATCATTGTGTTTTAGATCAAGTGTTAATTCCGCATAACACTTTGTTACCTTATTCATAAGCAAAGGTTTCTCTACGTGTAGTACTTGATTTAATCTCGTATACACAAAGCTTAATCGATCTAAGTTTGGGATCAACAGAAGATTCATAAATGACTAGCACACTTTAAGGGGAAGCTCATTTGATAAAGTGTTAGTCATTCACATACAACATTGAGGTGAAGGTTTTTGCTACTACTCATTGATATTACTACAACTAGTGTGAGTATCTATTGCTCAAAATCATTTTTTATCTGATCTATGTGCTTCTTGGAGGGTATTTTTGAAAAGTAGAATACTTGGGTTAGAAGTATGGTATTGGTTGGTAGTTGTTGAAAATCAAGGTTGTTTACATAGAAGACCCCTATTTGATCATGTCAAAAAGGGGAAGTTGTCTATAGAGAGTGTTCAACCTGTCGATCTTTGGTGTTGTATGTTTAAGGGGAAGTGTTTTGACATCATCAACTAGGGGAAGATTGTTGCGTCAAAAGTTGATGAGTCAAATCACTATGGAAACAAGAAGGACCAAATATGGCATTAGGAGAAACTTCAAGCTGGTGGACAAAATACGAAAGTTTCCCCTGCTACAAAACTTTCCACTACTGTGAAGATTCCCCTGCTATATACTAAAAAGATGGAGATTTGGTCAAGTAGTTATAAGAATGAATACTTCTGTTTTGATTTAGTCATTATTATTTTATTTAGTTTCCATGTATACCTGGGTTCCTTAAGTTATAAAAGGAACACCAGACCGTAGGTTTATTCATCAATTCATACTACACAAATGTAACCTACAGAGTCTTTAACCTCTAGGCATGGGATTCAATGTATACATGCCTAGAGTGGTTTGTGTTAATCATATATAATACAAACCCTTTGGGAATTATTCATCTTTGTTAAACATCTTATTCATGATCATTGTTCTTATTCGGCTATGTTATCATATGAATGATGATCAATCTAGATAAAACGATTTTAACTGTTTGAGTCTAAAGATCTTGGATTCAACATAGAACTCGACATCTAGCCTTGTGTCGTTAAATTGTGAAGTAGGAAACATCGTGTAGATTGGTCCTAGCTAAAGATTAGGTCTCGACATTTAGCTTAGTGTCAGAAAATAATGTAAGCAACGATGTAAGGTTTTCTCCGCCGAGAAGGGAGCTTGTGGATATAGTGGAAATCTCGAGTAGGTGTACTCGAGGAGTGGAGTAGAAACGAGGATAGAGCCTCATTGTCGAACCACTATAAATCTTGGTGTCTTCCCACTAGGTTGTCTCCTTCCTTTCTCTTTACTTATTTCATTATCATTTTATTTGCTTATTATTATTGCTAGTGCATTTCAATTGAACCTAATCATTAGGCAACTTAGCTTTAAGTAAAAGATAGTTTTGACACAAAGCAAATTGAAAATAATTTTAATTTGGTCACCAATCGAAGAGAAACTATTCAACCCCCCCTTCTAGTTTCTACATAACTTTTAAACATGGTCACACACATACAAATACTGCCGATGCGGGCTAAACAATTCGAAACCGGCCAAAACTGACCAAAAGGGAACTTAAACTGTAAAAACCGGAGGAAGTTTTAATAACCCGATAAAACCATCCCAAATCCGGGGTAAATGGATTTCCACTATATTTTGATTGTTGTGATCATGTTTTGGGGGCCTTTAACATGTTTTGGTCGGGTTTGGCTCTGTTTTGACTAGGCTTGGAGGTTACAAATTAGCTGGTGAAGTAATATTGGTTTCACTAGACAAGGAAATCATTAAGTCACACCATGTATTGGTATTAAAGATATGAGTGAACTCCAACAACATTTATCATTGTTTGATCAACACAAAAATGATATTCAAAGGTGGATAATATACCAAACAAATGAACAAAACATCTCATGTAACCAACTCTTGCTTAACGATCCCGGGACTTAGAAATGTCATATTAATAATTTTGTCTATGATTGCCAAGTTAATTTATAATCTATTATTAATAACCTGACATTACTAGTATGATTGAAATAAACCCTAGAATGTAAATGGGTCGGACCTGAGCAAAAAAACCATGTCCAAAAAAATGTGAAAAATTGATAAAAATGAAAATATCTCATAAAATATAGTGTTTCGGGCCTCGAAATTTCCGTAACCAAACAAAGTTAGGTTACAACTACGTTCCCCTCGTTTTGGCCTTCGATTCGCCTCGTCCCGCGCCTGAAACGGACTTCTATAACCTAAGTTATGACATTTTAAAAGAAGCACTTTTCTTCACGTGATATTGGGCTACCAAAAACATTTGGGCTCTATCTTCTACACTTGTACGTCCATCAAACCTTCCAAACCAACCAAAATAGACAAAAATGGAATTTAAGCGGGTAAACCGGGGGAACTCTGAATAATACGGGCTAACAATGCCAAATCCATGGAAATACAATTTCCACTTAGGTTTGATTATATTGATCAAGGTTTAGGAGTCTTTGTCAGGTTTCGGTTGGGATTAATTATGTTTTGACCAAACTTAAATGTTACAAATTAGGTGGTGAAGTACATGTTGTTTTACTAGACAAGGAACATCGTGATGACACACAATCAAATGATATTAAATATATGGGTGAGCTCTAACAACATTATCTTTGTTTCATCAACAAAACAATGACATTGATTTTCCTTAGGAAACCTACAAATATGGATAATATACAAAACTAATGAACAAAACATAACATCTATCAACATGTTCTTAACTATGCTAGGACTTTGAAAGGTAAAATTAAAAAGTTTCACTTATATTGGAAGTTTAATTTTTCATGTATTATTTAGTTACATGACCTTGTAAGTTAGATTGAATTTTAGCTTATGGATACTGGTTCTTGGGTTCACCATGATCACTTCTTTTCTTACTTAGGTTATGTATATATTTTCATCGTCACATAATAACTTAATAACTTTTAAACATGGTCACACACATCCAAATACGGCCGATGCTGGCTAAACAATTCGAAACCGGCCAAAAATGACCAAAAGGGAACATAAACTGTAAAAACCGGAGAAAGTTTTAATAACCCGGAAAATCCATCCCAAATCCGGGTAAATGGATTTCCACTATATTTTGATTGTTGTTATCATGTTTTGGGGGCCTTTAACATGTTTTGGTCGGGTTTGGCTATGATTTGACTAGGCTTGGAGGTTGCAAATTAGTTGGTGAAGTAATAATGGTTTCACTAGACAAGGAAATCATTAAGACACACCATGTATTGGTATTAAAGATATGAGTGAACTCCAACAACATTTATCATTGTCTGATCAAGACAAAAACGACATTCAAAGGTGGATAATATACCAAACGAATGAACAAAACATCTCATGTAACCAACTCTTTCTTAACGATCCCGGGACATAGAAATGTCATATTAATAATTTTGTCTATGATTGCCAAGTTAATTTATAATATATTAATAATTACCTGACATTACTAGTATGATCAAAATAAACCCTAGAATGTAAATGGGTCGGACCTGAGCCCAAAAACAATGTCCAACAAAATGTGAAAAATTGATAAAAATTAAAATATCTCATAAAATATAGTGTTTCTGGCCTCGAAATTTCCGTAACCCAACAAAGTTAGGTTACAGATACCTTCCCCTCTTTTTGGCCTTCGATTCGCCTCGTCCCGCGCCTGAAACGGACTTCTACAACCTAAGTTATGACATTTTAAAAAAACACTTTTCTTCACACGATATTGAGCTACGAAAAACGTTTGGGCTCTATCTTCTACACTTGTACATCCATCAAACCTTCCAAACCAACCAAAATAGTCAAAAATGGATTTTAAGCGGGTAAACCAGGGGAAAGTCTGAATAATACAGGCAAACCATGCCAAATTTGTGGAAATACAAATTTCACTTAGGTTTGATTGTATTGATCAAGGTTTAGGAGTCTTTGTCAGGTTTCGGTTGGGATTAATTATGTTTTGACCAAACTTAAATGTTACAAATTAGGTGGTGAAGTACATGTTTTTTTATTAGACAAGGAAAATCGTGATGACACACAATTAAATGATATTAAATATATGGGTAAGCTTTAACAACATTTATCTTTGTTTCATCAATAAAACAATGACATTGATTTTCCTTAGGAAACCTACAAAGATGGATAATATACAAAATTAATGAACAAAACATAAAATCTATCAACATGTTCTTAACTATTCTAGGACTTTGAAAGGCCAAATTAAAAAGTTTCTCTTATATTGGAAGTTAATTTTTAATGTATTATTTAGTTACACGACCTTGCAAGTTAGATTGAATTTTAGCTTATGGATACTGGTTCTTGAGTTCACCATGATCAATTCTTTTCTTACCTAGGTTATGTATATATTTTCATTGTCACATACTAACTTAATAATTTTTAAACATGGTCACACACATCTAAATACGGCCGATGCGGGCTAAACCATTCGAAACCGGCCAAACTGACCAAAAGGGAACTTAAACTGTAAAAACCGGAGAAAGTTTTAATAACCCGGTAAAACCATCCCATATCCGGTGTAAATGGATTTCCACTGTATTTTGATTGTTGTGATCATGTTTTGGGGGCCTTTAACATGTTTTGGTCGGGTTTAACTATGTTTTGACTAGGCTTGGAGGTTGCAAATTAGATGGTGAATTAATATTGGTTTCACTAGACAAGGAAATCATTAAGACACACCATGTATTGGTATTAAAGATATGAGTGAACTCCAACAACATTTATCATTGTTTGATCAAGACAAAAACGAAATTCAAAGGTGGATAATATACCAAACAAATGAACAAAACATCTCATGTAACCAACTCTTGCTTAACGATCCCAGGACTTAGAAATGTCATATTACTAATTTTGTCTATGATTGCCAAGTTAAATTATAATCTATTATTAATAACCTGACATTACTAGTATGATCGAAATAAACCCTAGAATGTAAATGGGTCGGACCCGAGCCCAAAAACAATGTCCAACAAAATGTGAAAAATTGATAAAAATGAAAATATCTCATAAAATATAGTGTTTCGGGCCTCGAAATTTCCGTAACCCAAAAAAGTTAGGTCACAGCTACGTTCCCCTCATTTTGGCCTTCGATTCGCCTCATCCCGCGCCTGAAACGGACTTCTACAACCTAAGTTATCACATTTT
Source organism: Glebionis coronaria (assembly GCA_025667525.1). NCBI lineage: Eukaryota > Viridiplantae > Streptophyta > Magnoliopsida > Asterales > Asteraceae > Glebionis > Glebionis coronaria. The sequence continues at coordinate 489,633 of JANFOE010001223.1, forward strand.
TAAAAAAGCACTTTTCTTCACGCGATATTGGGCTACCAAAAACGCTTGGGCTCTATCTTCTACACTTGTACATCCATCAAACCTTCCAAACCAACCAAAATAGACAAAAATGGATTTTAAGCGGGTAAACCGGGGGAAAGTCTGAATAATACAGGCAAACCATGCCAAATTTGTGGAAATACAATTTTCACTTAGGTTTGATTGTATTGATCAAGGTTTAGGAGTCTTTGTCAGGTTTCGGTTGGGATTAATTATGTTTTGACCAAACTTAAATGTTACAAATTAGGTGGTGAAGTACATGTTTTTTTATTAGACAAGGAAAATCGTGATGACACACAATCAAATGATATTAAATATATGGGTAAGCTTTAACAACATTTATCTTTGTTTCATCAACAAAACAATGACATTGATTTTTCTTAGGAAACCTACAAAGATGGATAATATACAAAACTAATGAACAAAACATAACATCTATCAACATGTTCTTAACTATTCTAGGACTTTGAAAGGTCAAATTAAAAAGTTTCTCTTATATTGGAAGTTAATTTTTAATGTATTATTTAGTTACACGACCTTGCAAGTTAGATTGAATTTTAGCTTATGGATACTGGTTCTTGAGTTCACCATGATCACTTCTTTTCTTACCTGGGTTATGTATATATTTTCATTGTCACATACTAACTTAATAATTTTTAAACATGGTCACACACATCTAAATACGGCCGATGCGGGCTAAACCATTCGAAACCGGCCAAACTGACCAAAAGGGAACTTAAACTGTAAAAACCGGAGAAAGTTTTAATAACCCGGCAAAACCATCCCAAATCCGGTGTAAATGGATTACCAATGTATTTTGATTGTTGTGATCATGTTTTGGGGGCCTTTAACATGTTTTGGTCGGGTTTAACTATGTTTTGACTAGGCTTGGGGGTTGCAAATTAGATGGTGAAGTAATATTGGTTTCACTAGACAAGGAAATCATTAAGACACACCATGTATTGGTATTAAAGATATGAGTGAACTCCAACAACATTTATCATTGTTTGATCAAAACAAAAACGAAATTCAAAGGTGGATAATATACCAAACGAATGAACAAAACATCTCATGTAACCAACTCTTTCTTAACGATCCCAGGACTTAGAAATGTCATATTACTAATTTTGTCTATGATTGCCAAGTTAAATTATAATCTATTATTAATAACCTGACATTACTAGTATGATCGAAATAAACCCTAGAATGTAAATGGGTCGGACCTGAGCCCAAAAACAATGTCCAACAAAATGTGAAAAATTGATAAAAATGAAAATATCTCATAAAATATAGTGTTTCGGGCCTCGAAATTTCCGTAACCCAAAAAAGTAAGGTCACAGCTACGTTGCCCTCATTTTGGCCTTCGATTCGCCTCATCCCGCGCCTAAAACGGACTTCTACAACCTAAGTTATGACATTTTTAAAAAAGCACTTTTCTTCACGCGATATTGGGCTACCAAAAATGTTTGGGCTCTATCTTCTACACTTGTACATCCATCAAACCTTCCAAACCAACCAAAATAGAAAAAAATGGAATTTAAGCGGGTAAACCGGGGAAAGGTCTTAATAATACGGGCAAACGATGCCAAATCTGTGGAAATACAATTTCCACTTAGGTTTGATTGTATTGATCAAGGTTTAGGAGTCTTTGTCAGGTTTCGGTTGGGATTAATTATGTTTTGACTAGACGTAAATGTTACAAATTAGGTGGTGAAGTACATGTTGTTTTATTAGACAAGGAACATCGTGATGACACACAATCAAATGATATTAAAAATATGGGTGAGCTTTAACAACATTTATCTTTGTTTCATCAACAAAACAATGACACTGATTTTCCTTAGGAAACCTATAAAGATGGATAATATACAAAACTAATGAACAAAACATAACATCTATCAACATGTTCTTAACTATTCTAGGACTTTGAAAGGTCAAATTAAAAAGTTTCTCTTATATTGGAAGTTAATTTTTAATGTATTATTTAGTTACACGACCTTGCAAGTTAGATTGAATTTTAGCTTATGGATACTGGTTCTTGAGTTCACCATGATCACTTCTTTTCTTACCTGGGTTATGTATATATTTTCATTGTCACATACTAACTTAATAATTTTTAAACATGGTCACACACATCTAAATACGGCCGATGCGGGCTAAACCATTCGAAACCGGCCAAACTGACCAAAAGGGAACTTAAACTGTAAAAACCGGAGAAAGTTTTAATAACCCGGCAAAACCATCCCAAATCCGGTGTAAATGGATTACCACTGTATTTTGATTGTTGTGATCATGTTTTGGGGGCCTTTAACATGTTTTGGTCGGGTTTAACTATGTTTTGACTAGGCTTGGGGGTTGCAAATTAGATGGTGAAGTAATATTGGTTTCACTAGACAAGGAAATCATTAAGACACACCATGTATTGGTATTAAAGATATGAGTGAACTCCAACAACATTTATCATTGTTTGATCAAAACAAAAACGAAATTCAAAGGTGGATAATATACCAAACGAATGAACAAAACATCTCATGTAACCAACTCTTTCTTAACGATCCCAGGACTTAGAAATGTCATATTACTAATTTTGTCTATGATTGCCAAGTTAAATTATAATCTATTATTAATAACCTGACATTACTAGTATGATCGAAATAAACCCTAGAATGTAAATGGGTCGGACCTGAGCCCAAAAACAATGTCCAACAAAATGTGAAAAATTGATAAAAATGAAAATATCTCATAAAATATAGTGTTTCGGGCCTCGAAATTTCCGTAACCCAAAAAAGTAAGGTCACAGCTACGTTGCCCTCATTTTGGCCTTCAATTCGCCTCATCCCGCGCCTAAAACGGACTTCTACAACCTAAGTTATGACATTTTTAAAAAAGCACTTTTCTTCACGCGATATTGGGCTACCAAAAATGTTTGGGCTCTATCTTCTACACTTGTACATCCATCAAACCTTCCAAACCAACCAAAATAGAAAAAAATGGAATTTAAGCGGGTAAACCGGGGAAAGGTCTTAATAATACGGGCAAACGATGCCAAATCTGTGGAAATACAATTTCCACTTAGGTTTGATTGTATTGATCAAGGTTTAGGAGTCTTTGTCAGGTTTCGGTTGGGATTAATTATGTTTTGACCAGACGTAAATGTTACAAATTAGGTGGTGAAGTACATGTTGTTTTATTAGACAAGGAACATCGTGATGACACACAATCAAATGATATTAAAAATATGGGTGAGCTTTAACAACATTTATCTTTGTTTCATCAACAAAACAATGACACTGATTTTCCTTAGGAAACCTATAAAGATGGATAATATACAAAACTAATGAACAAAACATAACATCTATCAACATGTTCTTAACTATGCTAGGACTTTGAAAGGTCAAATTAAAAAGTTTCTCTTATTGGGAAGTTTAATTTTTAATGTATTATTTAGTTACACGACCTTGCAAGTTAAATTGAATTTTAGCTTATGGATGCTGGTTCTTGGGTTCACCATGATCACTTCTTTTCTTACTTGGGTTATGCATACATTTTCATTGTCACATCTAACTTAATAACTTTTAAACATGGTCACACACATCCAAATACGGGCGATGCGGGCTAAACCATTCGAAACCGGCCAAAACTGACCAAAAGGGAACTTAAACTATAAAAAACGGAGAAAGTTTTAATAACCCGGTAAAACCATCCCAAATCTGGGGTAAATGGATTTCCACTGTATTTTGATTGTTGTGATCAAGTTTTGGGGGCCTTTAACATGTTTTAGTCGGTTTTAGCTATGTTTTCACTAGGCTTGGAGGTTGCAAATTAGATGGTGAAGTAATATTCGTTTCACTAGACAAGGAAATTATTAAGACACACCATGTATTGGTATTAAAGATATGAGTGAACTCCAACAACATTTATCATTGTTTGATCAAGACAAAAACTACATTCAAAGGTGGATAATATACCAAACGAATGAACAAAACATCTCATGTAACCAACTCTTGCTTAACGATCCCGAGACTTAGAAATGTCATATTACTAATTTTGTCTATGATTGCCAAGTTAAATTATAATCTATTATTAATAACTTGACATTACTAGTATGATCGAAATAAACCCTAGAATTTAAATGGGTCGGACCTGAGCCCAAAAAAATTGTCCAACAAAATGTGAAAATTTGATAAAAATGAAAATATCTCATAAAATATAGTGTTTCGGGCCTCGGAATTTCTGTAACCCAACAAAGTTAGGTTACAGCTACGTTCCCCTCGTTTTGGCCTTCGATTCGCCTCGTCCCGCACCTGAAACGGACTTCTACAACCTAAGTTATGAAAGTTTCAAAAAACACTTTTCTTCACGCGATATTGGGCTACAAAACACGTTTGGTTTCTATCTTTTACACTTGTACATCCATCAAACCTTCCAAACCAACCAAAATAGACAAAAATTGAATTTAAGCGGGCAAAACCCGGGGAAAGTCTGAATAATACGGGCAAACCATGCCAAGTCCGTGGAAATACAATTTCCAGTTGGGTTCGATTGTATTGATCAAGGTTTAGGAGTCTTTGTCAGGTTTCGGTTGGGATTAACTATGTTTTGACCAGGCTTAAATGTTACAAATTAGGTGGTGAAGTACATGTTGTTTTATTAGACAAGGACCATCGTGATGACACACAATAAAATGATATTAAATATATGGGTGAGCTCTAACAACATTTATCTTTGTTTCATTAACAAAACAATGATACTGATTTTCCTTAAGAAACCTACTGATGAGACTGCTTTTATACATAGTCTCGTCGTCCAAATAGGGCTTAAAATGCATAAAATATCATCAAAATACCCATACATATGCTTGTGTTTGTTGCTTGTGTATTTTAGGTACGGATATTGAGGGAATGACAAAAAGATCACAAGAATCAATCAAAAAGGAACACGAGAAACGAAGCCGCACAATGAACCGGACCCGAATCATGAATTTCCAAAGAAGACCTTGAAGACTTGAAGATTGGCAAGATTGGTCCTTCATCTTTTGAAGACTTGGCAATTTATACCCTTGCAATACTTACTATTTGCATTAGGGTCCCTAAATTATCAATATATAACAAGACAAGCCCTTGAAGAATGCAATATTTTAATTTATGATCCTTGATATAAATTTGCAAAATGCATGTGCCAAAACTGACAAGTTGCTGAAAGTTGTTTACAAAGGATTTCAAGTTTTAGCTAATTTAAAGAGAAGTGACAACACACTTGGAACTTGGGGGCCAAAACTGCCTAGAAAAACAATCTCCCCACCACCTATCCCAAGCTGACACGTCACCTCCCACTCACTCTCACCCAATCAGAACTCTCACACACTCCACGTCATATCCCACTTTGTCTATTTATTAACTGATCTTTAAATCAGTTTAATATTTGTTAATTTTGGTGGCAAACAACATTTTTTGAAAACTAAATCCCACTTAACAAATTAAAACACCACCTGCTTATTCATCCTCACCCATAAACCCTAAATTAATCCCACACCAAAACAAGGGGTTTTTGACCCTAACTCTCTAGATCCTGAATTAAGGGTTTTCTTAACCTAAACCCACCCCAAGATTCCCCATCACTTTCACCTATGTGAAGAACCCAGCCTCCCCTGACCCACGTTTTGCTCCAAGACAAGATTGCACCAGGCATTGGACGGCTAGGATCCTTTGGCATGCTCCCTAACGACTTATTTCAGGTCTAAGATCATTCTAATCCAACTGGCTCATCACATGTCCAATTTGACCAAGATTTGAACAAGAAGACCAAGGGCATTTTTGGATCAGTGAATTAGGGTTTAGGTTTCAATTTTTTGTATTATTTTATTTAAGCATTCTAGAATATTCCATCAGTTAGTATAAAAGCCAAGTCGACTTGTGACTTTGGCTTTGTTCCAGTTTTTGTTTTTCTGCATTTTGTAATTCCTTTTTAAAAAGTAATGAAAGTTGGTATTGTTTCAAACCTGTAATTCCTTTTTATTGTTTTAAAAGTTGGTGTGTGCAAGAAAAACAAGCTGAGTTCCATATTGATTTGGTGAAATATTTTGTTAACTGAGTTTTCAAATAGGGAAGTCTCAAGTTTTGGAAATCTGTTTCTAGGTTAGCAAATAGGTTCAAAGTCCACATAAGCTGTTTTATTTTGGGCTCTCATATGACCATAGGACCTTGATATCTTGGAGATATCAAGATTCAGTGCGTATAGTCCCTGGGTAAAAAGGTTGTGAGGTGAAAACCTTTTTGCTATTTGTCCCATTTGTTATTCACTTTTACTGTATCAAAAGCTACAAAGCCAAAAGCTTGTAGCATTTGATATTTGAATCTGCTATTTGGTCTTGTGGTGTTGTACAGGGAAGTGTCCATTCATCACAACAGGTTGTGGATTTGTTACTTCATCAGCAACCTTAACTCAGCCCACTTTCTTTCAAGGCACTCCTGGCTTGACCTAGTTGTTGGTCAAGCTCAGGAGATCTTAGCTGACCCTCACTAGGATGCAAAGTGAGGGAGGTGCTCACTCTCTTTCATTTCCTCTTTTTCTTTCTTAAATTTTATTGAAAATCTGCTTGCAACATGATATGCATGAATTTGGTGATTATTTGAGTGATTTCTGTTTGATTAAGTCTATTTAGGTTTGTTATGCATGCTTAGATAGGTTAGAGTTAATTTGGATTGAGTTTATAAACATTTGGTTTGTTAAAATTCATTTTTAGTAAGTTAAGGGGTGTTTGGGATAAAGATTTTAGCTACAAAGTTGTCGATCAGTTGACTTGAGATCTGCCATATCTCATTTAATCCATCAGAATTAGCCTATTGTTATCTTTGGTTTTGATTTTGGTTAGGTTTTATAGGATTTGCATGATTTGTTTTTGCTTAGACCTGCTAAATTTGAGTATGCCCTTAATTGCCTAGATTTGTAGCTGAATCTTGCATTTGATCTTTGTTCTTTGATAAGATTTAGGGTAATTTAGGATTGTGTTTAGTTTGTGTGTGAATTGGGTTGGTTTTCTGCTAGTTTGTGCCTGTTGAAGCTCACTTATAAGCCAACTGCATCAGCTAGAAGACCTTATGCTACTTTCTGATTTTCAACTTATTGATGTGCCATGTGTATGTGATATTGGTGTGGTTACTTGTGTTTTTCTTGCTCAAATAGACTCCCTACACTCAACTGAGTGTAGGGGTGCCCCCATTGTCCATCAAAATCCACAAATCACCAAGAACAAGCTCCTCTTGTTCATCTTTTCACTTGTGAAGATACGTTTTCTTTGTGTTCATCAAGCAAGCTACTCATATGGGCACATTTTTTATTTCATTTGGATTAATTCTAGTTTAATTTTTATATAGATTGTGTTTTGGAGTTGTGTAAGTTCCTGGGATTTAAGTTTTATAAAAAGAAAATAAAAAAGAAAGTGTTGAACAAAAAGGACGTGGCCAGGACTCGAACCTGCGCCACTCCTCTCACACACCAACGTGATAACCAGTTGCCCTAGGGTATTTGACTGATTATCACTTGGTTTATTAAATACTTAAGGTATTTGTGTTTGTAGCTTATTTAAACAAGCAGTTTAGTAATAAGCTGTTTGTAGCTTATTTGTTTTAGCTTTTCACCATTTAGCATTTTTCCCTTGTTCTTTATCAAGTTTAGGATTTTTTGGCTTAAAAATATTATTTTTCACGTGAGTAATTAATTTATTAGGATTATTTTAAGTTTAAATTTTAGAAAGTAAATAAAAAATAGGAAAAAGTGTTTTAAAAATCTGGAAAAATAGTTTTTAACTTTTTAGCAGTATTTTAGAGGTTTACATCAATTAAAGTTTTCAAATTAACTTATTTTTGATTTTATATGATTTTAGGGTTTTTAACCAACTTTATAAATTGATATAAAATTATTAAAAAGGTTTTGGAAACTTTTGTTTGCATTTTTGTCTTAGTTATATTTTTCTAGATTTTTGGTAATTTTTCAGAATTTTTTCATAAACTTTGAATTTTTTATATTATTTTATTATTATTTTATTATTAAAAATTAAAAGTTAGTTTTTTCTACTTTTTTCATTTTTCCTAGTTCAAATATATAAAGTTAGGAGTTTTGTAACTTTTAGAATGTTTTCATTTTCCTTAGATTTATTTTATAATTATTTTAAGTTTTAATAGTTTTTAATTGTTTTAAAATAGTTTTTATTAATTTTAAAATTTTCAAAATAGTTTTAAATTATGTTATGTTGTTTTAGAGGTTTACAAAGTGATAAAACACATTTTGGGCTTTTTGGTAATTAAATTGATTTTTAAGGCTTTAATTAGCATTAAAAAATCATTATTTAATTAATTAAAAGGTTTGGGTGAATTTTGATTTCTTGTAAACTCTTTATACATTATTTAGGGTTTGTTTGCAATTTTTAGGAATTTTTAGGGTAAAGTTTTAATTTTGGTGCTTTTTACGGTTTTACGTGTACACCTTTTTCGTCTTAGTTTAATTCGACTTCGTAACCGTCATTTTCTTCTTATCCCATTTCTATTTTCTTTTCTCATAACAATAAAATCACAAAGTTAATCATCTCTTAACACAACGCATTAAGCCTCCTTGAGAACGATCCCCATTTTGGGTCATTAGTGCTTGGTTTTCCTAAACCGACACTTAACGCTTGCCACTTTTGCTCTCTTTTCCTAAAGAGTAGTAAAAACACTACATCACTCTTAAACATCGAGGAAAATGTTTAGTTTAAGTCTAGGGGGGTCTTCTATCGAAGTGACCTTACCTATACTTTTTCATTAACCTTCATGATAACTTGGAAATTAATTTTCAAACATTTTTCAAATTTTTGATCTACTTTGGCAACCAAAAATATGCATTCATAGTTTTAGCATCAATCATTTTTCATTTGCATAATACATTTGCATTGTATATATTTATTCTTTTATTTTTCATCAAATATATATAAAAAAAGGAAAAAAAATTATAATAAGGACATGGTTTAACAAATTTAGACTTCTTTGACATATTAGGCCCGCCATGGATATTTTGACTCAACCCGCGTTTGCTTATCCAAGAATTCTCTAGCTAGTATCCTTAACCATGTAGTCATTCATTGGTCTATTAGTCTAAGCATCCACGACTCTCATTAGTTGAGATTTTAAATTTGTGGAGAATGGGAGATGATAGAGTTGAAGCAAGTATAAAAGGGCTAGATAAACTTCATGACAATTATTTGTGGCTAAACCCTTCTCTTTCTTGCCTCTATTTTCTTCGCAGGTATATATGTTAATAAATAATCAAGAACGGTTTTAATTGGTTTGTAGTCTCTTATGCATTTTTGACTAATCATTCATGGTTGGTATAAGTACGTCTTAAGATTCTAAGTTAGAACAATTTATGTGTACTAGACTTATGTCATGCTTAATATTTAGCGGGTGTTTTTCCTTTTATTCTTTTCAACTTTCTTTGTGAGGAATAAAGAAAAATAAGAGCGACTTACTAAAAAAATGAGTGGTTAGAAAAAAAAGAAAAAAAGAAAAAGAAAAGAAAAAAAATAATAATACAAGACTCCCAAGAGGGGCAGTGAAGTATTAATTATAGTAACTATTAGATTCCAATATTACCTTGACGGGTTGCAGGGATTTAATAGTTGCTCCAATCCAATATTACCTTGACGGGTTGCGGGATTGAAGATCCAAGGTCTCAAAAGGGCGGCGGATACAAATTATTGCGTGAGTTTTATTTTTCTTTCCTTAGCGAGTGTTAGCTACTTATTAATGCATGGCATGAGGATTTTACACATAAGGTAAATGACTTATTACTCTTGAGACGGACTTATATTAATTGTGAGCGCTTTTTCATCTAATGGATGAGGGGATTACTTAGGATTAAAACTATGCTTCCTTATTTTTGGATTTTACATTTCTTATATTTCACGCTTCAAATAATGAAAAATTTGCCTTCAAGAAATTTTCTCAAATAATAGCCGGTTCCACATTTAATTGTCATGAATAATTTGATGAACTTATAACTTGTGAATGCAATGATCCCATTTTTAAGCATGGTATGGGGAAAGTGAAACTGGAGGGTGATAAGTATCCATGGTACCAAAGCCCTAATTTAAGTCATTGATTTCTTTATGAGTTTTCCATCAAAACCATTTATGAAAAAATCAAAAATATATAAATAGAATTGTTCTTCTTTGCATTGCATCGTACAAAATCAAATCATGCATCATATAGTGTAGAGTAGTGTAAAAGCATTCCATATTGGCCAAGGTTGGTTAATTATGAGGAAAATGTAAATTTATGCTTTAAAATATAGCATTACATAAGGGCATGGCAATGTTCAATTGTAGGGGATTTGATATGAGTAAAATCTCATATCAATTAATCAACAAATCACCATAAAACACATAGAAAATACCTAACTTTTGTGCTATAAAGCAGTATTATGTGGTATGTTTTGTGTTTGTGCTTAAATAGGTAACAAGGATACAATTTAAAGCAAACAAGAGGAAATCAAGCTCATTTATGATGAAAAGACAAGAGAAGGATCAAAGATGACAAGCCATTTGAAGATGAAGGACCTATCTTGACAATATTCAAAAGTTGAGGGACTTAAATGCAAAGTTTGGAAAAAGTCAAGATTAAGGTCAAACATGGTCAAACTTCAAGTCAAGTGAGTCAAATAAGCAAGAATACAAGTCAAAGGACTAAAATTGCCATTAAAATGAAGAAAGGAGCTCAAATGAAGAAGCTGTTAAAGTCCAAGGGCTGAATATGTTAAAGTTGCTTATACTTTGGCTTCATCCGTGTCACACTCCTTTCCACCAATCTAAACACAAGAAACAAAGGGTGCGGATTGCCACCTCCAACACCAGCTCACCAATGCATTAAATGAACGAATCCAAGAACAGTGGGGCGTACTTACTTCCCTTTAGCCAATAAAAACAAGCCATGCAATAATCCATTTATCCAATTACGGATAATGATCCGTGTGTGAGGCTAAGGACGAATAAAAACATGACATGTGTCATTTCTTTCAAGCAAATAACCCATGATCGATTTGGAGCTCCAATTCATTTCATGAAATACTTTCTACATGAAAACTACTCAGAATGAGATGATGAATCCAATTGCACATCTTAATTAGACTAAAGATCAAAGCATAAGAAAACCCATTTTGTGTTCTTGGAGTCAAATCCACAATTCACCAGTTTGTGACACCTGGCATCTCCCCATTGGATCAGACACGTCGACTACCCCAACAACTCATCATCAAACCTCTATAAATAGTAGTTAATCACTTCATTTTCAGTGTGTAGTTAAGTGTGAAAAAACACACACATTAGTTTTTCCTCTCAATTCTGTTCCTTCATTCAGTTAGATAACAACTCTCAAGTGCTTGAAAGACACTTAAGAGTTTGTTAGATAGTTAGTTAACTGTTGTAACCTCTTTTCCCTACTGATAGGTGTGTAAACACCCATCCTTTTACCACTTATTTCTTGCTAAAACAAGACCAAAACGCGTGTTTAATGTCATTTGTTTGGAATTATGCGTGGTTTGTGTGTTTGTTGTGTTTTCAGAGCCGACCGGATAAATATTGAAGAAAACATGGGATTGCACGGGTTTTATCGAAGAAAAAGACGAAAAGACAAAGTCTATAGTCCAAGAGATGCAAAAGATTTGAAGTCAATGGGCCTATTTGAAGATTTATCGAAGAAAAGGACCAAAGATGGAAGATTTACATATGTCGAAGAAACTCAACTCTAATAAATGAAGAAATTAAAAGACGAGTTGAATTTATTCGAAGACAAATCTCGAATCGAAATAAAAAACGTCGACTTTTCTGAAAAGACGAGAAGACAAAAAGAAAGAGAGAAAGCCCACTCACCAAACCAAGCCAAGCACTATAAATACTCCTCCCATTCACATTTTCAACAAATTTTTCTTTCTGTTATTCTTTTCCTGTTTCGTAGGAACCAACTCCCTTAAGGAGGTGGTTTTCATTTTCTTTGATTTCTTCCACAATCATGTAAGTTTGATCTTTCCATTTTGATTGTTTGAATCTGAATCATCAATACAAGTTTACATTTAATCTTTATATCATCTTGTTCTTCCTTTTCTTGTTGATTAATAGTTCTAAGGTTTTTATTTTATTGGTTTGATCTTAAAAAGTAAGTGGGTTTTATGTTTTTGTTGTTTTGGATTGATGTTTATCATTGGTAAATGATTAGTGGTTAAATTGGTTTAAGTTTTGGTTGAAATCTTGGTGGATTTTTGGGTTAAATTCGTGTATTTAACATCCCCTGTTCTTCGCACCTTCACTTGCCCAGATTCCGAATCAACATAAGATTCTGGATCAAGGGTTTTGTAATTTTATTCTAGATCAAACTCGTTGGTTCGGAATATCTTTTATTCCGGATCAACTATTATATTCCGGATCAAGTCCTTTGGTTCGGAATATCCAATATTCCGGATCAGCTATAATATTCCGGATCAACTCTATATTCCGGATCAAGTTTTATTCCGAGTAAATTAATTATTCTGAATCAAGCTTGGTTTTTAATTATTCCGCATAAGCACATTATTCCGCATAAGAACATTATTCCGGATCAAAGAATATTCCGCATGAAGGCCATTTATTCCGGATAGAATTTTATTCCAGATCAACAACTACATTCCGGATCAACTATTATTCCGCATGAAGCAATCATTCCGCATGAAGCAAACATTCCGGATCAACACCTATATTCCGGATCAAGCCATTATTCCGAATGAAGCAGTTTTCCAGTTTTATTCCGCATGAGTTGATTTATTCCGCATGAGCCAAAATTCCCAAATATTCCGGATCAAGCTAGTATTCCGAATCAACTGTTTTCCAAGTTTAGGTATTTACTGTTTGATTTTCATTTTAGTTTTATTTTCAGCAATTGCTATTAGTTTAATTTTATTAATTCTCGCATTTATCATTTTAGTAGATTTAGACCAAAGCTCCCCCTTTTTAGTCACCAATTACAACAATTCCACTTTTAACCGTGATCGATTCGAGAAGATACCGAGAACGAAACAACGACATATACAATTGGGTACGAGCAACACGAACAAAGATCTTGCAACAAACCTTTTTTATTAACTAACCAAAAATCAGTTATTAAAATGGCGCCGATGCCGGCTCTTTTCGTAAGGATCAACGGTTTCTTGTGAGAAAAATTGGATTTTGGGATCCGTTCTTTCGGGAACGTTATTTTCAAGCACAAAAATTTTCAAAAACCCATAAAAATATAAAATCTTCAAAAATACAAAAACATTAAAAAAAACCTATAAAAACCAAAAATATTTTCTCTTGCATTTTCTTTTTAGTGTATGTGTACTCGATCAACGTCTTATTCAGAGCCCGAGACTCTCAAAGATTTAGACATGTCCGGTGTACACAACAACAACAATAATAATCCACCCCACCCCAACAATAATAATCCACCCCACCCAAACATGAATAATCCACCCTTACCCGACCTACGAACCATGGAGGAGCTATGCCAACCTACGATGAACGGACGTGGAGGCCCGATTGCGCCGATGCATATCACGGCTCAGGAGTTTTCGTTGAAGCATCACATGATCCAACTAGTGCAAACTAACCCATTTCGCGGAATTCCGGATGATGATGCCAACAAACACCTCGACAAATTCATTACCATCACCCAAAGCATGAAGTCCCCCGGTGTTTCTATGGATGACCTTCGCCTCTAACTATTTCCCAACTCGCTTTCTCACCATGCCAAAAAAGGTTTGACCGTCTCCCAAAGAATTCTATTCATACTTGGGACGACATGACTCAACGCTTTTTGTCGCCCTACTTCCCACCATCCATGGTCACGAGCCTTCGTAACCAAATTAGTGGATTCATGCAAGACAATGATGAATCGCTCTTTGATGCTTGGGAACGATACAATGATTTGATCGATCGTTGTCCAAATCACAACATGCTCCCCGCCACTCTCATTGATACTTTCTACAATGGTCTCACTTTTCGTGATCGTGACACGATCAACGCCGCCGCCGGTGGTACTTTTATGAAAAGGAGACCGGAGGAGTGTAGAGAGTTGATTGAAAACATGACTACTCACCACAAGAATTGGGATTCATCCGCATCCTCAAGATCTAATCAGAGAGTCAATGTTTCATCTACTTCTTCCACCACCGACACGTCCGTCATGGAACGTGCTATTCTTGATATTAACAAAAGTCTCCAAATTTTGACTTCTAACCAAACTCAACAAGCTAAAGCCGTTGCTATTTCTTGTGACACATGTGGTGGTCCTCATTCCTACAATGATTGTCCTTCTACTCAAGGCAATTTTTCTGAAGACGTTAACGCGGCATACGGTACTTATCCCACAGGAGGCTATTAAGCTCGTCCTCAAGGAGACCGTAGCTTGCTAAGTTATCGTTCAAACAACTATATTTCTCCACCCGGTTTCCCTCCTCCAAACCAAAACCAACAACAAAGCTATAACCAAAACAACCAATCCCAACCTCATGCTAACAATCAATATCAATCCCAAAGAAACCCATACCCACCTCAAGGAAATTCTCAAGCTTACCAAGCTCCACCTCTCAATCCACCGATGGCATCGAATCCAGACGTCGAGACGTTCATGAGGACTAATAGAGAGATGGTGACGAATCTTCAGAGTCAATTCGTCAACTTGAAGGGGGAAATGGCGAAACAAGGGAACGATATTCGAGCCGAGCTAGGGAATGATATGGCGAAACAAAGCAATGATATTCATGCAGACATGAGAGACTCTTTCAGCACTCAAGCGCTTAACATACGTGATATGATCGGTTCGCTCTTCCAAGGTAATCAACCCTCTTCTTCGGGTACTCTTCCGAGTAACACCGTTGCGAATCCAAGAGGGGAGATGAAAGCAATCACCACTCGTAGTGGAAAAGGTTATACGGAACCCGAGCTTCCTACACCTCCACCCGTGATTGTGAACAAGGAAAAAGAGCAACTTTCCCCATCTCCTTTGCCTTCTACCCCCATTCCCCCACCAACCGTGGTTATGAGTGATCCTACTCCCCTAAAGCCTTCTTCTTCATCCAATATACCTTATCCTTCAAGGTTGGGGAAAGAGAAGCAAAAGAGCAAGGATGATATTCAAGTTTCAAACTTTCTAAAAATGTTTAAACAATTGAATTTTAACATCTCCTTTGCCGAGGCTCTCGCTCACATGCCTAAATACGCGAAGATGTTTAAAGATCTTCTTAGTGACAAGGAGAAGCTTCTTGACATTGCTCAGACCCAACTTAATGAGAATTGCTCCGCCGTTCTCTTAAGGAAATTGCCCACCAAACTTGGTGATCCGGGTCGCTTCTTGATTCCTTGCAACTTCCCGAGAGTAGAGAATTGCATGGCCCTAGCCGATCTAGGTGCCAGTATAAACTTAATGCCTTTAAGTGTTTGGAAGCAATTATCTCTCCCCGAGCTAGTCCCCACCAAAATGACTTTGGAATTAGCTAACCGTACGGTTGCTTATCCAGTGGGGATAGCCGAAGACGTCTTTGTTGGCGTTGAAAAATTCACCTTCCCGACGGATTTTGTTGTCGTTGACTACGAGATGGATCCTCGTGTTCCATTAATCGTTGGACGTCCCTTCTTGAGGACCGGTCGCATTCTCATTGATGTAGCCGCAGGCGAAATAATCATGAGAGTTGGTGACGATAAAATTATCTTAAACATGGGTAAGATTTCTAAGCAACCTTATTCATATGAGAGTGTTAATGCTATTGATGTTCTCGATGAGGCTTGTGAAGAACACTTTCATGATGCTTGCAAAAGTACTCTCTCTTCTCTACCCAATGTTGAGACCGTTTCCTCAATTGCTCCGTCATTGACTCCTTTTGGAGAAAGTGACTTGGATGATTTCGAAGCCAGCTTGGGTCCTCTCGATCTTAAGTATGATGATTCTTCCACCGATTGGGATGAAGACATTCGTACTATTGAGAAACTTCTCAATGGAGACCCGTTTTCTCCTCCTTCTCCTAAAGAGGTGACTAATGATGATCCATCGTTAGTTACACCATCTATTGAGGATCCTCCTACTCTTGAGCTTAAGGACCTACCTTCTCATCTCGAGTACGTTTTCCTTGAAGACAACAAGAAGTTACCGGTCATCATCGCAAAGGACCTGAAAGAAGAAGAAAAATCCCGACTTATCGTCGTGTTGAAAAAACATAAACGAGCTATCGCTTGGAAAATCTCCGATACTCGCGGAATTGATCCTCACTTTTGCACACATAAAATTCTCATGGAGGACGACTTAAAGCCCACAATTCAAATCCAACGAAGGGTGAATCCTAAGATCCATGACGTTATCAAAAAAGAGGTTATCAGACTTCTTGATGCGGGCATGATTTATCCTATCTCGGATTCACCATGGGTTAGTCCAGTCCATTGTGTGCCTAAGAAAGGCGGAATCACCGTTGTGCCCAATGCAAACAACGTTCCTACATGTCTCGTTACTGGGTGGAGAGTTTGTATAGACTATCGCAAACTTAATGACGCCACGAGAAAGGATCATTTCCCTCTTCCTTTTATGGACCAAATGCTTGAACGATTAGCGGGTAATGAATATTACTGCTTTCTTGATGGTTTCTCGGGTTATTTCCAAATACCCATCGATCCCCAAGATCAAGAGAAGACAACATTCACTTGTCCCTATGGCACATTTGCGTACAAAAGAATGCCTTTTGGCTTATGCAATGCCCCCGGGACTTTCCAAAGGTGCATGTTGGCTATTTTCCATGACATGGTTGAGCAAACCATGGAAGTCTTCATGGATGATTTCTCGGTCTTTGGGGATTCCTTCTCTTCTTGCCTTGCCAATTTAGAACGTATGCTTAAGCGGTGTGAAGATACTCGCCTTGTTCCTGAATTGGGAAAAATGCCATTTTATGGTAAAAGAAGGCATTGTGCTAGGACACAAATCTCTAAAGCCGGTCTTGAAGTCGACCGTGCTAAAGTAGATGTTATAGCCAAATTACCTCCACCTTCAACCGTGAAGGGTGTGAGAAGTTTTATGGGTCATGCGGGATTCTATCGTCGATTCATTCAGGATTTCTCTAAAATTGCTCGCCCGATGACCCACCTCTTAAAAAAAGATACTCCTTTTATCTTTTCTAAAGAGTGTATCGAAGCCTTCAATCTTCTTAAGGATAAGCTAACTAAGGCACCGGTCATGGTTACCCCTAATTGGGAGCTACCCTTTGAGTTGATGTGCGATGCTAGCGACTTTGCTATTGGAGCGGTTTTGGGCCAAAGAGTGAATAAACACTTCCAACCAATCCATTATGCTAGCAAGACAATGACTGGAGCTAAATTGCATTACACGACAACCAAAAAAGAGCTTTTAGCTGTTGTCTATGCTTTTGAAAAATTTCGCCCCTATCTTGTCTTATCTACCACCATTGTATACACGGACCATTCCGCGTTGAAGTACTTGATGACTAAGCACGATTCTAAGCCAAGAATTCTTCGATGGGTTTTAAGCCTTCAAGAATTCAACATTGAAATTCGTGACAAGAGGGGAGCTGAAAACCTAGCCGCGGATCATCTTAGTAGACTTGAGGATCCATATCAAGGGGATCATCCGAACAAAGAGATCAATGACTCTTTTCCCCTTGAGACCTTAATGTCTATAAATCTCAATCTGGATGACACCCGGTGGTTTGCTGACATTGCAAACTACTTAGCGGGTGGTGTTCTCATCAAAGGGTTAACATCCCAACGAAAGAAAAAGTTCTTGAATGATGTCAAGACCTATTTTTGGGATGACCCTTTTCTATTCAAACAATGCGCTGGCTTGATTATTCGCCGATGTGTTGACGGACCGGCCGCTTTGGAGATTCTCAAGGCTTGCCACAAAGGACCCACCGGTGGTCACTTTGCTCCCAACTACACCGCCAAAAAAGTGTTTGACTCGGGATTTTATTGGCCCACCATTTATCGTGATGCTCACGAAATGATTAAACATTGTGATGCTTGCCAAAAACAAGGCAAGATCACACATAAAGATGAGATGCCTCAAAATTTCATACAAGAATGTGAAATCTTTGATG
Source organism: Glebionis coronaria (assembly GCA_025667525.1). Classification (NCBI taxonomy): domain Eukaryota; kingdom Viridiplantae; phylum Streptophyta; class Magnoliopsida; order Asterales; family Asteraceae; genus Glebionis; species Glebionis coronaria. Next base: position 507,801 of record JANFOE010001223.1, read on the forward strand.
TATGGGGCATCGACTTTATGGGGCCATTCCCTTCCTCTAAAGGCAACAAATACATCCTTGTCGCTGTTGACTACGTTTCTAAATGGGTTGAAGCCAAAGCTTTACCCACTAATGACGCGAGGGTGGTTTGTAATTTCTTGAAACAACTGTTTACTCGATTCGGTGTTCCTCGTGCTATAATCAGTGACCGCGGGACTCATTTTTGCAATGATCAATTTGCAAGACACATGGCTAAGTATGGTGTCAATCACCGTCTTTCCACCGCTTATCATCCTCAAACCAACGGTCAAGCCGTGATATCCAACCGTGGATTGAAGCGAATTTTGGAACGTACTGTGGGAGAGCATCGTGCCTCGTGGGCCGATAAACTTGATGATGCTTTGTGGGCTATCCGTACCGCCTATAAGACACCGATCGGTTGTACACCTTATCATTTTGTGAAAGGGAAAGCCTGCCACCTCCCCATCGAGCTGGAACATAAGGCATACTGGGCCTTAAAGTGGGCTAACTTCGACATCAACAAAGCCGGTGATCTTCGCAAGATTCAACTCAACGAGCTACAAGAATTGAGGAATGAAGCTTACGAGAACTCATTGATCTACAAAGAGAAGACCAAGATTATCCACGATGCTAAAATCAAGAACCGAGAGTTCCACGTTGGTGATCAAGTCTTACTTTTTAACTTTTGGTTGAAGATCTTCTCGCGCAAGTTGAAGAGCCGCTGGTCTGGTCCATTCACCATCGCCAATGTCTTTCCCTATGGCACCATTGAGCTTTCTCAGCCAAATGGGCCCAATTTTAAGGTGAATGGCCAGCATTTGAAGTTGTACTTTGGTGAGGACATCTCTCATGAGATGATTCCATCCCTCACCACGTTTCCCTTGAATTAGTTCGGGACCGAGTCAGGCTCGTGACTTGGTTAACAAAAACAAGCGCTCCTCGGGAGGCAACCCGAGTATCTATCCCCCTTTCTTGTTTTTCATCCTAAGTGTAGGGGGAGCTATATAGGTTGCTTGTGTTTGTATGGTGATGTGATTACAAGGATAAGTGCACTCTCGAAATCTTTGAAGAACCGTGCTCCCATGTTATCCGCAATACCGGTTCTATCTTTCAACAATCGTGATTCAATTTTCTGCATACTCACATTTGAAATTGATCACTTTTGTTGTGAAGAAACTCTATTAACGAAGAGAAGACCATTATCTCAAGAACGTCTCTCAAGATATGAAGTCTGAAGTACATGCCAAATATCGGCCCGAGAAAGGTCTCAAATCGCGAAGCGAGATATGCCAAGATATGAACTTTTTGATATCCCGAGAAGCAGTTTTAAGAGATTTTGTCCTTTAGCTAACTATTAATTAAATCGTCCTACTTTGCTTTCAGCCTAAATAAACTATCGAAATAAGTCCAAAAATGCATCTTCATGATCATTCTGAGACAAAAATAAAATATAAGAGATACACCTAGGAATAAGGGAGTTTAAGCATATAATTAAGCCATGTGTGTAAGTGTTTGAATTGCTAACTTATAATAACAATGATCTCGTTTTTAAGCTTAGTTTAGGGAACGTGAAACTTGAGGGTGATAAATCTTCGCAGCACCAAAGCCCTAATGTAAGTCCTTGATCTCTTTGCAAGTTATTTCCATATAGCTATTTTCAAGTGAAAATGGTTTTCTATCCTTTTGTTTCCTGTAAAGTTTTAATTTCTCTTAGTACTCTAAGTTTTGTTTTAGTAGTATGTTAATAAGGCCAAGGTTGAATTATTATGAGAAAAGTGTAAATTTGCTTTATCACTAAGCATTGCATGAGGGCATGTCAATGGTTAAGTGTAGGGGATTTGATAGGTGTGTAAACACCCATCCTTTTACCACTTATTTCTTGCTAAAACAAGACCAAAACGCGTATTTAATGTCATTTGTTTGGAATTATGCGTGGTTTGTGTGTTTGTGGTGTTTTCAGAGCCGACCGGATAAATATTAAAGAAAACATGGTATTGCACGGGTTTTATCGAAGAAAAAGACGAAAAGACAAAGTCTATAGTCCAAGAGATGCAAAGATTTGAAGTCAATGGGCCTATTTCAAGATTTATCGAAGAAAAGGACCAAAGATGGAAGATTTACATATGTCGAAGAAACTCAAGTCTAATAAATGAAGAAATTAAAAGACGATTTGAATTTATTCGAAGACAAATCCCGAATCGAAATCAAAAACGTCGACTTTTCTGAAAAGACGAGAAGACAAAAAGAAAGAGAGAAAGCCCACTCACCAAACCAAGCCAAGCACTATAAATACTCCTCCCATTCACATTTTCAACAAGTTTTTCTTTCTGTTATTCTTTTCCTGTTTCGTAGGAACCAACTCCCTTAAGGAGGTGGTTTTCATTTTCTTTGATTTCTTCCACAATCTTGTAAGTTTGATCTTTCCATTTTGATTGTTTGAATCTTAATCATCAATACAAGTTTACATTTAATCTTTCTATCATCTTGTTCTTCATTTTCTTGTTGATTCATATTTCTAAGGTTTTTATTTTATTGGTTTGATCTTAAAAAGTAAGTGGGTTTTATGTTTTTGTTGTTTTGGATTGATGTTTATCATTGGTAAATGATTAGTGGTTAAATTGGTTTAAGTTTTGGTTGAAAACTTGGTTGATTTTTGGGTTAAATTCGTGTATTTAACATCCCCTGTTCTTCGCACCTTCACTTGCCCAGATTCTGAATCAACATAAGATTCCGGATCAAGGGTTTTGTAATTTTATTCCGGATCAAACTCGTTGGTTCGGAATATCTTTTATTCCGGATCAACTATTATATTTCGGATCAAGTCCTTTGGTTCGGAATATCCAATATTCCGGATCAGCTATAATATTCCGGATCAACTCTATATTCCGGATCAAGTTTTATTCCGAGTAAATTAATTATTCCGAATCAAGCTTGGTTTTTAATTATTCCGCATAAGCACATTATTCCGCATAAGAACATTATTCCGGATCAAAGAATATTCCGCATGAAGGCCATTTATTCCGGATAGAATTTTATTTCGGATCAACAACTACATTCCGGATCAACTATTATTCCGCATGAAGCAATCATTTCGCAAGAAGCAAACATTCTGGATCAACACCTATATTCCGGATCAAGCCATTATTCCGAATGAAGCAGTTTTCCAGTTTTATTCCGCATGAGTTGATTTATTCCGCATGAGCCAAAATTCCCAAATATTCCAGATAAAGCTAGTATTCCGCATCAACTGTTTTCCAAGTTTAGGTATTTACTGATTGATTTTCATTTTAGTTTTATTTTCAGCAATTGCTATTAGTTTAATTTTATTACTTCTCGCATTTATCGTTTTAGTAGATTTAGACCAAAGCTCCCCCTTTTTAGTCACCAATTACAACAATTCCACTTTTAACCGTGATCGATTCGATAAGATACCGAGAACGAAACAACGACATATACAATTGGGTACGAGCAACACGAACAAAGATCTTGCAACAAACCTTTTTTATTAACTAACCAAAAATCAGTTATTTCCTACTAAATCAATAAACGCACAAAAATATTCATTCCCTATTCTCATCATCAATTACTCTACTCAATCCTGCATTACTGTTGTTATATTGTGATGTCATTGATCCTAAACTGATCAATGAAGTGTGTTTGAGACCTTTTGGAAGTTACTCAAGTTTTTCTAGCAAGTCCAGTTCAATCCAGTTCCTGTTGTAGCAGTTTGTAGCTGTTTGGGTTGATTTGAACAGAAGTAGCTTTTGGAGGTGTTTAATTGGGTTAATGGTGGTGAATTGGTGGTGTTCTAGCAGATTTTAGTTGGCTCAGCGGCATACTACTCCATCAATGGAGTCTTCACAGCTAAAAGGTACTTTTACTTGTTTGATTTCTTCTAAAATGATCTTTGCATGCTAAGATTCATAGAGTAAACTTTGCCTGCTGCTATGATCATGTGTTTAGCTTTGCTTTAGCTTAATTGTGATAGCTTTGTAATATTTGAGTAATCTTGTAGCCTTAATCTGCATTTTCTTGATTTCAGTTTTATTTTCATCAGTTAAAGGTCTTTGAGTTCATTTTGTGAAGTAGTTTGTTAACAAGTCTGATTTTAGTTCAATTATTCTTCATTTCACACATTAGATAAGTCTTGATAGCAGTCATAGTTTTATTCACTCTTTTACTCAAAATTGCTTTGTAAAATTTCTTAACAGTCTTATAAAGTGGTGTTTGGATTTGTGAGCATTTGTGGTTAAAACTTGTTAAAACCAGTTATACTTGCTCAGTTACATATAGTAAACTAGTGGTAACATTTTTGTTCAGTTTTGAGGTCAAAATATAAGTAAAAAAGGCAATTGGTTGAAAAAATCATGGGTCAAGTTCTGTTAACATTTTCATCTGAAAACTAGCTTAATTCAATCACATGTCATGTCTTCATTACTTAACCATTTTGCTTGAAACCACTTCTCAGTTGTAGTCTAGTATCCAAAGTTTGAGTTTGTAAGAGGAAATTCTACAGTTTTTAGTTTTCAGCAAGAAATAAGCTTTTTAATAAGCTAGAGACCAAATGCAAGTTTCTGTAATGAAAGCTCCACTGTTTTCTTAGATATTCATTTATACTTCATAAATGTGTTCATTTTCTTTCACAGACCTTGTTAGAAACATGTCCTGAGTAGTTTTGGTGATTTTTAGCTTTTTGATATTTTTGGTCAAAGTTTGGTCAAATAAGCACTTTTCAGCTTAAATTCAAATTCCAGCTTATCTAGTGAATCATTTTCAGATTGGAAAGACATTTCATACTCCTTGTAAGCTGTTTAATAAGATTGAGCATTAAAATCTGATTGTGGAAGTCTCATTTTCAAGTTAGCTTATTCTTGGCTTATTGGAATAAACTATCTTTTGCTCTACAAGCTTTTAAGCTGTTTCTTTGTGCATGTCTAGCTGAAATTGGACTTTAAGACTTTTAAAACAAATTAGAGCTTATTTGGTCTGTTATTAAGCTCAAACGAGCTTATTCATTCACTTAGCCCGTTTTTGATAAATAGTTCCAATTAATTGCACATTGGTCCTTTTGGCTTATAATTGTTTGCATTAAGTGTTAAACTTGCAAGTAATTAGGGTTTTCATAAAGTCGGTCCCTTAACTTTCAGTTTTTTGTCAAAATCTGTTAGGAAGTTTGTTAATTGGATAAATTTGTTACAAGTTGGTTAGGATTTACACTTTTAGTCCTTATAGTTTCCGAACTTTACATTTCAGCCCTTGTACTTTCATTTAGTTTACTTTTCAAGCAATTTTACTTTCATTATTTTACATTTTGAACTTTTGTGAATATTATTTGGCAATTGCAAAGTGTTTTACGGATACGTAGGTTTAATATTTTTCACTTTTTACTAGTTGATTGAAATAGACGTAGAATTTCCAAATACCTTAACAACCAAGAACAATTAAAGACTTGAGATTTTTAGGACTTTCAATTTGTCAAGAATCGAGAGAAAACGAACTTCAATATACTCAATATTAACTTCCCACATGCTGAGCAAGAGAAGCTCAAGAGGGACTACCACAACATTTGGCAGATTGCTGGTGAAAACAGCAATGAATTCATGCAAATGTTTCTCCGGTTAGCAGGTTTTCTGGGTCCAGCCGCGGGAACTGCTACGGAGCAGGCTGAGAAGTTTCGTTGGGCACATCTCACTTCGGTTGCCAACAACCTGGTTTGTACTACTTTCACTACAGTGGCACAGGTGGCCGATGCAGCCCGTAAGCTCGAGATGCTTCATGAACGAGAGGAGTTCGGTGATGACAGAGCAGTAAAGAGGTATCTTCAATCACCAATTGTAAACAATTCATTTCCATCAGTATTATTCATTTCATTTAAACCTCTGTTCAACAAATTATATATTCCAGGCAGAAGACTGACGACCGTAAGCCTGCGGCCGCTCAGCAGCAAGCATCCAAGGGAAACGGTCAGAATAACTACCGTTCAGGTTCTGAGAGACGTGGCGGTAACGATAGTTACCGTAACAACGCTAACAACTCGAACAACAACAGGTCCCTACATTAACCTTCTTTCATGTTCAACTATTTTATGTTACGATATTCTGACACTCCAATAATTATTAAATCAGGAACAATGGTAACGGCAGGGATCAAGACCGTAGGGGTTCACAGCCTAACCGTTCTACCTCATCTGGTAAATTTTATACCTTCTATGTAATCATGTTTATGTACCACAATCATGTCTCATGCATGTAATCCTTAGACAGGCTCTCAGATAACTAGGACGCCTGCTGGATGATTCACGCATCCTATCTGTCCTACTTGTTCGCGTAGACATTCGGGTATTTGTCGCCGAGGTACTGGTGGTTGCTTCAAGTGTGGCCAACAAGGCAATCAGCAGAAGGACAGTCGCCAGGTAAGATAGAAGGCACCTCTGGACACGCCGACACCAAGCCACCTCCTACTTCTGGTCACGTGTTTGCTACTACTCGAGATCAGGCGAATAAGACCTCAGGTACTATCACAGGAAGTCTCTTTATGAATGGTTCGGCAACATGTGTTCTATTTGATATTGGAGCGACATATTCTGTCGTGTCCTCTACTTTTGCTGTACGTGTTAGGATTTCCCCGATGCCATTAGATAATGCCTTATGCATTTCCACGCCACTTAGGGACTCTGTACGAATCACTCAAGTGTACAGAGATCTTCCCCTAGAAATTGATGACAAGATCCGTAGAGTTGACACACTTCCTTTGGACATGTGCGACTTTGACTTGATTTTGGGCATGGACTGGTTATCCAAAAACCAGGCCATGATTGACAGCCACACTTATCGGGTTATCTTCAGTGATGTTAAATCTCCAGAGTACATACACCATGTTTTTCTACCAGGGAGGTCAATACAAGTTATTTCATCCATGGAGGCGCGTGCATTGCTATCACACGGCTGTCAGGGCTTCATAGACAATATTCGTGACATTACTACCGAGTCTCCATCGATCCAAGATCAGCTTATTGTGTCAGAGTTTCCTGACGTATTTCCAGATGAATTTCTGGGCATACTACCTGTTCGTGAATTCGAGTTTGGAATCGAGCTCATCCCAGGTGAAGAGCCAATTTCCAAAGCTCCTTACGTATGGCTCCAATAGAGCTTAAGGAACTAAAAGATCAGCTGCATGAACTTCTGGAACGAGGTTTCATCCGTCCTAGTGCATCGCAATGGGGTGTACCGGTACTGTACATGAAAAAGAAAGACGGCAGCATGCGTTTATGTATAGACTATCGTGAACTGAATAAGATCACGATCAGGAATCGTTATCCTTTGCCACGAATTGATGACCTATTCCATCAACTTTAGGGAGACGTGCATTTCTCCATGATCGATCTGAGATACGGCTACCACCAGTTACAGGTTAAAGAGCAGGATATATCTAAGACTGCTTTCCGTATACGTTATGGCCACTACAAGTTCGTAGTCATGCCATTCGGACTCACTAATGCTTCAACTGTCTTCATGGATTTGATGAACCGTGTATTCCATGAGTTTCTGGACAAGTTAGTTATTGTGTTCATTGATGACATCCTAATTTTCTACAAATCTAAGGAGGAACATGAGGAACACCTTCGTACAGTCTTACAGATTCTTCATCAGAAGTAGCTGTACGCTAAGTTCTCTAAGTGTGAGTTCTGGTTAACCAAGGTGGCATTTATAGGCCATATCGTATCTATCGAGGGGGATGACCAGGGATCCTACCAAGGTTGAAGCTATCACTAAACGGCCGAAACCTACATCTGCAACAGAAGTTAGAAGTTTTTTGGGTTTAGCTGGCTACTACCGCAGGTTTATAGAGAACTTTTCACGGTTAGCCTTACCTTTGACTAAACTGATGAGGAGAGAGAAATTTGTCTGGATGGAGGAGCAAGAGAAGAGCTTTGAAGATCTTAAGCAGAAGTTAGTGACTGCACCTATTCTTACTCTCCCATCTGGCTCAGGTGGATTTCAGATATATAGTGACGCTTTAGGAAAGGGATTAGGTTGCGTTATCATGCAACATGGGAACTTTATTACATACGTATCATGACAGCTGAAACCTTATGGATAAAACTATCCTACTCACGATTTAGAGCTTGCAGCAGTTGTTTTCGTGTTGAAGATCTGGAGACATTATCTGTTTGGTGAATTATGTGACATATTCACCGACCACAAGAGTCTCAAGTATATCTTCACTCAGAAGGAACTGAACATGAGACAGAGAAGATGGTTAGAGCTATTGAAGGACTATGACACCAACATTCAGTACCATCCTGGTAAGGCGTATGTGGTGGCAGACGCTCTAAGCAGAAGGTCGGGTACGATTGCTGGCATATGGATTGCAAAGGAGATCATTCGTGACCTGGAGATGACTGACATTGAGTTTTGTGTACGAGGACAACACGGTTACTGATACAAGGCTTTTAGCCAGGTAAATAGATTCGTTTAAGTACGTCTCTTCGAATTGATCCTGGTTAACTATGCGACTCAGTCGTTCTTTGGTGAAACAAAAGGTTGTGTCGTTGTAGTATATTAAAAATGCAAAATAATTAAAGTAATTAACGTTAAAGTAAATCTAAGTCTAATTTAAAATAAATGTCAAGTATTTAAAAGCGTGACGGAAATTAAAAGGCACTAAAAGTAAATAACGCAAACTTAAATCTATCTAAGGCAAACTTAAAACGCAAACTAAAACTTAAAACTAAGGCAAGGCTAAAATAAATCTAAGGCAAGTAATCTTAAAGTTCAATTAGGTAAAAAGGCGGGAAAAATAAAGCTTGAAAATTAAAAATTAAAAACAAAAACTAAAAATAACCTGAACACAGCTCATCCGGAATAATCCTTCGTTTGGAATAAACACTCATCCAGAATGTCACCTTCGTTCGGAATGTTCTTCTTCACTCGGAATATTCACCAAATCCCTTGATCCGGAATAAATCCTTTATCCAGAATATGTCACTTATCCGGAATAAAGTCTTGATTCGGAATGTTGGTACTTAATCCGGAATGTTGTTGATCCGGAATATTATTCCGGATGAAGACCTTGATCCGGAATATGTCACTTATTCCGAATGAAACTCTTTGATCCGGAATAACTTCCTTGATCCGGAATATTGGATATTCCGGATGAAACACCTTGGCAAAACCCTTGATCCGGAATGTTGACTTGATCCGGAATAAAAGGCTGATCAAGAATGTTTGCTATTCCGGATGAAATGCTTGATCCGGAATAATGAATTATTCCAAATGAGCACAACTGATCCGGAATGTTAAATATTTTGGATTAACGACTTTGATTCGGAATGCAAGAATATTCCGGATGAAGGCCTTGATTCGGAATCTATAATATTCCGAATGAACGACTTGATACAGAATATCCACAACATAAACCTTCACTCGGAATAACAGCACTTGATCCGGAATACCTGGGAAATACAGTAACAGCAAAGCCGAAGAACAAGGAAACACAAAATAGCACGAATCTAGACAAACTTAATCAAAATCAACCTCAAGATTAAATCATCTAATCAATAAACATGTATTAATCATAAACAAACAAACCAAAACAATCAATCTAACAAAACTAACCAAAATAATCAAAACCCACTTAAATAAATCAATAAAAATCAATAACATGAACATAAACAATAAAGCATGAAGATTAAGATCAAATAAAGAAAGGTAGATAGGAGATTAACAAGAAAAAGTAAAGATTGACAAGAATTAAAAGAAAAACATACTTGAAATTAAATGGTAATTAAGGTGCAAGACAATTAAGTAAATGACAAGTAATTAAATGTGCAAGGTGATTAAAAGTGGAAGAAATAGTTTTTCAAGCTATCCAACAAAATGAAAATGAACAAATCCTAATCTATTTATAGGGGAGGATTAGGGAGTGCTTAGGAAGCTTCCTCCCTCTTTCCTCTTTTCCTTAATTACACACTTAAGTCCTTGTCTTCTTAATCTTTTGTTAATATTGGACATTAATGACTTTGTCTCGGGATTTCTTTGAACTCGTCTTGTAATTCTTCAATAAATTAGACTTGAGTTCTTCGGCTTTTAATAAACTTCCGTCTTTTGACTTTTTCTTCGATAAATCTTCCGAATTGGTCTTGGACTTCCGTTCTTTTTGCACTCTTGACTTCTTGACTTCGTCTTTCGTCTTTTTCTTCGATAAAAGCCCGTGAATGCACGTGTTTTCTCTACTTTTCACAATTTCATCCTAAATCACAACAAAAACACAAACCACGCATAATTCTGACATAAATGACATAAAATACACATTTTTGCTCGGTTATTATTGTAATTAAGTGGTAAAAAGGATGGGTGTTTACACACCTATCAAATCCCCTACACTTGACCATTGCAATGTCCTCATGCAATGCATAAGTTACAAAGCACGTTTACACTTTTCATCACAATCAATCCACCTTGGCCTTTATTAAAGAGATAGAAAATAACAAATCAAGTAAAGAAATCAAAAGCATACATTAGGGTTTTTGAAAATATTGTGAATGATCATCATCCTCAAGTTTTCACTTTCTCCAAACCAAGCTTAAAAACGAGATCATTGTTATTATAAGTTAGCAAACTAACACGAACTCATGTGGGCCAATTATTCACTTAGACTCCCTTATTCCTAGGTGTATCTCTTATATTTTATTGTTGTCTTGAATGATCACGAGGATGCATTGTTTGACTTATTTCGATAGTTATTAAGTCTGAAAATAAAGTGAATGATTTAATCAATAGTTAGCTAAAGGACAAAATCTTTTAAAACTGCTTCTGGGACCTCATAAAGTTCATATCTTGGCATAACTCGTTTCGCGATTTGAGACCATTCTCGGACCGATATTTGGCAGCGACTTCATACTTCAAATCTTGAGAGACGTTCATGAAATAATGGTCTTCTCTTCATAATATGAATTTCTTCACTTGAAATTTTGAGAGATTCTTCATATATGGACCATGATTTCTTCATTTTTCACCAATCTTTATTTTGGACTTTGATATACAACGATCCGCCTCCTTTTTGGACTTGGATCTATTTATCCTCATACCTTGTTAGGGCCTTTTTGGATAGACTTCTCCATGACTTTTGGGGAGTTTTTGCTTTTCGTCGTGTGTCTCGATCCTTCATATTGATTTTTGATAAATGATTCTTCACATCACTTTGGATCTTTAGCAACAAAATGTAGCCCTCATGCCTTGTTAGGGCCTTTTCGGACTCGCCAATCTTCGCATCCCGCTTCAATAAGTTATTCCTTGGCTATGAACTCTAATCTATACCGAGCAACTTTTAAACGATCTTGGGCTAGAAGCTAAGTAACTTTTCAAAAATCGTACAACCTTATTTATTGCAGATAAATTTATTAGCAAGCGATGGGAGAATAGGCTTATAATTAACTCACATAAATTCACGAAAGAATACCAAACTTATAATTGGCTCTATCATCTCTCGTTCTCTACAGTTTAAAATCTCAAGGAATGAGACTCGTGGATGCTTAGCCTATTAAATCAAAGTTTTGGGTTTTCGAGTCGCCTATAGGATCTTGCAAACTCTTTGACTTTTTCAAGTTTTAGAAATTCCATTTTAAAGTTCCCTTGATAAACAACTCTCTAGGATCAATTATAGGAACTTGAGAAAAGTTCTTGTTCTTAACCTGTGAGAGTTAAGACATTCGCGTTTTATAGCTCCCTATATAAAAGCCTAGCAAAACTTGACTTAAACACGTTAAGGATACTAGCAAGAGTAAACTTAGATAAGTAAACTCGGGTTGAGTCAAAAGATTCACAATGTTTGAAAATTAAAACCACTTTATTAAAAATTTATTCTAACAAAGAAAGAAAATAACTATACAAAGGGAAAAACTAATAGGCCAAAATAGATCAAAAATTTTGAAAAATGTCGAAAAATTGATTTTCCGGTTAAAATGAGGACAAATACAAGGAAAAGAGCCACTTAACTTCGACAGAATTCCCCCTACACTTGAGATAAACATTGTCCTCAATGTTTAAGCATGTGGGAGTAAACTCCCCTACACTTAGGACATTGTGCACTTTGTTTAAATCCCGCTAAGGAAAAGACAACTAACGAGATTCCTATTTTAATATTGAGAAATATAAAAGAGAGAATCGAAAAGAATTTATGATAGAACCGGGAAAACGGGAACACGGAATCACGAGTCGTCAATAATCGTCAAGAGTGGATCATTGAAAGCTCGAATCCCTGAATAGTAGAAGAGAGGAAATAGCAAACACCAACGGGTCTCCCCTACACTTAGGATAAAGAAAGCTAAAAGATAGATACATGGGTTGCCTCCCAAGAAGCGGTTGATTTTTGTTCACCGAGTCGTGAGCCTGACTCGACCTTGATTACCATAGGAAGAAGCATGAAACATATCCACTAGGATCAAAGACATAGTTTTCGTCCATCAAATAGCACAAGCTTAAGGCGAACAAGGCAAGCCAAAGGAGAGTAGGCAAGGTTCCCTTAAGCAAAGATGGAGAATGGTGGGAGCAAGTATGGTGAGGTGCAAGCATATCTTCATAAGTTCCAAAGATCTTTCCTTTTATTTCATCAAAAGGATACTGAGATGGCTGAAGAATATCGATACCGGGGTCGAACACCTTTTCCTTTAGGGGAAAATAGCACTCAGGCTCAGCAAAATTTGAAGATGATCCGCGAAGAAAATGCACAACCTCGTCCTCAGAAGGTGGAAAAAGAGGTGTCAAATCATACGTGCTGCGGATGTTGGTGTCGACCGGTTGATTCTCCTTTGAAAGAATTTTCTTCAAATCCAAAGTAGGATCAAGACGATAATCTTCAAAGTCTAAAGGAGGAGCATAACTCTCATGAGGGAAGTAAGTATTGAGAAAAGTAGAGAAGTCTTCCTCAAAAGAGTAATCATCCAAAGTAGGATTAAGCATGGATGACAGAGGATCTTCATCATGTGAAGAATAACTCGAAAGAGTATCGGCCTCATCAAAATCATCATATGTGGGCAGGTCGGGATACTCGGAAGTACAATCATTAAAATCATCCTTATCTGAGCTAGAATCATCATCATAAGCATCAAAGATCGGTGGAGAATCATAAATGGGTGAAGGTTCCAAAGTGGAGAGAGAATCATCCACATCATCTTCAAGTGGATTATCAATGCAAGACTCGAATAGAGGATTGTTGTAGATGACAAAATCATCGAGCACATTAATCATATTTGCAGATTCTCGTCCAAAGGATTTGCTTGTAAGCTTCCCCATTTTAAAAACTTGTGCATCATCCCCGACTCTTAAGATTAACTCTCTTTCAGCAACATCAACTAGAGCTCGTCCGGTTCGTAAGAATGGCCGACCAAGTATTAAAGGAATACGAGGGTCCATTTCATAATCAACAACAAAAAAGTCGACCGGGAAAGTAAATGTGCCAACTTTAATGAACACGTCTTCGGCAATACCAATGGGGTAAGCGAGAGTGCGATTTGCAAGTTCAAGAGTCATCTTTGTTGGAGTAAGGTCGGGTAATGATAGTGTTTTCCAAACACTCAAAGGAATAAGATTAATACTGGCCCCGAGATCAGCTAGGGCAGTAAATTCTTCGGTTTTGTTAAAGATGCAAGGCAACACAAAACGACCGGGATCTCCAAGCTTTTCCAGAAGTTCTTTAAGAATAACTGCAGAACAGTTTTCATTTAAGCATGTGTTGGCGAGCTCAATCAGCTTCTCCTTCTTGTTCAGCAATTCCTTGAATGCTTTGACAAATTTCGGCATGTGTACAAGTGCTTCAACAAGGCTAATGTTGAAAGTCATTTGAGAGATCATCTTCAAATAATTTGACACTTGAATGTCATCCTTTGTGTGCATTTTGGTCTTGCCTAAGCGAGATGGATAAGGAATATTGGGGTTGGGTGGTGAAGGTGTAGGTGTAGGTAAAGGTTGAGATGTTGAAGGGTTCTTCTTGTGGACATCGTCATGACGAGGTGGAGACGGTAATGGTGCACTAATAATAGGTGTAGGAGGAGTAGGGATAAATGGTGGTGGAGGAGGTGTAGATGGTGGGGGTGGGATAGGTGGTCCTACTATGGTTACTCCACTACGGGTAGTAATAGCACTCACATTTGCTCGCGGATTGGTGACGGTGTTTGAAGGTAGAGAACTTGAGGTAGAGGGTTGAGTGGTGGGCAAGAAACTAGCCAACATATTCTTTATATCATTCGTTTGATGCTGAAGGAGGACTGAATATTATCTCGAAGCTCGGATCTAATGTCATTCCCTTGCTTGGTGATATCTCCTTTCAAATTGATAATTTGGCTCTGTAGATTCTTGATTTTCTCTCCTTGGGTTCTCGTTATTGCTTCAATATCGTGATTCATGGGTGGGGTTTGTTGAGTGGGTGGGTGATAAGGATTAGAAGCTCTAGATGGGATTTGGTTGCTTCTATTGTAGTTCATGGCGGGGTTTTGGTTTTGAGGAGAAAAACCGGGTGAAAGGTAGTTGTTTGACCGGTAACTCAGCAAATTTCGATCCCCTTGTGGTCGAGCTTGGTAAGTTTCTGGTAAATAATTACCATAAGCTGCATACCCATTTTCCGGATTTCCTTGTGTAGACGGACAATCGGTGTATGAGTGTGGACCGCCGCATGTTTCACAAGAAGGTGCAACCGCTTTGACTTGTTGTTGTTGGTTTGTAGCGAGAAGCAAGATGTTTTTGTTCATTTCAGTCATCATGCGGGTGAATTCGGTCATATCGGGGCTTGCTGTAGTAGAAGAAACATTGACTCTCGGGTTGTTCCTTGAAGAAGCGGAGGAATCCTAGTTTTAATGATGAGTAGTCATGTTCTCAATAAGCTCTCTACACTCCTCGGGTCTCCTTTTCATAAATGTGCCACCGGTGTCTGCATTAATCATATCACGATCACGAAAAGTCAAACCGTTGTAGAAAGTGTCAATCAATGTGACTGGAAGCATGTTGTGGTTTGGACAACGATCAATCAAAACATTATATCTTTCCCAAGCATCAAAGAGAGATTCATCGGGATCTTGCATGAAACCGCTGATTTGATTACGAAGGCTCGTGACCATGGATGGTGGAAAGTAGCGCGACAAAAAGCGTTGAGTCATGTCATCCCAAGTATTCTTCAGGAGACGATCAAACCATTTCTCAGCATGATGTGATAAAGTATGTGGGAAGAGTTGAAGGCGTAGAACATCCATTGTGGCACCGGGCAACTTCATGCTTTGGGTGATTGTAATGAACTTGTCGAGGTGTTTGTTGGCATCATCATCAGGCATTCCGGCGAATGGATTAGTTTGCACTTGCTGAATCATGTGGTGCTTCAACGAAAACTCCGGAGCCGTGATTTGCATCGGCCCAATCGGTCCTCCTCGTCCAAACATGGTAGGTTGACAAAGCTCCTCCATTGTCCGAAGATCGGGCTGTGGAAGAACATTGTTGTTGTTATTATTGAGGTGCGGTGGATTATTGTTGTTCTTAACATCTGCCATACTTAAATCTTCTCGAGTCTCGGGCTCTTGATAAGTAGAAGATCTAGTACGCATACACCTACAAAGGCAAAAGAAAACAATACCAAACACAAAGAGAATATATATACACTATACAGAAAAAGACAATATTTTTGAATTTTTGAAATTTTTTAATTTTTATGGATTTTTTAACAATTTTTTAATTTTTATGGATTTTTTTTGAATTTTTTCAGCAAGAAAATAATGCTCACAAGTGAAGGGATCCCAAAAAGCAACGCGTCTCTCACAGAAAACCGTTAATCTTTACGAAAAGAGCCGGCAGAGGCGCCATTTGATAACTGGCTTTTAGCCAGGTAAAAAGATTCGTTTAAGTACGTCTCTTCGAATTGATCCTGGTTAACTATGCGACTCAGTCGTTCTTTGGTGAAACAAAAGGTTGTGTCGTTGTAGTATATTAAAAATGCAAAATAATTAAAGTAATTGACGTTAAAGTAAATCTAAGTCTAATTTAAAATAAATGGCAAGTATTTAAAAGCGTGACGGAAATTAAAAGGCACTAAATGTAAATAACGCAAACTTAAATCTATCTAAGGCAAACTTAAAACGCAAACTAAAACTTAAAACTAAGGCAAGGCTAAAACAAATCTAAGGCAAGTAATCTTAAAGTGCAATTAAGTAAAAAGGCGGGAAAAATAAAGCTTGAAAATTTAAAATTAAAAACAGAAACTAAAAATAACCTGAACACAGCTCATCCGGAATAATCCTTCGTTCGGAATAAACACTCATCCGGAATGTCACCTTCGTTCGGAATGTTCTTCTTCACTCGGAATATTCACCAAATCCCTTGATCCGGAATAAATCCTTTATCCAGAATATGTCACTTATCGGGAATAAAGTCTTGATTCGGAATGTTGGTCCTTGATCCGGAATGTTGCTGATCCGGAATATTATTCCGGATGAAGACCTTGATCCGGAATATGTCACTTATTCCGAATGAAACTCTTTGATCCGGAATAACTTCCTTGATCCAGAATATTGGATATTCCGGATGAAACATCTTGGCAAAACCCTTGATCCGGAATGTTGACTTGATCCGGAATAAAAGGCTGATCCGGAATGTTTGCTATTCCGGATGAAATGCTTGATCCGGAATAATGAATTATTCCGAATGAGCACAACTGATCCAGAATGTTAAATATTCCGGATGAACGACTTTGATTCGGAATGCAAGAATATTCCGGATGAAGGCCTTGATTCGGAATATATAATATTCCGAATGAACGACTTGATACAGAATATCTACAACACAAACCTTCACTCGGAATAACAGCACTTGATCCGGAATACCTGGGAAATACAGTAACAGCAAAGCCGAAGAACAAGGAAACACAAAATAGCACGAATCTAGACAAACTTAATCAAAATCAACCTCAAGATTAAATCAATCTAATCAATAAACATGTATTAATCATAAACAAACAAACAAAAACAATCAAACTAACAAAACTAACCAAAATAATCAAAACCCACTTAAATAAATCAATAAAAATCAATGACATGAACATAAACAATAAAGCATGAAGATTAAGATCAAATAAAGAAAGGTAGATAGGAGATTAACAAGAAAAAGTAAAGATTGACAAGAATCAAAAGAAAAACTTACTTGAAATTAAAAGGTAATTAAGGTGCAAGACAATTAAGTAAATGACAAGTAATTAAATGTGCAAGATAATTAAAAGTGGAACAAATAGTTTGTCAAGCTATCCAACAAAATGAAAATGAACAAATCCTAATCTATTTATAGGGGAGGATTAGGGAGTGCTTAAGTCCTTGTCTTCTTAATCTTTTGTTAATCTTGGACTTTAATGACTTTGTCTCGGGATTTCTTTGAACTCGTCTTGTAATTCTTCAATAAATTAGACTTGAGTTCTTCGGCTTTTAATAAACTTCCGTCTTTTGACTTTTTCTTCGATAAATCTTCAGAATTGGTCTTGGACTTCCGTTCGTTTTGCACTCTTGACTTCTTGACTTCGTCTTTCGTCTTTTTCTTCGATAAAAGCCCGTGAATGCCCGTGTTTTCTCCCATTTTCACAATTTTGTCCTAAATCACAACAAAAACACAAACCACGCATAATTCCGACATAAATGACATAAAATACACGTTTTGGCTCGGTTATTATTGTAAATAAGTTGTAAAAAGGATGGGTGTTTACACACCTATCAGTTACTGGGCTAATCTTAGAGTGGAACCAGACTTACATTCTAGGATCAAGGAAGGTCAGAAGGACGATGGTGAGATTTGGTCTATCATTTAGAATCTTGATCAGCAGACGGAGTTTCGTGTTGACGACGACGGTATCTTATGGCAGGGCACCAGACTAGTGATTCCTGATGACTCTACTCTTAGAGAAGCTATGTTGACTGAAGCTCATAGTTCTCCATTTACCATACATCCTGGTTCTACCAAGATGTACCATGAATCAAGCAACACTTTTGGTGGAGTGGTATGAAGCAAGATATTGCCACCTTCGTTTCTAAGTGTATGATCTGCCAACAGGTGAAGATCGAACGTCAGCGTGCTAGTGGGTTACTACAACCATTAGATATTCTAGCTTGGAAGTGGGACAAAATCTCCATGGATTTTGTTACTGGTCTTCCGGTTACTCAGAAAAAGAATGACGCAATGTGGGTCATTGTGGATAGATTGACTAAATCTGCTCATTTTCTGCCGATTCGCAAGGAGCATCCGGTCAGCAAATTAGCAGAGTCTACAGAAAGCTTGGGGCACCAGACTTAAGCTCAGCACGGCCTTTCATCCTCAGACCGACGGACAGTCGGAACGTACCAATCAGACATTAGAGGACATGCTGTGATCGTGTGCTCTAGAATGGTCAGGAAGCTGGGATGATTATATATTCCTAGTAAAATTTGCTTATAACAACAGCTTGCACGCTAGCATCAAGTGTGCTCCCTTTGAGATGTTGTATGGCAGAAAGTGTCACGCTCCAATCTGCTGGGATCAAGTGGGCGAACGACTGCTTGAAGGTCCAGAGATGATTGAAGTGACCAATGAGAAGGTCGTTGTCGCCAAGGAAAAACTTCAAGAAGCTCGTGCTCGTCAGAAGAGCTATGCTGATAAACGTCGTAGAGAGGTGTCTTTCAAAGTAGGTGACCATCTTTTCCACAAGGTATCACCTGCACGAGGAGTTAGACGTTTTGGAATCAAAGGGAAGCTCAGTCCTCGCTTTATCGGACCGTTCGACATCATAGAACGCGTTGGTGAAGTGTCATATCGTTTAGCGTTACCACCTCAGCTATCACACGTTCACAACGTCTTCCTTGTGTCCTTACTCAGAGGATACAACTATCATCCAGTTCATGTTGTCTAGTATCCACTTGATCATATTCGATAGGATCTTTCATATGTCGAAGAACCCGAGAGAGTTCTTGAGCGACAAGATCGTGTCATGCGGAGGAAGACGATCCCTTTCGTCAAAATCCTCTGGAGGGATCATCCTGAGCGGGAAGCCAATTGGGAGACGTATAAGTCTATACGGACTTCTTACCCTCATTTCCAGTTCTAATTCGGGTATGTTTTTCTTTCAGTTTACTTTCTCCAGTTCGAGGACGAATTGTTCTTTTAGAGGGGAAGAGTTGTAAAACCCGCATTAAAAATCTATGAACAGTACACGTGAACAGTAACTTACGAAAACACGGTAAAATTTAAACTTTCCATTTATAATATTAATACACGTGTTACGACAATAAATAACGAACAATAATGAATATTATAAATGTGACACGATCACGAATACCAAATATCACGAATAATAAATCACAAACACGCACGTTAATAATTAGACTCGAGAAAAGCTACGGGTTACCCATTGTGGGCCCCATAGCCGCGGCAACAAGAAAGGAGGACCAAGATGGTCCTTTTTGCCCAAAAACTCATTTAATAAAAACACCTGGAGAGTTATTTTCTCTTATATTTTAGGTTACAGAAAAACTTTTCCTCTCCTCCTGGTTTCTCCTTAGCCGCCAGCCTACATAACAAAACAAGGCAAACCGGACCATTTTTGGTGTTGAATAATTATTTGTGATCATCTCGTGATTCTACGCATAGTGGTATATTCAAAAACCTTTTCTTTTATTTTATATTTCTTATGATTCCATGTTTAAAAATTAATTAATCACATGAACATGTAAACTATCAACAAGGATTAATTAATTTTGGGTCAAGGGTACGTTTGGTTTGTGTTTGTGGTTCGGCCGAGGCACCGAAACCCCCAAAGGGGGTGTTCGGTTTGTTTTTCATCACCACCACCGAGACCTTTAGGTCTCGGCTTGGTTGGTTGTTGGCTCGGAAAGGCAAGGGAACCCCGACCTTGGGTCGGGGTGTGTTGTTTTTGGTTTAGGGTGGAGCCGAGACACCACGGAGACCCTAAGGGGTGCTCGGTTGGTTTTGGTTATTCGGACCAGGGACAAAAGGGACCCCGACTTCGAGTCGGGGTATATTTACATGTTAGTTGTTAAGTAGTGTCGACCGAGATTCTTTCCAAGGACTCGATGGGACTTATTTATAGCTTATTTGATTCAGCTTATATTAAAACACGGGCTCGGGATTCGGGTTTTATAAAAACTATTTTATAAATCATGTCACATTAAACTTTAGGTTAATAAATTTATTAAAAATTAATTCATGTATAACCTAAGGTAATTTATACTTAGTTATTTTAATTAAACATGTATTTTAATTAAAAACATATAACATATAGTTTAGTTAAATTAACTAGTTATTTAATTAACTAACTATAATCATGACTTGTATTGTACTAATTTAACTTCACTTATTATTTATAATCCAGCTTAATTATAATTATGGAAACTTACTATTTTTGGGAACTTTCTATTTTTGGAAATTTCTATTTCTGGAAACTTACTATTTATAGAAACCTGCTATTTTTAGAAAGTTACTTAGTATTACAATACAAGTATTATAGTACACTAATACATGAATAATACACAACAGAACATCAGAATAACTACAGAATACACAGTAAATAGTAAAACATGACAGAATACGTATAACAAGCTAATAACACATGGAACCAGTAAAACACATGAAATTCAGACAACTCATACACGTCCATATTTCTTATGTAGTATTATCCGTCAAGGCAGATTAGTCTTCATCGTTTTCGTTAGCTTCTACTGGACATAAGGTATGGATTTCCCATCCTTCAGTAAGGACAATCTCTTCCTTCATTAAGATTTCCCGTATGCAGCCAACTGTTTTCCCCAGTAGTTACAGATTAAATGCTTATGTTTTATTAGTTACCTTAGCCATATACATGCATGACCAGTTTCACCTAGTTATGGAGGTACCATAATCATAACACTAGAGGCACTAGTGTTATGACTTCACCACGGCAGAGTGATAGCTCGTGGCGTCCCTTTTTAGTTATTTGGTCATTTTATTATTATATTATTATGTGGGGCGTATGGGTGCATCCTAGTTACATATTCAGTCAGGATTTTCATGGTGAATGTGGTGTGTGCCTTGCATCCTTCACAAGGAGCTGATCCCTCCTACCCATTGACCAGTTAATTAGAGGCAACCCCTCTAATTGCATGATGAGGTCTCCCCTCCAAGTATTCATGCACGTTTTTGACCTCATGACCTATATTGGCTAATTTGGTACATAAAATAATACAGATTTTCATAAGTAACATAAGCTATGTTTTCAGAACTAAAACCAGTTAACATGACAAACAACTAGGTTTTCCAGGACTTATTCGTTTCCGCTGCCATTCATGCTTATTATCCTTTATATGTTTTCATACTCTATGTTTCCATGCTTTATTGTATATCCGTGCACTGAGCGTTATGCTCAGCCGTCTACTTTTCCATTTTCCTAAACGCGGCAGGTACCCAAGGACGCAAGTAGGAACTCCAGAGTATGTGCATACGAATTGGAAGCTATACGGCATCTTTTACCTTATGCATTTATTCCTGCTTTATCATACTTTATATCTTTTGGACATGGTTTAGTCCTTTCCATTTAACAGTACTTATATTGCTTGTTTGTGAGTTACTAGACTACCGATGTTTGATTCTGGTATTTGTATTTATGGTCATGAATGTTTAGACATTTACCTTGCATGCTTTGATGATACGCCATAATTTACTATAGCACTCTATCCTATTAAATGGGGTGTTACACTAACTCACCTCAGTGGAGAAATATTGATAATCGAGATAAGAATTTTGTTAACGAGATTAGAAATCTGCATTTTGGTCTTAGTTCAGATGGAATAAATCTGTTTGAAAATATGAGCAGTCGTCATAGTACATGGCCGGTTGTTTTATGCATCTACAACCTTCTGCTATGGTTATGCATGAAACGCAAATACCCTATTATTTCATTGTTAATTCAAGGTCCCCACACAACTTGTTAATGATATTGATTTTTATTTGGCACCCTTAATGGATGACATGAAAACATTGTGGGGGCAAGGCGTTGATGTGTAAGATGCGTACAAGAAAGAGTTGTTTCGATTGAGAGCAATGATTTTTATGTACCATAAACGATTTTCCAGCATACGGAAATCTTTCACGATACAGTACAAAGGGTAAATTAGCTTGTCCAGTGTGTGAAGATCAAACCGATTTGACAAGGATTCCGAATTGCAAAAGGCATGTGTTCATGGATCACCTTAGATTTCATCATCATAATTGTAGGATATGTAAATCTTGCTTATGTTTTAGAGAGAGAAAGAGATAGAGAGATGATGGAGTTCACAAATTCTAGAGAGAGAAAGTGAAAGATAACTATGTGTAAATTATGAAAACCACCACCCTCTCCATCAAAGGAAAGGGTTTATATACCCAAGCCCATGAGATGGGCTTGGGCTTACATGGGGCCGTGGCCTTAGTCTTTCTGGACTAGGCTTTTCCAACTTTGTTTAACTTAATAACAACAACTACGAGCTACTACTTAATCTATTGTTGGAGTGAACGAATCTTCCTAAATACGTAAAAATGTATTTCCAGCAATCTCCCCCTAAGGGAGGTCACTCCAAACAAGGGAGTTACCCAAGTTACAATAATAAAATAAACCTATCATACTATGCTTGTCTTGAGCTCGTAGTCTTCATCTTTCTTTTCTTTTTCTTTTCTGGTGAACATGCTGATGTGATCTTTGATATCAATCTTGAGCATTAATCTCTCGCCTTGATCTTGTGCATCCATCACTTGTGATCTTCGCCTCTTCGTGACTTCATGTCCCATGTACTTATACCTTTGTAATTCTTGAAAGCTTCAGAGTTTGATACAGCAGAAGACTTAACTTTTAGGCTTTCTTGAATTAGATGAGGTATTAAGTGCATAAAGTATAAGCATGCGGGGATGACTTCTTATCGGATTCCACAACGTCACCGTCTTCAATGCCGCAACATAAGTAGAAACGAACGAAAAGGCTTTGAAAATTTCATTCTAATTCGGTAGAATTTTACCTCCGGTCGGTGAAGACCGTTGGACGATATAAAATATCGTACTTGTGGCAGGTAGATTTAATTAAAAATCTCCTTGACAAGATTTCGCGGGTAAACCCGTTTGCTTTACTCGACCGTCCAAAGCTGACTGCGAACGTAAAGATTTCATCATTTGGATAAAATTATACGCATGATTGAAGCCGTCAATTCTGATTCCTGGAACAAGTTTGATTCATTAAAGAATCACACCATCGTTGCTTTCCAGTTGTCACGAGCTTGATTCATATTGAATCTTGCAAGTTACCTACCAAGTGCTATTTGAGGTTAACACTAGAAGGATTTCCACTCATCACTGTGAACACTGAGGTATCACTCTGAGTGTTCTGGCAAGATCACTAAGATATTGCGTAGAGGCCTGGAACGTGTTTAAATTCAGTTAAGAATTAAACCACTGTTGCTTTCCAGTTATCACAAGCTTGATTCATATAGAATCGCACAAGTCACCTACCATGAGCTTTTTGATATTCGCTCAAGATGGATTTCCATCTTCATTGTAAATACTTTCGTATTACTCGGATGTTCAAGCAAGATCATGAATATTTTGCGTAGGACTCTTAAGATCTTTCTTACTTTTCACAGTGTGTGAAGAAGCAAGGAATTATGGAAGTGTGTCCTAATGAGATATTTAATGATCTCAAATGACTCTAGACTCGATCGTGCACTTTGGATTTTAGTAATCGGAGGCTGGAGAGGCGTGCCACCATTTCAATACCTATTTATTCGGAGTGAATAAATCGATATATAACATGTTGTCTTCGTGTGATTAAAACAAATACCTTTTGAGAGATATCTGAGTTAGCTGGGATGGGTTGTGCATTGCATCACTGGGTCCATGATGTATGTCTTCAATATCAAGAATCATTAAAAATGATCTCAATAGCATATGTATTGACCCGGTTTCTGCCTAAACTTGCAAGGAGGGCTTCTTTCTTTACACCCTTTATCTTTACAATTATTTTTCATTCTTCAACCCCTTCAATGCTTACCAATACGTCATAACTAGCACCTTGTTGTGATTGTTCCAGTGCTAACTTAAGTACTTGGTCGGCATTCAGCTACGTTCACAATCTTTCTCCATCTTTCCTAAGGACTACTATTTCTAGCTATGGAATGTCCTTGGGAAGATTCCTTTGGTTCTAGAAGAATCATTGGACTTAACCTATCCTACCATCCTTATGTCACCACAATCTTCAACATCGTGAATAAATGGGTTTTGGGTAAGTATATGTCACCATGAAAATTCATTTTGATATGCAAATCTATTTTGCTCCCCCTTAACATATGCCACGATATTCGAAAACATTTCGCATATGTCGGGATGAGCTAGCACATTAAGTCAAACCATTTGTGATAATTTCCCATATTAAATCACATTTTCTCCCCCATATTAAAAATATTAACCCAATCGATGTTTTTAATAGCAATTGATTTAATGAATTTTTAACAAATGTTTTGGGAAGAAAAATGCAAGTCCATTTATCTTCATGATACCAAATGTATAAGATATGATACCGATTTGTAACATGATCACATATTCACCATATTAGAAAAAAATTGACAAGGTTGGACCTGATTAATGAGAACATCATATGATAAGATCAAATGGTTCTTGTCTGCATATGTTGTTCGCCTCGTCACGTCTGAAGTCATCTCTTAACACCACGTGTACGATTGGTATTGTTGTCTTGACACCAATTAGTGAGCTTGGCACTTTCGGCATCGAAGAGTCTGAATGCATGACAATTGCTCCCCCTCAATTGTTGTCCCGTGTTCTATTGAAAGATCTGTAGTCGTTGGTTGAGTAGTCGCATCGTCGAGTATGTAGATACCAATTGTAGATAGCTATGGTTGTAAAGATGATAGCTTCATAAAACCAAGACTTCTCTTGTCTTAACAAATAAATGCACTGAAGCATACATAGATTTGTGTTAGACCAAGTTATAAAGTAAACTTGATCCCTTACAAGGTTTTAAAGTAAACCTTGCCCGAGAAAATTAATTCCCGTTTGTGAGCCAAACCTTTCATAAGAAATATTTGACTTTAATGTGAAAACCGGGTTGTAGTCTGAAATAACTACAAGCCATATAAGCATGTTTTATGAAATATTTACAACTTTTGTACGAACTCTATTTATGGCGTTGTGTCAATATTAATCGACATTTCTAAGGCCGTAAATATTATCGTACCAAAAGACATGCCTTTGAAAAATAAAGTAAAAATATTTTTAGATTTTTCTGAATTTTTCAATTTTTATGGTTTTTATATGGTTTTATATTTTTGTATTTTGCTTTTGTGAATACAAATATAAACAATATATACAGATGATCACCAAGGATACGGAGAATAGTTTACCACCACTATTCTTTCGCTTTCTGCTAATTCCTTTAGAGTCTCAGGCGAGAAGGTTCTCATTCCTTGCTTGTCGGCCAAAAATTAAATTCGAGTGCGATCTAAAGCCTTCGTGAAAATATCCGCCAATTGATACTCAAATCAGACAAAGTAAAGCTCGATCACTCGATTTTCCATTTGCTCCTTGATAAATGGTAGCGAATGTCAATATGCTTCGACCGGGAGAATTGTACATTGTTGCAGCATAAGGCAATTGCACTTTTGTTGTCGCAGTACATCGGAATTTTGTTGAAACCTAGACCATAGTCGGTTAATTGCGATCTCATCCAAGAATTTGAGCACAACAACCGGACATAGCTATATATTCTGCTTCCGTACTTGAAATTGCAGTGCTTTTCTGCCTTTTCGATGCCCAACTGATTAGTCGATCTCCTAGTAGTCGCAAAGTTCCACTCGTGCTACGCCTTATATCTTGACAACCCGCGTGATCCGCATCTGCATATGTCATTAGTGCAATTGAAGATTCCTTCGAATACCAAAGCCCCCGATTAATGGTTCCTTTAAGATATTGAAAGATCCGTTTAACAGTAGCTAAGTGTAACTCAGTAGGCGTAGTTTGATACCGAGCACACATACATATAGCAAACTGAAGATCAGGTCGACTAGCTGTGATATACAGAAGAGCACCGATTATTCCATGATAAAGTGTCGGATCAACGGCAACTCCATGTAGATCTGCATCAAGCTTAGTTCGTTCCACCATTGGAGTGTCTACGGGATCGCAAGATTCGATCTTATATTTCTTAAGCGATTTAAGGGCATACTTGGATTGATTGATAAAGATGCCTCTGGGACTCTGAGATATCTGAAGACCTAAGAAGAATGATACCTTGCCCATCATTAACATCTTAAACTTGGACGACATGAGTTTCCCAAACTCATCGGATAAGGTTTGGGTCGAGGCTGCAAATATAATATCATCAACATATATTTGTACCATAATCATATCTTTACCTCGTTTCTGAATGAACAGCGTGGGATCCACCTTGCCTTTACCGAAGCCTTTTGTAATGAGGAATTGTGACAATAGATCAGACCATGCGCGTGGAGCTTGCTTCAACCCATAGAGAGGCTTCTTAAGCTTGTACACATGATTAGGATAATTAGGATTCACAAAACCATCCGGCTGTTGAACATAGACCTCTTACTTGATTTCACCATTCAGAAATGTTGTCTTCACATCCATCTGATAAACGATCATATTCATGTGGGCTGCATAAGCAAGAAATAGTCTAATAGCTTCCAGACGGGAAACAGGTGCAAAGGATTCCATAAAGTTGATGCCCAATAATTGCTTGTATCCACGAGCTACTAGTCGAGCTTTGTTCTTCAATATTACGCCTAGCTTGTTGAGTTTCACCTTGTAAACCCATTTCAAAGTGAGTAATTGCACTATATCCGGGCATGGGACAAGTTCCCATACTTTAAGACGTATAAATTCATTAAGTTCTTCTTGCATAGCTTCTATCCAACAGGATTGAGTAAAAGCTTCTTGCCATGTCTTAGGTTCAAATTCAGTGAGAAACGCATCAAAATGACAAAACATTGCATTTTCTTGTAGCTGACTTCATGTCGATACCGGACGATTAGGGTCACCAATAATAGAATCTATAGGATGATCCTTTGTCCACTTGCTGTCATGTTCACGAATCCGTGATTAGAGTAGACTGTAGAGGAGCGTCCTCTGAGGTGGACGACCCGACTTGATTAGGGTCAGGAATTGGTACACCAAAGAATGGAAGTTCACGCATTTGAGCAAATTCCAAATCGTGATCATCATCATCCTCTTCATCATCAATAGGCATGACATGGGTAGTTGATTCGGGTGTTGGTTGAGAATTACCTCAAGTTCTGGAGCAACAATATTTGGAGGAGTAAAGAATTCATCAAATAATGGTTGAAACAACGTATCCCATTCATTACTAGTGGTGGTATAAATGATGATGAGGTGGGGTTGTTTGGGACAAGACCAGAACTAATGTTACTGGGTCCCATTTCATGAAGTGCGGGTTCAGAGCTGCTTTGCTCAGAAGCTATTGATGTCAGCTCATCAAAATCAACATTCATAGTTTCGAGGATCTTACGTGACTTACGATTGTAGATTCGGTATGCTTTCTTTGTCGGTGCGTAACCAATGAAAATACCAATATCAGCCTTTGGTTGAAGTTTTCCCAAATTGTCACCATCATTATTTGGATAGCAAAGAGAACCAAATACATGAAGATATGATAAGTCTGGTACTTTTCCATGAAGAAGCTCATAAGGTGTTTTACCATGGCGTTTACGAATTTGTGACCGGTTTTGGGTGAAAACTACTGTAGATACTGCTTCTGCCCATAAAAACAATGGAACCTTTGCGTAAATTAACATCGTTCGAGCAGCTTCCATAAGTGTGCGATTTCGCCTTTCAACGACACCGTTTTTGTTGGGTCAAAAAGTTGATGTGGCAGAAACTCAAAAACGAAGAAAACATGAAGAAATTGTCCAAGCGTTGTCAAGAGTTAATCAAGCATTGATAAGAGAAAATTAGGCGTTGATGGCTCAAGCATTGTCGTGTGCAATCCAAGCATTGTCACATGCAATTCAAGCATTGACAAAACATAGACAAAGAAGCTTATGGAAGCTTCTATTTAGATAAACATGCAAAAGATATTCTGCATAAGTTTATTTAATAGAAGATTTACTTGTTTATTCATCATTATCTCTTGTAAAACCCTAATCCTTACACTATAAAAGGAACCAAGGGTTATTAGGTTTTTCATATAATTCATTCACAATGTAAACCTAAACGTGTGTGTGCACTAGACGTGGGATTCAATGTATACACGTCTAGTGGATGTTTGTTATTAATATAATGAACATCCCATTTGTTTTAATTCATGTTCTTGTGCCTAAACACCTTGTTAATGGTTGTTGTTCTAATTCCGCTTTGATTGTATAATCATATGAACAATGATCATTCCTAGTTGCTTCAAAGATCCGGAAACCAAGGTTTCCACAACTTGAACCACAACTTGAACCAATTCCTGAACCTTTACCCTCACCTAAACAAATGAAAATTGACCAACAACCCTTTGACGCTGACACATCAAATGTTGGCTTTGATGTGCCTATTTCCAACGCTTACACACAACCTTTACAATCCCAAACACCCCTTAACCAACCCACATCTACCCATTCTTCTACACCATCTTCCACACCTCCTGAATATAGGTTGATGAAACGCCAAAGGACTACTGGAGTGTTCTCCTCTGGTGGTCCTAGCCATAAAGCAGAGAGAACCACCACCACAAGTGTGGCTGGTGACCTGGATGAGGCTGGGACTATTGGTTCTGGCTTAGGAGCTGGCCAAGGCAGTCCCACCATCATTAAGTCCTCATCCTTGCCCAATGAATCTGACTTGGGAGGTCAAATCCCCATTTTAGAAGAGGGAAGACTGGAACCAATGACTCTTATGGAATTGACGGCAGTCTGCATTATCTTGCAAAAGCAAAATGTAGACTTAGTACAAATTTTCAGCTCACAAGGCCTTGAACTCAAGCGATTGAGGGAGAGGATTGTTGTTTTGGAAAGTGATCGTGCTAGGAGGGGTATGGAGGAGTCTTCCAAAGGGGAGGAAGATCAAATAAATCTGAGTGATAAGGGCAGCCAGGATGGTCAATCAATGGATGTTGCTGAAGCCCTTACAACTTTGAAGAAACAAACAGGTTTTGATACGTCCTTAATCTCTCTGATGAGACTGCTTTTATACATAGTCTCATCTTCCAAATAGGGCTTAAAATGCACTAAATATCATCAAAATACCCAAATATATGCTTGTGTTTGTTGCTTGTGTATTTTAGGTACGGATATTGAGAAAATGACAAAAGATCACAAGAGTCATGCAAAAACGAACACGGGAAACGAAGCCGCACAATGAACCAAGCCCTAATGAAGACTTTCCCAAGATCAACCCTTGAAGATTTGAAGAATTATGAAGAAGGGTCCTCCAATTATGAAGAATTGACACTTTATACCCTTGTATCCTCATAATTACAAGTTTGGTCCCTAAAGTTTGTCAAAATTACAAAAAGGGCCCTCCACTTTGAAGATTTGGCAAGTTTAGCCCCTCAACAAAGCTAAATTGTCAACCAATATCATCCACAAAGTCAAATACATCATGAAGTCCTTCAAGGTACAAGAAATGACAAGTTTGGTCCTTTGAAAATCTCAAAATTACACAAAGGACCCTCAACTTTCAACATTTGGCAAAAATGGTCTCTCAATCATCAAGACTTGGCAATTTCAGTCCTCCAAAATGTCAAACATACAAGTCTAGACCATTAACATTGAAGAAAATACCAAACCAGCCCTTGAAGAATTCAATTATGGCAAGAAATACCCCTGAATTCACTTTGCAAAAGTTTTTGGGCCAAAAATGAAAACATGTCAAAAGTTGATAAGACTAATATGGGCGTTGATAGGGTTTTATATTGAAAAGACAAGGAGTAAAGAATCAAGGGGTGAAATCTGGCCAACATGAAAGATACCTAGACCAGTGACAAATTGCCACGTGCCCCACTTACTTCCCTCCACCAATGAAACTACACCTTTTGTCCACCTCAGCTATCCACTTAAACCGGTTATAACTAATCTTTGATTAGTTTAATATTTTGGCGCTTAACATCTTTTTAAAACCCAAACCAGATTAAAACATGTTACTATTACTCAAGAACACAAATTGGGGATTATTGACTAAGCAAGAATTAAGCAGCCATCAACTCCAGATTTAAGATTAAGTGGATACTTAACACAACCCAACCTTAAAAATGGACACCTCATAACCCCATTTGTCTCCTTGTGTCTCCCCTGCTCCACACCCATGCATACTGCCAAAAAGATGGCCACAATCCAACGTCCCACATTCAAGCTTACATTTTAAGCTTTGTTTGAGCCCTTTGATCACATTCTCATGACAGCTATCACCACAAAACGCCAATTCAAGTCACATGAAGCCAAGATTTTCTAGAAGCTACAAGGGCAATTTTGGGACTTCACAACTAGGGTTTTTGTATTTTTCAGCTTTCTTAGGTCACATGTAAGGCTATATATAAAGCCCTTAGGTCTCATTGAGACGTTTGCTTTTAATTTTTCCTTGGTTCAAGTTTCTGTAAATCCTATTTCTAAGTTAATGAAATTGAGTTTGAAATCTTGAAGAAAAGTCATTGGCCAATCTTGTTTACTGCTTTCATTTGTTATATGCTTTGTAGTTCTTTAAGTTCAAAACCTGTTTTTCAAAGAGGAGTGTGCAAAAGTTTTCATATTTCCTCATTTTCTTGATATTTTGCTAAGTCTTGTTCCAATCTTGGAATTCATGGGCTATAGGGCTGATCATAGCATTCTAACTGAGTTGGTTAAGGTGTGGTGAGGCTTATAACTTAGGGATAATCAAGTGTGGGGTAACAAGTTTGCATTAATCAAGTTTTTCCAAGTTTCTGATTTGTATGATATTGTGCTTAACCCTTGTTCAATCTTAGCAGGCTTTTTGTGGAAGCTTGTGCTTGTTCTTGCTAGCACATAAGCTCAAAATTCGTGGGTGTGGATGTACATCCATGAGGTTTGCATACTTAATCTCTAAATCTGCTAAAATTGTGATTTTTGGTGATATTTGTATGAAACTGTTGTTCTTGTGAATTTTGTGGCTTGTTCTTGCTTGAATCTGTTTATTATACTTGTTTGAGTGTTAATTGATGCTTGGTTGGTCTGAAATCTCATTGTGCTTTTGAAAATTTTGATTTGAAAAAGTTAAAGGGGTGTTTGGGTCTACTGGTTTATGCTTGTAATTTGTTTTTGTGTTAAGGGAAGTTGTTGTTTATGCTTTGTATCTGCTATACCTTTGTTTGAGAGTGTTTTGCTGCAAGTTTTTGGGTTTGAACACTTGAACTAATCAATCTGCTATATAGACCTTGTTTCTGCTTGTTTTGACCTAGGATTTTGGGAACACTTAGTATGTATGCATGCTTAGGGATAAAAGTGGTTTAAAAAAAGTTAATATAACCTGTTTGAAAGATTTGAGGTGTTGAAATTGGCTTGTGTGTCAAATACATCAGCAAAAGTAGAAAACTTCATGTGTTAGTGTTCATCAGTAACTTTCATTGCTTGAATCTTGCTTAATTCTTTGAACCAGTGCATGAAATCTGTAGAGACTTGCTTATTGGAGTTTATTATAGCTTGTGTGTGCATTTGGTTGAATTTGGCTGGCTAATTTGTGCTAAAACTGCTCTTGAATGCTAAACTGCTTATTGTTCATGTCTGTATCATGTCTGATGAATGATTGATTAAACTGTATCAATTGGGTGTTAGTGATTGTGTTATTTTGATTGTGATTGACTCCTTTTGATCCAAAGATCAATTGGGTGCCTTTGTGAAATCTGCATCTCCAAAAAAGTCACTAAAGACAAAAAGTCAAAATAGTCAAGCAGTGGAAAAAGTTTCCACTGCTCAACATCCAAAACTAGCCCCTGCTAGTGTAATTTTGTCATCAGCTTATCAATAAGCTATTCTAGCTTATTCTGACTTGCAACAACTTATTTTTTGTGATAGATCTTCATTATTTGACCCATTTAAGTGAACTGGAGCTTATAAGACTTTGACTTTGACTTATTACTAGAAAACCAACTTGTTTGACTTTTAACATAAGTGCTTATTTGATTTTCCAGCTTATTGAGTGTGCTTATTTGATAGGTCTTTAGTTTTTAAGCTTAGTTTTGTCAAAAGAAACATTTTGCAACTTGAATCAGCTTCTGAGGTGGTCTAGATCATAAAAACGACTATTTTGTCGTTTTGTGAATAAGTTTGTGACTTGTTTCTGGCTTATTAAGTGGGCTTATTTGAAAATTCTTTTTGCAGAAGTCTTTGTTAGGTCAAAAGAAGCTTGTGTGTAAAATTTTAGCGTATGGCAACAGCTTATGGCTTAATGGGCCAAAAAGCCCATTTAGAATAAGCTGCTTATTATAAGTTAGCTTATTTCACATTTTCAGCTTTTGGGCCTTTGGAAAAAGTTGTTTAAAATCAAATTTTGAGTCAACCTGTGCTTTTTGGGCTTAATTTGAACACTTTTTCTTATTGGGCCTTAATTAAGCCCAATAAGGGACTGTTTTGGGTTTGGCCCATTTTCTAGGCCCAATAGGGGTATTTAGGTAATTTCACTTTCATTTCTTAGTTATTTAGGTTAAATTAAGCTAGTTTGCAAGTTTTTAGAATTTTTTATAATTTTTGGATTTTTAATATTATTTTAATATTATTTTATTATTAAAAATTAAAAGTCTGATTTTCTAGGTTTTTATATTTTTCCTAGGTTCTAAATACTTAATTAAGATTTTTGCAACTTTCCAATTATTTTCTAGGTCTTTTAATTATTTTCTATAATTAATTTAAGATTTAACTGATTTTAAGAGTTTTTAATTGTTTAAAAATAGTTTTAATTGGTTTTTAAAATTTTGAAAAATAGTTTTTAGCTTAATTAGGATATTTTTGAGGTTTACAAACTTGAAAATCTTGTTTAGGGTTTTTTAATAATTAATTTTGATTTTTAGGGCTTTAATTAGCATTAAAAAGTCATTATCTAATTAATTAAAAGGTTTTTGCAAGTTTTGATTTTTTGTAAACTCTTAGAATATTATTAGGGATTTTTGGTAATTTTTAGAAATTTTTAGGTTAAAAATTTAATTTTGGTGGTTTTTACGACTTTACGTGTACGCCTTTTTTAGACTTAGTTTAATCCGTCTTCATAACCGTCATTCTCTTCTAATCCCCTTTCTATTCTTCTTATTCAAATATAATTACAAATTAATCCATATCATTACACACATAACACACTAGCCTCCTTGAGAACGAACTTAATTGGTCATTAGTGCTTGGTTTTCCTTAACCGACACTTAATACTTGCCACTTTTATTGCTCTTTTCCTAAAGGGTGGTAAAAATTCAACCATCATTTTGGCGCCGCTTCCGGGGAGGCGTGTTGTGTTTTGATTTGGCATTGTTGTTTTTATACTAACCATAATTAGTATTTGTATTAGTAGCACTCTACTAATACGTATTATCGTTTTTCGGTTTTTGTGTGAATATTATTACTATATTGTATACGTAGAACAATAAATACACAAGTACTCCAAATACGTGAGAAATCACAACCTTGACTTGGGAGGTCATTACCCAATCATTGTATTCGAATCTCAAACCAAAGAAAAAGGAAAAAATAGATAAATACTTTCGTGAAGCTTAATCTTGAAAATACAAACTATAAGGTGGGTATAAGGCGGATATTATAAAATATATCCTAAGGAAAAAGGCTCTTAAGTGCTTCGCGCCGCCTCGTTTCCCCGCTTGCGTGTGAGTATTTGATTGTGATAGTGAATCGAGGGTTTTTCCGCCCAAAGTATTACTAAGTATCATATATATTTTCTTGGTTTCTATTGATTAAACACTCTTGAACGATTTGGTGTTCCACCATCGTTCTAAAGTCATCAAAGGCATTCACCCCACGTGATCGTTTTCATTCCTTGAGGCTTCGTTAATCAAGAGATTTGATTAAGGAGGAGATTTGTAGATTTTTGTCTACTTAATACATTTCACCAATCTCCAAAAAGGTTAATACAATCAAAAACCACAAAAAATTAAAAAAATACAAAACACCAAAAAGAATCTTCTTTGCTCATCCCCTCGTTGTACGTGACGTTTATGCTAACTCGAAATCAAGCAAGACGTGCACGTAAACGAAAGAACAAAACTCCCACTCCCAACAATTCTAGTGAGGAGTCTCCTATTGACGAACCCATTGTAAGAGAAGCACCAACCATGGCGAATCGAACTATGATGGAGTTACTTCAAGCACCCACCGAGGGTTATGGAGAGGCTATTGTGATTCCCGCAATCCTTGCGGAGAATTTTAAGGTGAAAACGGGTTTGTTGTCTATGATCCAAAACAACAAATTCCGTGGTGATGAGAAGGACAATCCTCACAACCATATCCGCCAATTCAATCGTCTTACCGCTACTTGCAAGTTTAAGGATGTCTCTAACGACTCGATTAAGATGATGCTTTTTCCGTATTCCTTAGCGGGGCCCGCTAAAATTTGGTTAGAGAAAGATCCACCCAATTCGATATTGACGTGGAAGGATCTCGTGTCTAAGTTTGTGAACCAATTTTTTCCGCCCTCTAAGACTACGCACTTGAAAAACGAGATTTCAAAGTTTTCACAAGAATTTAATGAAAGTTTTTCAACGGCTTGGAATAGGTTTAAGGAAATGTTACATGAATGTCCTCATCACGGTTTTTCCGATTTGCATCAAATTGACACGTTTTACAATGGGCTTAATGATCATGAAAGGGATTATTTGAATGCCACCGCGGGTGGTAATTTTTTGTGTAAAACGGTTGAGGAAGCTTTGGTGATAATTGAAAATAGATCTAAGGTGTATAGTCCTCGTAGCAAGTCTAGTGTTCGTAAGGCTTCGTCTTCGGCTTCACCTTCTTTGTCTAATACCATCGATGCTTGCCAAATTGAGGCAAACTTGGAGAACAAGATTTTTGATAAGTTGAAAGGACTTTTGATTGAGTTTAAAGTTGGTGAACCAAGTGCTCCCGCTACGGTTAAAGAGGTTGAGGTTTCTTGCATGTATTGTGGTGGAGGTCATGATTTCTCCGAGTGCATTACCAACGGTGGTAACACTTCGAGTGCCTTCGCGGCCACGGGAAATTACAACCAAAACGGTCAAGTTTCCCGCTCTAATCAAATGACTCCACCGGGTTTTGGAACAAATCAAAATGCTAACAACTATCGCAACAATCAAGTTGGTTTTAAGAACAATTACAACAAGGGAAACTATGGGAATCAAGGGGCTAATAATCAAGTTTCAAACAAAAATGATTTTTCAAAATAACAACAAAAGTTTACAAACATTGAAAGATCTTCCAAGTGAGTTTGTTGAATATGCTAGTGGGAATGATGCTAGGTTTGACAATATTCAAAGAGAAATCATTAGCCTAAGATCCGAGTTTAAAAACGACTTGAAGAAAGAGTTGAAAAATGAGTTAGCCAATGAACTTAAAATCCACACCAACAAGATGGAAGGAAATGTCACTAGGTTGCAACAAAACCAACAAAAAATGGAACAAGGGCAACATGAGATTAAACAAGAGATGCTTAAGGCCGAGAAAAGGCAAACCGAAGCCGTATTGAGGCAATCTAATTTTGAAGATAAAATCTCGTCTATGTTTGAGGCAATAATGTGTAAACCGTCGTCAAGTGGTCTTCCTAGTAACACCATATCCAACCCTAAGGGTGAGATGAAAGTGATTTCCACACGTAGTGGTAAGACACTTAAGAAGCCGATTCCTCAACCAATTGCTCCTACGGAGGAAGCAATTGAGGAAGAACCCGAGGTGATGGTCCAAAAGGAGCATGTTCCAATCCCACGAAGTACCGCTCATGCCACACCTACGGTTCACCCATTACCATCATTGGAACCCGAGATTCCAAAGGCTATGCCTACTATGCCTCAACCCACACCACCTTTGCCCTATCCATCGAGACTTAGGAAGGAGAAACGTCAAGAGCGCGACAATTACCAATTTGAGCTTTTTATGAAAATGTTTCGTGATTTGCACCTTAATGTGAGTTTCGCTGATGCTTTGGTCATGATGCCTCGATTTGCCGCTAACTTTAAGAGTGTGTTGAACAACAAGGAGAAATTGCACCAATTGTCTAGTTGTTCGTCGGTTTATCTTAATCGCATACCTCAAAAAGTCGGTGATCCCGGTAAATTTTTGATCCCTTGTGCAATCCAAGACATGGAAGAATGCTTCGCCTTGGCCGATCTTGGTGCTAGCATTAACTTGATGCCACTTGCAATCTTCAAGTCGCTCAATATTCCTAATCTTAATCCTTCACTAATGTCTATCGAGTTGGCCGACCATTCCACAATTCCCGCATGTGGTTTGGCGGAAGACGTTTTTGTGAAAGTGGGGAAGTTCTACTATCCCGTAGACTTCATTGTGGTTGATATCCCCACGGATCCTCAAGTTCCTCTCATTTTAGGTCGTTCGTTTTTAGATACGTCTATGGCTTTGATCGATGTGCATGCTAGAAAGATCACCTTACGTTTCAACGACGAGGAACTTGTTATAAACGCAACTCAAAACTCTCAAATTTCTCATGTTTATTCCGTTGCAACCATAAACCTCGTTGATATGATTGACGTGGTTTGCGAGGAATTTTCACAAGAAGTTCTAGGTTTTGGTGATGAAGAAACTAGTGGCAATCCCACTATGTTGGATCCAATTCTTGATAATTCGACACCAACCTTCACTCCATTTGAAGGTGGTGGTTTTACGTTGGAAGAATGTAATGTTCCACGTACTTGTGACGAAGACCTCGACAACGATGAGGACTTCTCGATTATCAAGGATTTTCTCAACGATTTCCCATTTCCTCCACCCGAGGAGGTTATGAGTATCGAGCCCAAATCTTCACTTGAGGAACCACCTATCCTCGAGTTGAAAGATTTACCTCCTCACCTCGAATATGTCTATTTGGAGGAGGGCGACAAGTTGCCGGTTATTATTGCGAAGGATCTTTCGAATGATGAAAAAACCGCACTTGTCGATGTTCTAAAGGATCACAAAGGGGCGATTGCGTGGAAGTTATCCGACATTAAGGGAATCGATCCCAAATTTTTTACCCACAAAATCTTAATGGATGAGGATTTCAAGCCAACAATCCAAAGTC
This sequence comes from Glebionis coronaria, assembly GCA_025667525.1. Lineage (NCBI taxonomy): Eukaryota > Viridiplantae > Streptophyta > Magnoliopsida > Asterales > Asteraceae > Glebionis > Glebionis coronaria. The sequence continues at coordinate 545,048 of JANFOE010001223.1, forward strand.
AAAGGAGGGTGAACCCCAAAATTCACGACGTCATCAAAAAGGAGGTCCTTAAACTCCTTGACGCGGGAATGATTTACCCTATTTCTGATAGCCCTTGGGTGAGTCCTATTCATTGTGTCCCTAAAAAGGGAGGGATGACCGTTGTGCCAAACGATGCCAACGAGTTGATTCCCACTAGACTCGTGACCGGATGGAGAGTGTGCATTGACTATCGAAAGTTGAATGAAGCCACTCGAAAAGACCATTTTCCCTTGCCCTTCATGGACCAAATGTTGGAGCGTCTTGCGGGAAACGATTTCTATTGCTTTTTAGATAGTTTTTCCGGTTACTTCCAAATTCCCATCGATCCTCGTGATCAAGAAAAAACTACGTTTACGTGTCCATATGGAACATTTGCCTATCGTAGAATGCCATTCGGACTTTGCAATGCACCGAGAACCTTTCAACGGTGCATGATGGCTATTTTTCATGATATGATCGAGAAGACGATGGAAGTCTTCATGGATGACTTTTCCGTGTTTGGTGATTCCTTTACTTCGTGTTTGTCGAACCTTGAGAGAATGTTAAAACGTTGTGAGGAAACCAACCTTGTGCTCAATTGGGAAAAATGTCATTTTATGGTTAAGAGTGGAATCGTCTTAGGGCACAAGGTCTCGAAAGCGGGGATTGAGGTAGATCAAGCTAAGGTAGACGTCATCGCCAAATTACCTCATCCCAAAACCGTCAAGGGAGTTATGAGTTTCCTAGGCCACGCGGGATTTTATCGTCGATTCATCAAGGACTTTTCAAAGATTTCTCGACCCATTACACATCTTCTTGAAAAAGAGGCACGTTTTGTCTTTGACGAAGATTGTGTACGAGCCTTTGAGATCCTTAAGAGGAAACTTACCGAAGCTCCCATTCTTGTTGCTCCAAATTGGAACCTCCCCTTTGAGCTAATGTGTGATGCTAGTGATTACGCTATAGGGGCCGTTTTGGGGCAACGTCATGATAAGCACTTCTTGCCTATTCACTATGCTAGCAAGACGATGACCGAGGCTCAACTTAAATACACTACAACGGAAAAGGAGTTCCTTTCCGTGGTGTATGCATTTGAGAAATTCCGACCTTATCTCGTCTTGACGAAATGCATAGTGTATACGGACCATTCGGCTATTAAGTATCTCATGGCAAAGCAAGATGCTAAGCCGAGATTACTTCGTTGGATTCTCCTCCTTCAAGAATTTGATCACACCATCGTTGACAAAAAAGGAGCCGAGAATCTAGCGGCCGATCATCTCTCTCGTTTGGAAGATCCTCACCAAAGTGTTTACGAGCCGAAGGAAATCACCGAAACATTTCCGCTCGAGACACTTGGTGTAGTGAATTCTAAGCTTGATCTTTCTACCCCATGGTTTGCGGATTTTGCAAATTACCATGCGGGAAACTTCATCGTTAAGGGTATGACGACTCAAGAAAAACGAAAATTCTTTCGTGACGTCAAGTTCTACTTTTGGAACGACCCTTACTTGTTTCGAACTTGTGCGGATCAAATCATCCGACGTTGTGTTTTTGGCACCGAAGCTTCTAACATCCTTAGAGCTTGCCATGAGGGACCCACGGGTGGTCACCACGGTGCTAATCTCACGGCTAAGAAGGTGTTTGATGCCGGCTTCTTTTGGCCTACTATTTACCGAGATGCACAAATTCTTGTGAAGTCTTGTGATGCATGCCAACGACAAGGAAAAGCCTCACAAAAAGATGAAATGCCACAAAATATCATTCAAGTATGTGAGATCTTTGACGTTTGGGGTATAGACTTTATGGGGCCGTTCCCATCATCTCGTGGTAATAAGTACCTCCTTGTTGCGGTTGACTACCTATCTAAGTGGGTGGAGGCGAAGGCCTTGCCCACTAATGATGCTCGTGTGGTAGTTAAGTTCTTGAAAAGCTTGTTTTCTCGGTTTGGAACCCCTCATGCGATCATAAGCGATCGTGGAACCCATTTTTGTAATGACCAATTCGAAAGAGTCTTAAGGAAATATGGGGTTACACATCGTCTTTCTACGGCTTATCACCCACAAACGAGTGGGCAAGTCGAGGTTTCAAACCGAGCTTTGAAGAGGATCTTGGAGAGATCCGTAGGAGAAAACCGACAAACTTGGTCGGATAAGTTGGACGATGCTTTATGGGCCTTTAGGACCGCTCATAAGACAACCATTGGGTGCACTCCGTATAAGCTTGTGTATGGAAAGAATTGTCATTTGCCTATCGAGTTAGAACACAAGGCTTGTTGGGCCCTAAAGCATTGTAATGATGATATGGAGACCGCGAGAAAACACCGGAAAATGCAATTAAATGAATTGGATGAATTGAGAGACATTGCTTATGAAAATTTATTGATTTATAAAGAGAAAACTAAAAAGTTGCATGGTTCAAAAATTAAAAACCGGGTTTTTAACATTGGGGATCAAGTTTTGCTTTTTAATTCAAGATTGAAAATTTTTTCCGGTAAATTGAAATCCCGTTGGTCCGGTCCATTCACCGTGACTCAAGTATTTCCGTATGGGACCATCGAGCTAGCTCAAGATGATGGTCCTAACTTCAAGGTGAATGGACATAGGTTGAAGCACTATTTTGGCGGGGAAGTTCCATCCTTGAACTACCTCGACCAAGTCACCTTCCCCAATGATAATTAGTATTGAGGGGATTGAGTCGAGCTCATGACTCGGTAATCAAAAACGAGGAGCCTCGTGGGGGAGTCCCATGCTTATCCTATGTACATATTATCGCTTTCTAATGTAGCTTACGTGTGGGGATTTGTGCCCTTCCAACCTTTGTTCCATGGTTGTTTGTGATATGTGGTTCTTAGATCATGATCTTCATGATTGGAGCCTCTCGTGTTCGTTTTATGGGAGCACTCGATCGTTTGCTTTGGAGACATTTCTCAATATCCATGATATATCCTTTGATGTTCTAACCTTAGGTTTTTAGCACACTTCATAAACGGCTATTACTTATTGGTTACACCCTTTCCATGCTAGATTAGGCATTCGACTATGTCTCTAGTATGGGGGTGTTTGCACCCCTAGACTCGAAACATTGAGGACAATGTTTAACTTTAGTATGGGGGGGTGAATAGATACTTGCCTTGCCAAACCTTCACGCTTTCCAAAGTTTATCGTTTTGTTTATCATTTTTGTAGCAAAATAAGGCTAAAAATGGCAAAATTTTAAATTTTTCTCATGTTTTATATGTGTTTGAAGACACGAACGTAGATTTTCCGATGGCGAGAATAAGAGTAATTTTTGACTCGACCGTGCGTGTTGAGCACTTAGCTTTGATTCCTTAACTACACATTAGGCTAAGTCTCTTAAATGAGGACGAGTAATGATAGAGTTAATTATAAGTTACTATGCTAAACGTAGAGTACTCGTATTCTTTCAAAAACTCATGTGTTCTCGTTGTTTGCTTATTCTCCCTTCGCATGTAAATATTTTTTTTTGCTTAATAAATATTGACTTAGCGGTTTAGTTGGGATTGTTGGGTTTCTAGTCTTTTCTAGTAGCTTCCGTGTAATTAAATTGGGAAGACATTAAGGTATCGTCAGCGTCACGGTTTTGAAGTATTGGCACCCCAATAATCGAAAGCTTCACCCAATAATAAGATTTCAAGTGCTCACCTAAATCTAGCAAACAATTTGAAGCCCCACAAGGCCTAAAATCTATGCAAAAATTGAAAGTTAATCAAGCCTTAATCTTCGAAGCTTTAAAGATCCAAAATTCGCCTTAGCGTGAGGATATACGTCTTTGGCTAATAAAACCACCGATGAGGCGGATAATAAAAGGCAAGGCAAGACCGAAGTCATAATAAAAGCTTCATGGCGAAGTTGAATAAAAGATGGAGGTAAACCAAAGATAATAAGGCCCTTCCGTTAGGGGGCGTATAAAAGTCTTGGTAATAAGTCTCATGTTCAAAACCGTTATAAAACCGTGTTTATCGATTCTTCTTGTCAACTTAATTTTTTAACATCGTCGTCTATTAGGAGGGGTTATTGATTTGATGGTCTTAGTTACACCGTTAGGACTCTATTTTTAGGCCTAAATCTCTATTATCGCATAAGTCAAACAATGTATCCTCGTGAAACATTCAAGACAAAATAAAATATAAGAGATACAACTTAGGAATAATGGGAGGATAAGTACGTGATTAGGGCATATGAGTAGTGCTAGCATTACTAACTTATAATGACAATGATCTCGTTGCACGCTTAGCATGGAATTAAGGTGAAAATCGAGGACGATGAAATTATTTCTAACGAAGCATTCACGTGTTCTTATTCTATGAACCTAAACGTCCCATTTTGCGATGAAAATCATACATTATGTCTATAACACAAGTAGTAGTAGTAATAGTAGTAGTGTAGCTAGTTTATCGTTCAATAAAGTGAATAAAATGAATTTTGGAGATGCTATGATACTTTATTCTAGCATTGTGTGAGGGCACGGCAATGGTTTAGTATGGGGGAGTGATGAGACTGCTTTTATACATAGTCTCATCTTCCAAATAGGGCTTAAAATGCACTAAATATCATCAAAATACCCAAATATATGCTTGTGTTTGTTGCTTGTGTATTTTAGGTACGGATATTGAGAAAATGACAAAAGATCACAAGAGTCATGCAAAAACGAACACGGGAAACGAAGCCGCACAATGAACCAAGCCCTAATGAAGACTTTCCCAAGATCAACCCTTGAAGATTTGAAGAATTATGAAGAAGGGTCCTCCAATTATGAAGAACTGACACTTTATACCCTTGTATCCTCATAATTACATGTTTGGTCCCTAAAGTTTGTCAAAATTACAAAAAGGGCCCTCCACTTTGAAGATTTGGCAAGTTTAGCCCCTCGACAAAGCTAAATTGTCAACCAATATCATCCACAAAGTCAAATACATCATGAAGTCCTTCAAAGTACAAGAAATGACAAGTTTGGTCCTTTGAAAATCTCAAAATTACACAAAGGACCCTCAACTTTCAACATTTGGCAAAAATGGTCCCTCAATCATCAAGACTTGGCAATTTCAGTCCTCCAAAATGTCAAACATACAAGTCTAGGCCATTAACATTGAAGAAAATACCAAACCAGCCCTTGAAGAATTCAATTATGGCAACAAATACCCCTGAATTCACTTTGCAAAAGTTTTTGGGCCAAAAATGAAAACATGTCAAAAGTTGATAAGACTAATATGGGCGTTGATAGTGTTTTATATTGAAAAGACAAGGAGTAAAGAATCAAGGGGTGAAATCTGGCCAACATGAAAGATACCTAGACCAGTGACAAATTGCCACGTGCCCCACTTACTTCCCTCCACCAATGAAACTACACCTTTTGTCCACCTCAGCTATCCACTTAAACCGGTTATAACTAATCTTGGATTAGTTTAATATTTTGGCGCTTAACATCTTTTTAAAATCCAAACCAGATTAAAACATGTTACTATTACTCAAGAACACAAATTGGGGATTACTGACTAAGCAAGAATTAAGCAGCCATCACCTCCAGATTTAAGAATAAGTGGATACTTAACACAACCCAACCTTAAAAATGGACACCTCATCACCCTATTTGTCTCCTTGTGTCTCCCCTGCTCCACACCCATGCATACTGCCAAAAAGATGGCCACAATCCAACGTCCCACATTCAAGCTTACATTTTAAGCTTTGTTTGAGCCCTTTGATCACATTCTCATGACAGCTATCACCACAAAACGCCAATTCAAGTCACATGAAGCCAAGATTTTCTAGAAGCTACAAGGGCAATTTTGGGACTTCACAACTAGGGTTTATGTATTTTTCAGCTTTCTTAGGTCACATGTAAGGCTATATATAAAGCCCTTAGGTCTCATTGAGACGTTTGCTTTTGATTTTTCCTTGGTTCAAGTTTCTGTAAATCCTATTTCTAAGTTAATGAAATTGAGTTTGAAATCTTGAAGAAAAGTCATTGGCCAATCTTGTTTACTGCTTTCATTTGTTATATGCTTTGTAGTTCTTAAAGTTCAAAACTTGTTTTTCAAAGAGGAGTGTGCAAAAGTTTGCATATTTCCTCATTTTCTTGATATTTTGCTAAGTCTTGTTCCAATCTTGGATTTCTTGGGCTATAGGGCTGATCATAGCATCCTAACTGAGTTGGTTAAGGTGTGGTGAGGCTTATAACTTGGGGATAATCAAGTGTGGGGTAACAAGTTTGCATTAATCAAGTTTTTCCAAGTTTCTGATTTTTATGATATTGTGCTTAACCCTTGTTCAATCTTAGCAGGCTTTTTGTGGAAGCTTGTGCTTGTTCTTGCTAGCACATAAGCTCAAAATTCGTGGGTGTGGATGTACATCCATGAGGTTTGCATACTTAATCTCCAAATCTGCTAAAATGGTGATTTTTGGTGATATTTGTATGAAACTGTTGTTCTTGTGAATTTTGTGGCTTGTTCTTGCTTGAATCTGTTTATTATACTTGTTTGAGTGTTAATTGATGCTTGGTTGGCCTGAAATCTCATTGTGCTTTTGAAAATTTTGATTTGAAAAAGTTAAAGGGGTGTTTCGGTCTACTGGTTTATGCTTGTAAATTGTTTTTGTGTTAAGGGAAGTTGTTGTTTATGCTTTGTATCTGCTATACCTTTGTTTGAGAGTGTTTTGCTGCAAGTTTTTGGGTTTGAACACTTGAACTAATCAATCTGCTATATAGACCTTGTTTCTGCTTGTTTTGACCTAGGATTTTCGGAACACTTAGTGTGTATGCATGCTTAGGGATAAAAGTGGTTTAAACAAAGTTAATATAACCTGTTTGAAAGATTTGAGGTGTTGAAATTGGCTTGTGTGTCAAATACATCAGCAAAAGTAGAAAACTGCATGTGTTAGTGTTCATCAGTAACTTTCATTGCTTGAATCTTGCTTAGTTCTTTGAACCAGTGCATGAAACCTGTTTAGACTTGCTTATTGTAGTTTATTATAGCTTGTGTGTGCATTTGGTTGAATTTGGCTGGCTAATTTGTGCTAAAACTGCTCTTGAATGCTAAACTGCTTATTGTTCATGTCTGTATCATGTCTGATGAATGATTTGTTAAACTGTATCAATTGGGTGTTAGTGATTGTGTTATTTTGATTGTGATTGACTCCTTTTGATCCAAAGATCAATTGGGTGCCTTTGTGAAAAAGTTTCCACTGCTCAACATCCAAAACTAGCCCCTGCTAGTGCAATTTTGTCATCAGCTTATCAATAAGCTATTCTAGCTTATTCTGACTTGCAACAACTTATTTTTTGTGATAGCTCTTCATTATTTGACCCATTTAAGTGAACTGGAGCTTATGAGACTTTGACTTTGACTTTTTACTAGAAAACCAACTTGTTTGACTTTTAACATAAGTGCTTATTTGATTTTCCAGCTTATTGAGTGTGCTTATTTGAAAGGTCTTTGGTTTTTAAGCTTAGTTTTGTCAAAAGAAACATTTTGCAACTTGAATCAGCTTCTGAGGTGGTCTAGATCATAAAAACGACTATTTTGTCGTTTTGTGAATAAGTTTGTGACTTGTTTCTGGCTTATTAAGTGGTCTTATTTGAAAATTCTTTTTGTAGAAGTCTTTGTTAGGTCAAAATAAGCTTGTGTGTAAAATTTTAGCTTATGGCAACAACTTATGGCTTAATGGGCCAAAAAGCCCATTTAGAATAAGCTGCTTATTATAAGTTAGCTTATTTCACATTTTCAGCTTTTGGGCCTTTGGAAAAAGTTGTTTAAAATCAAATTTTGAGTCAACCTGTGCTTTTTGGGCTTAATTTGAACACTTTTTCTTATTGGGCCTTAATTAAGCCCAATAAGGGACTGTTTTGGGTTTGGCCCATTTTCTAGGCCCAATAGGGGTATTTAGGTAATTTCACTTTCATTTCTGAGTTATTTAGGTTAAATTAAGCTAGTTTGCAAGTTTTTAGAATTTTTTATAATTTTTGGATTTTTAATATTATTTTAATATTATTTTATTATTAAAAATTAAAAGTCTGATTTTCTAGGTTTTTATATTTTTCCTAGGTTCTAAATAGTTAATTAGGATTTTTGCAACTTTCTAATTATTTTCTAGGTCTTTTAATTGTTTTCTATAATTAATTTAAGATTTAATTGATTTTAGGAGTTTTTTATTGTTTAAAAATAGTTTTAATTGGTTTTAAAATTTTGAAAAATAGTTTTTAGCTTAATTAGGATATTTTTGAGGTTTACAAACTTGAAAATCTTGTTTAGGGTTTTTTAATAATTAATTTTTATTTTTAGGGCTTTAATTAGCATTAAAAAGTCATTATCTAATTAATTAAAGGGTTTTTGCAAGTTTTGATTTTTTGTAAACTCTTAGAATATTATTAGGGATTTTTGGTAATTTTTAGAAATTATTAGGTTAAAATTTTAATTTTGGTGGTTTTTACGACTTTACGTGTACGCCTTTTTTAGACTTAGTTTAATCCGTCTTCATAACCGTCATTCTCTTCTAATCCCCTTTCTATTCTTCTTATTCAAATATAATTACAAATTAATCCATATTGATGACGTATAGTCCCCAACCGGGTCATGAGCCCGGCCCACGGGTACTACCCGTATCCGGTCCATCACAGATGGGTGGATAAATGTCATTCAGGTTTATGGGCTTGAATGAACAGTAACCGCACGTGTGTGCGGCCCACGGCCCGGTGCGGCCGACATAAGATTAGACAGAATTATATTCTGTCTGGAATATCTTTATCCCAATAAGAGAGGATATTCACTACCAAGATTAGAAGATAACAATCATTCTAAATTCTGGTGATTATCTCTTCCTTGGGGCCGAAGCATCAGTGGAAGCCCACTAGGGTTTCACTGCCTATAAAAGGAACCCCCAAGGGTTCCACAAAGGTATTACGACTTGTACTCTAAACTCACATAAACCTTAAACCGATTACTTACTCTCACGTCGGAGTCTAATCGTGGGAAACATTCCCACGGTAAGCCTAACGCGTACTGTTTAGTGTGCAGGATCCCAACAAAACGATTCACTTGGTGCAGGAGCCGGAGCCCAGCCAACCCGAATTAAGCCTAATTCGGGTCTAGCAAGGATCAACCAACTTTTGCATCAACAAGTTGGCGCCATCCGTGGGACCCATAACACTAAGCTAGAACAAAACCTCATCTCGAATTTCCAATGACGAAGGGGAATCCGCAAGCTAACCCCAGGAACGTGAATCCCGGGAACCGGAAGTCCCAAGGGGAGGGGATTCTCATCCCCAACCAGTCACTTAGCCGCCTCGCAGGCGGGCCAGGTAACCGTAGCGGTTTTCAGCCCGTGGGGGTGACGAGCACGATCTCAATGACACCCCTGCCTACTTCAACCCTAGACAACCCTGATCCGGGGAGTGCGCCAAACCCTCCTAACAAAGAACCGCGCAGACCCTCGACAGGGGAAGAAGTGGAAGTCCTACCACTCAGTGAGGAGGATCTCACTCGAGTTCTCACGCAGAACTTCGAAAGGATCGTCCCAGGGATCGCATCAAGGCTGAGTCTGGGGAGGAACCTCCAAGCCAGACTCAACTTTGGTGACACCGGACCAACCACCTCCTCCCAAAATCAGAGGAAAAGGAGAGCTCGGCCTTAGGAGCAGGGTACCTTTGAGGAAACCCCTCAACCCCGGAATGTGTTTGAGCACATAGGAGACCGCCTTATACAGGAATTAACACAGTCTCGAGAAGGAGAAAGGTCGGATGGCTCACCCGAGCGACCAGATCAAGAGCTGGCCAGAACCACACGTCGCCCGAGTGTGTGGGACAGGATGAATACTGGGAAAAAGGCTCCTTGTTCATCCCAAAAAAGTGGTCCTTATGCAAAGGATGGGGCACCACCGCCGTCCCCGGGCCCGTCCGGAGAGGACTCAGATGACCATCCGCCTAAGCGTCACCGACCTAGGCGCACCCCTCCACCACCACCAAACAATGATGGGTATTATGGTGGTCCTTACTATCGAGATACGGATACGGAGGATCTTTCGCGTCCATGGTGTGAACCATGGGATGACCCTAGGCTTACCCGGCCATGGGCGGAAGACCCGTTCACCCTCCGCATAAGAAACTATTCTGAGGACACCAAGCGTCGCATGCCGGCGTGTATCAAGACTTATGATGGGTCCGGTGATCCGGTGGACCACCTTAAAATATTTGATACACAGGCTAAAATTGAGTGATGGCCCATGCCTATATGGTGCCAAATGTTCAATTCGACATTGATCGGAAATGCCCGCGACTCGTTTGAAGCACTCCCTCCACGGAGCATTGATAGTTTCACGGAACTACGCACTGCCTTTGAGAACAATTATACTCAAAGGAAGAAGTATAATAGGGATCCAGTCTCATTGGCAACTGTCAAGCAACGGCCGGGGGAGTCCACAGAATCCTTCACTGAACGCTTCAATGATGAGTGCACGCGCACGAGAACCATGCCGGAGCTCCTGAAGATCTCTGACTACATGCACGCCATAACAGACAGAGAATTGATCAGGCGCCTCAATGACAAGCGCCCAGAGAGATATGATGACCTCATGGAAAGGGTCAGAAATTTCATAGAAGGAGAAACAGCTGTTTCCGCGGCCTACCCATCACGAGGAAATGGGTACCGGTCAAATGATCAGTCCCGGAGGCAGTCGGGCGGTCAAGGTAATCAGAACAATAACAAGGGCTCAGACTATAAGAGCCAGAGCAAAGGAGGTCGGTCGGACGATAAGTTCACCCCCCTAAAGATGTCCTACCGGGAGATCTTGCTGACAGAAGGGGCGAACTTTCCGAGGCCTCCCCTAATGACCACCCCCCCAGAACGTCGGCAAGGAAATCGTTTCTGCGAGTTCCATAATGACAAAGGCCACGCCACGGAGGAGTGTATCCAGCTCAAGAAGCATATTGAGTCACTGATCAAATCAGGCAAACTCAAGCACCTAGTTAAGGATTGGAAGGATGGAAAAGATAACAACAAGAAGTATGATAAGAAGGATCCCCAAAAAGACAAGCCTTCGACCATATACATGATCCAATCCATACAGCGCCGCACGAGACAGAAAATTGGCCAAAAATTTTCACGCGGCAGGGAAATCTCATTCCCTCCCATCACAGCAAGCGATGTGATTGATGCGCCTCTCACTATTGAAATAAGCATTAGAACACACAACGTTCGTCGCATGTATGTGGATGGAGGATCGTCAGCAGAGGTACTGTATGAACACTGTTTTGTGCAGTTAGGCCCAGAAATAAGAAGCCAATTAGTACCGGCCACGTCGCCGCTTACTGGATTTAGTGGAGACACTATTTGGCCGATAGGGCAACTGTGTTTGCTTGTCACCATTGGGAATGAGGAACATTCCACTACGACGTGGATGAACTTCATGGTGATACGCTCACACTCTCCGTATAATGGGATCATAGGCAGACCATGCATTTTGGCTATCCGGGCAGTACCCTCTACGACACACAGAATGATCAAATTCCCCGTTGAGGGGGGAATCGTTACTATTTACAACACAGTCATACCAACATCCGAGTGTCATACCGTGACAACACCGGCTCCACCTGTACCACCCAAGGATGGATCACCACCTCCCAACTGGAAGGTAGCAATTCACCCCGACTATCCGGAACAGGAGGTATCCATAGGAGGGGCGCTCTCGGATAGCGGCAAAAGGGCCATGTGCTCTCTCTTGAGTGCAAACCTAGATATATTCGCATGGGAGCCAAAGCATATGACAGGCGTGCCACGCGCGATAGCAGAGCATAAGCTCCAGATCCGCCAAGGGTACCAACCCGTTAAGCAAAAGAAGCGCGGCCAGGCGCCCGAGCGCAGCCAAGTGATACTGGAGGAAGTACGGAAACTAGTGGATGCAGGCATCATGCGCGAGGTATACTACCACGAGTGGTTATCCAATCTGGTCATGGTCAAAAACATGACGGAAGTTGGCGCATGTGTGTGGATTTCACGGATCTAAACAAGGCCTGCCCACAGGACTGTTACCCGTTACCAGAAATCGACTGGAAGGTGGAGTCCTTGTATGGATATCCTTTCAAATGCTTCTTGGATGCATATAAAGGGTATCACCAAATACAGATGGTGGAGGAGGATGCAGAAAAAACGGCGTTCCATACGAGCCAGGGCGTATATTGCTATACGAAAATGCCATTTGGACTGAAGAACGCCGGCGCTACATACCAGCGGTTGGTGGACAAAGCTTTTGAATCACAAATAGGACGCAACCTGGAAGTCTATGTTGATGACTTGGTGATAAAAAGTCACACGGAGGAGGCACTTCTCCGGGATGTCCAAGAGACATTCGACACGCTGAGAAGGATTAACATGAAGTTAAATCCAAAGAAATGTACGTTTGGAGCAACTGAGGGAATGTTCTTGGGATATTTGATTGATCCAAATGGCATCAAACCTTGCCCAGAGAAGACGGACGCAGTGATACAACTGCCGTCCCCTCAGACACGGAAGGAGGTGCAGTCCCTGAATGGGAAGTTAGCCGGGCTGAATAGATTCCTATCTAAATCCGCAGAGAAGTCATTACCCCTATTTAAGACACTCAAGAAGTGTATTAGAAAGGGAGACTTCCGCTGGACGAAGGAAGCCGAGGAAGCTTTCGGCCAACTCAAGCAGCATCTTGCATCTCTCCCTATGCTAGTAGCTCCCCGGCCAAAGGAGGAACTCATTATGTATCTCTCAGCTACTCATGGCGCAATAAGCGCAGTACTTATGACGGATAGAGATACACAGTACAAACTCCGGTCTACTTTATAAGTAGAACACTACAAGGGCCGGAGTTGAATTATTCCTCCATGGAAAAATTGGTGTTAGCACTAGTGTTTGCTACAAAGCGGTTGCGCCGGTACTTTCAGGCGCACCCAATTGTGGTTATTACTGATCAGCCAATCAAGCAGGTTATTTCTAGACCGGACGTGGCAGGGAGGCTACAGAAATGGAGCATCCTATTGGGGGGGCATAATATATCTTACAGACCAAGGACGGCTGTCAAAGGCCAGATCTTGGCAGATTTCCTGATCGAGAAGCCGGATGAGGAAGGACCAATCATTAAGCAAGACGAGATCCCAACGGAACCTTGGGTGCTATTCACGGACGGATCCTCGTGTACAGACGGGTCCGGGGCAGGTCTCATCCTCACAAACCCAGAAGGAATGGAATTCACGTACGCCCTCTGTTTTGAGTTCACGGCCACTAACAATGAAGCGGAATATGAAGCATTAATTGCGGGTTTAAAAATCGCCGCTAGAATGGGAGTCCGCAACCTTGAGGCCTACATGGACTCACGGCTTGTCGCGAACCATATTCTAGGTGGGTATGTGGCTAAGGAGGACAACATGGTCAGGTACTTGGAAAAAGTCAAGTCGTTAATCGCGACTTTCAGTAAGTTTTCCATCAAGCAGGTGCCAAGGGGCGAGAACAAGAAAGCGGACGCTCTTAGCAAGATCGCATCCACAAGCTTCGCTCACTTGTCTAAACAAGTTTTGGTGGAAATACTCAAGGAGAAATCTATAATGGAAGGGGAGGTCGCCGCTATAGTTGAAGAGGAGGGACCTACGTGGATGACCCCAATCATCAACTATTTGACTAATGAGACCCTTCCAGACGAGGAAAAAGCAGCAAGGCGCATTAAAAGGAAGTCACAACATTTTGAACTTCGAGAAGGCATCCTTTACAAGCGCTCTTTCTTGCAGCCGTGGCTGCGGTGTGTTGGACCACGCCAGGCAGCTTACGTAATCAGTGACATACACGAAGGGTTGTGCGGCATGCATGCAGGCCCATGATCCGTGGTAGCTAGAGCCTTATGAACAGGTTATTATTGGCCTACCATGTACAGAGACGCGCGCGACATGATTCGCAAGTGCAATGATTGCCAAGTGCATAGGCCAGTACCGCGGCACCCGCAGCAGGAGCTTACACCTATCACGTCCCCATGGCCATTTTATAAGTGGGGAATTGACATTGCAGGACCATTTCCTGTAGCTGCGTGGGGGGGGGTTAAATTCTTGATTGTTGTAATGGACTACTTCACACGATGGATAGAAGCCAAGGCAGACAAGTCTATCACAGGCAAGCAGGTCAAGAAGTTTGTGTGGGAACACATTGTGTGCCATTTTGGTCTACCAGGAGAAATCATCTCGGACAACGGCAAGCAGTTCACGGACAACCCATTCAAAGATTGGTGTGCATCATTGAACATCAAACGGCGCTTCGCATCTGTCAAGCATCCACAAACAAACGGCCTCGTCGAATGAGCAAATAGAAGCTTGGGGAATGGCATCAAGGCGCGTCTGGATGAACGAAGTGGCAAATGGGTCGATGAGTTATCACATGTGCTATGGGCGCATAGAACTATGATCAAAACAGCCAACAGGGATACTCCATTTGCATTGGCCTACGGAACTGAAGCTGTTATTCCAGCAGAAATAGGAATGCCTACCATCCGCACAGCGGAAGTTAATGTCGTCACGAATGATGAACAGTTGCGAATCAACCTGGATCTGCTGGAAGAAAAGAGGGAAATAGCAGCCATCAATGAGGCTAAGTCCAAGGCTAAGATGAAGGCTTATTATGACACCAAGGTCAAGGGTGTTTCTTTTCGACCGGGAGACTATGTCTATCGTGCTAACGAAGCAAGTCGAGCGGAGAACACAGGAAAGCTGGGCCCTAAGTGGGAAGGACCGTATGAAGTCACTGAAGCCTCAGGACGAGGCGCGTACAGGTTACGTGATATGGATGGGCGCGACCTAGAACGCACATGGAATATTTCAAACCTCAAAAGGTGTTATCTTTGAAAGCTACGGCTTCCGCATGGGTACTTCGCTATATGCAGTCTTAAAAGTGCTATCTTTGAAGAACCATGCGGGTTCATCTGTTTTGTTTTGTCTTATGTTTGTTTATATTCCTTTCTTGTTTCTTAGGACTTGTCATTATTGTTCAAACAAAATGTAAACGTTCTAAATAAAATGCCGTGGTGCCTAGCTAGCTCCACGGCCTGTTTCGTTCAAATCATTATTTAGATTTTTTGTTAAGTCGTATGAATTTTTTACTTGTGTTATAATATGCCATGTTTTATTAATATGCATTATTTCAAATGACCTTACATGTACTATACGCCTCCAGGTGGGGTAAGAGGATTAAGTGAACCTACTAATTCAACTTGCCGCGTAAGAGGGATGCAACCCCAGCCGCACGGATCATGTATCCTTACTAGACGCCTTACTCACAAGACATTGTGATAAGTTTTTTGTGCACCGTATCCACACGGTACTCTGCATAGTAAAGATGCACGTCGCATGTCTAGTAAATTATAAACTTGTATGTGTTTTCCCTTTTCATGTGTAAGACGTGATACATCACGCGGCATTGAAATACAATGAAATACACAAGTTTCAAAATTAACAATAAACAAAATGGTCGTGGTCGTCACGGACTTCTAAATAAAAAGACAAGTTATTACATATATGTCTTAGCCGTGTACATACACGGACGAATATAATCACAAGTGTTTACAACAGATAAGTTACAAGGGGGGTAGGAATTCCCCTAGATCCTTCTTCCCTTCCCCAAATAAAGCACGAAGGGCCTCCCTATGAGCATCTTTCCCGTCCCGGACTTTGACTGCGAGAGCATCTAGAGCTTCTCCAAGCGTCTTCTCGCCTGACATGGCTTTGGACGCGGAATCGTAAGTAGCCAACGTCAAGGGAGTAGGATCAGCACTCAGCCGGGACATTATTGTTTCGTTTGGAGCATCTTTCATTGCTTCAAGCTCGTACAGGAGGGGGTGTTGGAGTTCTGCCAAGGCATCCATGGACGCAGTCATCTTACCCGCTGCGGAGGGGTTGTGATACGGATGCTGTGTGATATCTTCATTTTTTGCGATCATCTCCGCAGCTTTGACCAGGCCTTCATGCCTACCACGGTCGATCCCATCGGATACGACCCCAGAAAATGCCTGCAGTAGGTGTGGAGCGTTCATGGCCCCACTTACGGCAAGCCGCAGTCCTTGCCCGATAATCCACCTACGACCGGCTGTAGCGGTTAGCAGGGGGGGGGGCATACTCTCTCCGCGCAGCTAACAACCACCTTGCTTAACTCTTCGTCAGCTAAGGCAACTTGATTTTCAAGATTGGTTTGGGCCTGCGTCAATTCTTCTTTCAGTGCGTCACACTCCTGGGCAATGTTGAATGATTGCACGGTCACCGCCTTAGTAGCAGCCTCAGCCGCAGACACCTGCGTATGAAATTTGGAGTTATTACAAGGATATATACTTTTTGGGCTACATGCGTACAAGAAGTAGGAGTGTATGTAAAACATTTCTGAAAGTTTACCTTCTCATTTGATGCGGCTACGAGGGCCTCCAACTCAGCAATACGCTTCTCTCTGGCGTCGGCGTGATGCGCCTGCTCCTTCACCGTCGCCTCGGCGGTCAATAATGCCGCCTGCAAGGAGGCGATGGTCTTCTCGTTTTTCACGACCATCGCCTCACGGCGGGCTATCCTCTTGTCAGCACGGCTCACATTCGTGAGGGCCTGGATCAGACGGTGTCTTAACGCGGCACCCACCGTCACCTGATGTGCGGATGATACGTCAAACTGCTCAATCAGGGCCTCATGATCTAGTTCATCTAAATCCTGTGCGAGGGCAGGCGGGGTGATGTGTTCGATAAATTCTGAACACTCGGATTCAGCCTCCAGCCGCGTCAAGCTTGATAAGTTCCATGCTAAGCGCAAGCTCTCTTCTGGCCCCTCGGGGCGCGGTTCCTTGGCACATGTGGTAGCAGGTGATGGGGGCTTGTTGGTTGGCGCGGGGGATGGATTTCTCCCTGTTGGGAATAAATTTAGGCCAGAACACTTGAACGCTGACAAGAACAACTTAAGCGTTGACAAGAGCAAAGTGAGCGCTGACAGCATAAGCGTTGACAAGTTAAAGTCAAGCGTTGACAGACTGAAGACAAGCACTGATGGAAGATGTGAGCTACACGTTTATTATATTCTAGATTACTTCTAGTAAGGATAGAAACGACAATGTATTTTCTATGTTTATCTTTACCTAGAATAGTTGATTCGTAGCTTATTGTACAAGACTTCTTGTTCTATAAAAGAAGATCTTTTAGGTTAATGTTTAATATCAGTTTTCATAGTATTCGCAAGTTAAACCTTTCATTGTAATCAACAAGATTATTCTAATACAAGTGAAAGTTTGTTTAACATCATTGTGTTTTAGATCAAGTGTTAATTCCGCATAACACTTTGTTACTTTATTCATAAGCAAAGGTTTCTCTACGTGTAGTACTTGATCTAATCTCGTATACACAAAGCTTAATCGATCTAAGTTTGGGATCAAGAAGTGGTATCAGAGCTTGTTGAGAAACTTTTGATCTTTAAGTAACACAGAACCCTAAAACACCAAACCCTAAAAACCCTAAAATTCTCAAAACCCTAAAAACATCATGTCTGGCACAAATCAACCTCCTGCTTTGCTACAAAACAACTTCTCAAACCCTAGTATCAAAATTCCTATGTTTGATGCCAGGAACTTTGAGCTTTGGAAGTCCAATTTTGAGCAATACATAGCTATTCATGACTACACTCTTTGGGAAATTATCGAATATGGGAACACATTCGATAAAGCAGCAAAGATTACTGCTGCTATTGCCACAAGGACAGCTGTTCCTAATTGTCCTAAATCTGATAAGGTGGAAAAGCCTGAAGATGGGAGAGCTGTTGCTGTTGAAGATATAGCCAAGAAGAGGGTGGACATGAAAATCTTGAATATCTTGAAACATGCCCTAGGTCATGAGAATCAGCACAAGTACAAACGATTTGAGTCAGCAAAAGAGCTTTGGGAAGCTCTTGAAGTAGCACATGGTGGCAATGCTGACACAAAAGAGGAAAAGAAGAAGCAACTATTGCATGAGTATGCTGTCTTTAAAGCTCAACCTAATGAGAATCTCAGCAGTGTGAGAAGTAGACTTCTTGACATCACAAGTCAACTTTCCTTCATGGGAAAACAGATTGATGATCCTGAATTGAATGCTACTTTTCTCAAAAGCCTTGGTGATGTATGGAAGATTGAGACAAGATCCATTCTTGTCAATAATACCCACAAGACTTCTAGGTTTGATGACATCTTCAACAAGTTAAGACTATTGGAGAATGAATGGCAATTGGAAAGTGATAACAAATCTTCCAGCAGCAACATGGCCTTCTTTTCACAAAGTGAAGGCCAATTTGATTCCATGAACTTCTATGGACATTCAGCAACTGGATCTCAAGGTGTCAGCGCTGGATGTCAATCTGTCAGCGCTGGATCATATTCTGTCAACGCCTTATACTCAAGCGCTGACACACACAATCATGGCGCTGATAGAATTAAACCTGCTGGTTTTGATCTTGATACTGTGTGTGCATTCATTGCTTCTTTGCCCAGTGATTCAAGGATTACATATGAAGATCTTGAGCAGATAAGTGATGAACAATTGGAAGAGATGGACATCAAGTGGACTATGGCTCTTGTAAGTTTAAGAGCAAACAGGTTCAATAAAAGGTTCAAGAAGAAGATGACCTTTAATGCTAAGGATGTTGCTGGATTTGATAAATCCAAGGTGGAGTGCTACAACTGTCATAGGATGGGGCACTTTATGAGGGAATGTAGATCTCCAAGGAGATCTGATGCTGGGAAGCCTTCAAGCCAAATGATTAAGAGCCCAGATCCCAAGGCCATGGTTGCTGTTCAACAAATTGATGGTGTTGGAGAATGGGATTGGAGCTGGATGGCTAAGAATGAGGAAGAGGACAGAGCTTTGGTTGCTGAGGTTAAAGAAGAGCATGCTGAATATGCTCTCATGGCACACTCCTCCTCCTCATCAGATAATGAGGTATATGATGATGCTTTCTGTTCTAAGGGTTGTCGTTTAAATACTGAAAAATTAAAACAAGAGATAGTTAAATTATTAGAAGAGGCAAGTACTGAAAGATGCAAAGTATCTAACTATCAAGTTGCTCTTACCCAAACAGAAAAGACAGTATCTGAGTATAAGAAAATGGAGTTTGATTTAAAGGATCAAATAAATATCTTAAAACATGAGTTACATCAGAGTAAGGATGTTCAAGATATAGTAAATAGGGTTAATCTTGATTTGATAGCTCAGTTAGAGGAGGCTAACAAAAATAAAGATAATGTGAGTCTTAAAATCCAGAGATTTGATAAGGCCACACAATCCCTAGGAGAGTGTGTTAGCAAACAAAGAGACTCTAAGGATATGAGTGGGATTGGGATGAATAATTATACTGTTGTCCCACCACCAGCTGGGGATTTCTATGGTGTCCAATCAAAGGACTTATCTTGGACTGGCTTGCCAGAATGTCAAGAGGAGGAATTCATTCCTCCACCTAGAGTGATTTCCCCAGTTGAGGAATACCAGCAAAAACTGACTGACCTTGATGAGTGGAAGAAAGCTAATCACACCTTGTTTGTTAAGGGAGGGTTATTGTGTGAAAGTCCAAATGAGCCCACACCAATCACGAGCCTTGATCCTAAACCTATTAAGATCACACACCCTACCACTGGCAAAGCTGTTGACCTTGGCCCACAAAATGTTAGAAAACCTAGTGTTAAGTATGCAGAGATGTATAGGAATACTAGGTCACCAAAAAGCCAAGTTAGTAATCATGGAACAGGCTTCTTTGCTTCTAGACCTAAGACTATGTCTAGAAAAGCTTGTTATACATGTGGTAGCTTCTCACATTTGGCCTACAAATGTGTCAACGCTTCCAATGTCAACGCTGATAGGAACCATTTCAGCGCTGACAAAAGTCAACATAGGTCAAACACTGTCAGACCCAATACCTTTGTGAACAAAAGTTCACAAGTTGTTAGACCAGCCCCATTCTTTTCAAGAGGGTCTAACACACAAGGCCTAAGACCTTTTCAAAAGTCAAACACTTGGTCAAATAGGCAATGGGTTCCTGTAGCAAACCCTAGGTTCAACGCTGATAGGAGCAATCGGGGCGCTGACAAGAGAAATTTCAGCGCTGACAAACCTAGGTATTTGCAACCACAGGGAAATAGGTCTAAAGCTTCTACTAGCTTAACATGGAGACCAAAACAAGACCAAAACCCTAATTCTACTGGTATTTCTATGACATGCAACAGGTTTCATTATATTTCTAAGGCATTGTCAACACCAATTGGGGTTAACTGGGAATTTCATTCAAACAGGGATGAAAATGGGGTTGTTATGAGAACCAAGTCTGTTCTTGTTGAACAACCAAATGAATCCAAGTCTTCTAAGGCTTGGGTTCCCAAAGAAAACTAATGTGTTTTCTTTATGTGCAGGGCATTCAGAAGAAGATCAATGATTATGGATACTGGGATAGTGGATGCTCAAGGCACATGACAGGAAAGGAAGACTATCTGACCAATTTCTCTCCTATTCAAGATGGTGATAAGGTATATTTTGGAGGGGGCTACGGCACCATTACTGGAAAAGGAACCCTTGTCACCAACAATCTACGGTTTGAGAATGTCTTCTTGGTAAAAGATCTGGATTATAATCTGTTTAGTGTATCACAAGTGTGTGATAACAAAAATAAGGTTCTTTTCACAGATACTGAGTGCTTGGTGTTAAGCAAAGATTATAAGCTTCCTGAGGAGAAATACATAGATTTTAGAACACCAAGGCATAAAGACATATATAATGTGAATCTTAATGGAATTAAGGTAAATAATAAAATGTCATGTCTGTATGCTAAAGCCTCAGTAGATGAAAGTAATCTTTGGCACAGGAGACTAGGGCACATAAACTTTAAGAATATCAATAGACTTGTGAGGCTTGGTTTAGTTGATGGTTTGCCTGAAAAGGCTTTCCACAATGACCACTCTTGTGTTGCATGTCTTAAGGGCAAGCAGCACAAGGTCTCATTCAGGTCTAAACAGGTGCACTCTAGTTCTAAACCACTTCACTTATTGCATATGGACCTCTTTGGTCCAACTAATATAGAAAGTTTGAAGGGTAAATCATATTGTTTCGTTATTACTGATGATTACTCCAGGTTTACATGGACTTTCTTTTTAGCCAAGAAAAGTGAAACTGCCCTAAGTCTGATTAATTTCATTACCCAGATAGAAAAGAAGAATGGTAATGAGGTCAAAATTATTAGAAGTGACAATGGGGGTGAGTTTAGAAATCAGTTGTTAGATGATTTTTGTGCCAAGAAAGGGATTACTAGGCAGTTTAGCATAGCTAGAACCCCACAGCAAAATGGGGTTGCTGAAAGGAAGAATAGGACCCTTATTGAAGCAGCCAGAACCATGTTGGCTGATGCCCATTTTCCTATAGCCTTTTGGGCTGAAGCTGTTAACACAGCTTGTTATGTTCAAAATAGGGCATTGGTCAACAAGATACATAATAAGACACCTTATGGATTACTTTGGGGAAGGAAGCCCAATATTGGCTTTCTTAAGCCATTTGGTTGTCATGTAGTTGTGTTAGAAACTAGTGAGGCCCTAGGTAAATTTGATTCAAAAGGTGATGAAGGCTACTTCATGGGTTATTCAGTGCAGAGTAAAGGATATAGGGTTTACATTAAAAAGGAAAAACGTATACTTGAAAAGGTACATGTTAGGTTTTTAGAAAGTAAACCTAGTGATCCTGAGAGTGGTCCAAATTGGTTGTTTGACTTAGAACCTTTATCTAGAGCTTTAAATTATATGCCTGTTACTGATCCAGACATTGTGAAGGTAACTTCAAGTGTTTTGGAAAAGATAATTGGTAATGTTTCAGGTATACAGGTTGCTAAGGAGGATGGACCACCAGCAGTTGAATCATCTCCCACACAAGAATATGTTACACTTCCTATATGGACAGATGAGTATTATGCTGCTGCTGCTGCTGCTAGAAAAGATAATGGTGGTGTTCAAATACCACCAAATACAAACATGCATGATTCTTCAGGCGCTGACAAAGGGAAATCAAGCGCTGACACGACCAATTCAGACGCTGATGGCTCCAACGCTGACAACAACAGTTCAAGCGTTGTTAGCCCAAGCGCTGACAAACAAGGTTCAGACTTTGGAGACACCTTTACACAGCTTTTCTCTTCCCATTTTGAACAAGGTGGACCTTCCAATGTTCATGAAGGGATTTCTGTTGATCAAGAAGAATCTGAGGAAGAGGATATTGGCAACATGGAGCGTGAAGTTGAGGACACCAGACTTTTTGAAGGAGGAGTTCTCGCTTCAACAGCTAAGGATCACCCCACATCTCAAATCATTGGTGATGTTATGGCTCCAGTTCAGACAAGAAGATCCCATCAAGGTCTTGGTGGATTTATTGCCAATATACACAAGAAGGTTGATACCCCTCTTGTACAAGCATGTTTGTTTGCCTGTTTTCTGTCACAGGAAGAACCCAAGAAAATTTTTGATGCTCTCAAGGAACCAAGTTGGATGGAAGCAATGCAGGATGAGCTTCACCAATTTGCTATACAGGATGTTTGGGAGCTGGTTGATTGTCCTAGATATGTGAGACCAATTGGGACAAGATGGGTTCTAAGGAACAAGAAAGATGAAAGAGGCATTGTATTCATAAACAAGGCACGTTTGGTAGCTCAGGGTTATACACAAGAGGAAGGCATAGATTATGAAGAAGTCTTTGCTCCAGTTGCAAGAATTGAAGCTATCAGAATTTTCTTAGCTTATGCTTCTTGCATGAACTTTACTGTTTATCAAATGGATGTGAAGAGTGCTTTCCTCTATGGCACAATTGTTGAGGAGGTTTATGTAATGCAACCTCCTGGTTTTTAAGATCCTGAGAATCCGGACAAGGTTTATAGAGTAAAGAAAGCAATGTATGGACTTCATCAAGCCCCAAGAGCATGGTATGGTACATTGTCCACCTATTTGGTGGAAAATGGTTTCAAGAGGGGCACCATAGATCAGACATTGTTTACAAAGAAGAAAGGAAAACATGTGTTGCTTGTGCAGGTCTATGTTGATGATATCATTTTTGGGTCTACTGATCCAAAAATGAGTGAGGACTTTTCCAAGCTCATGACAGATAAATTCAAGATGAGTGCAATGGGTGAGATGAACTTCTTTCTAGGTTTACAAGTTCAGCAGAAAGAAGATGGTATCTTCATCTCCCAAGACAAGTATGTAGCTGAAATCTTGAAGAAATATGGTTTTTCTCCACATGAGAAGGAGGCTTCCACTCCTATGGATAGACAACACCCTTGGGGAAAAATTGGAGCTGGAAAAGATGTGGATGTTAGGCACTATAGATCAATGATTGGATCATTGATGTATCTTACAGCCTCAAGACCTGACATCATGTTTGCTGTGTGTGCATGTGCACGCCATCAAGTGACTCCCAAAGAATGTCACCTTTTTGCTGTGAAGAGAATTTTTAGGTACCTAAGATGTTACCCAAATCTTGGATTGTGGTACCCAAAAGATTCTCCATTGGACCTTATTGCATATTCAGACAGTGACTATGGTGGTGACAAGTTTGATAGGAAATCCACAACTGGTGGATGCCAATTTCTTGGGAGTAGATTGATATCTTGGCAATGCAAGAAACAAACAGTGGTGGCAAATTCTACAACTGAAGCAGAATATGTTGCTGCAGCTGCTTGTTGTGGACAAGTCTTATGGATTTAGAACCAGCTGTTGGATTATGGGTAATGGTAGCTTTATGCCATTGGATACAGAGTTGCTTATGGATCTTTGAAGAGCTATTTGGACATGTTTTTGTTTATGGATGATGGTTGGAATATTTATATTCCTATCTTGACATAAATTTTTATTGTTCATATATATATTTTGAGAACTCATGTATCATAGTTTGAGGGGAGGTTTAAGGAACCTTTAGGACTCTTGGGTATTCTTAGAATACTCTCATCACAATTCTAGATTGTGTCCACTGGTGAGTATGGGTTAGTTTTTCTAAACCATGAGGCACTGTAGCATGCATAGTATATCAACTTTGCATGCTGCCAAGACATTTTTGGCCTAGAATTGGTTGTGGTCTGTTGGGAGGCTTGGGAATCCTTTTGATATGGGTTTTACCTGGGAGTAACAAGGATTTTATGAGGTAACTTGGTTGTTAAGAATTTTGGTTAGCAAGGGACACTAGAGGACTGTTATGTCTATCTTGCTTATGCAAGTGTGCATAACTGGACAGTGCTTGCCGCCCTATGATAATTATCAGCTTTTGGTTATCTTCTCTAGGATAAATTACTTGTTAAGGTCATTTTTCACTTTTTAAAACAATTTTATTTTTGAACGCTGACAAGATTTTTTCAAGCGTTGTTGTGACCAAAATGGACGCTGACATGGCTTTAGGCGAACGTTGACAAGATTATAGCCGTTGGGCGTTGATGGGTTATATTTGACCGTTGACAAACAATGGGACCTACCCAGTTGTAACTTTTTGACATATTTTCAAGCCGTAATTTTAGGAGTTGTTACTTTCATTAAATGCATGAGATAACTTATAAACTTTTTCAATATTTTCATGATTGATTTTTGAAAATCTTTGCCTATTTTTGGGCCAATCACGTGCATTCATCCACTCCTATAAATTTGGCTCCTATTTTAAACAGGGTATCTATAATTCTTGTCTAACACTTTTCTCTTATCAACCTTCATCTTTTATACATCAAATTAACAGCTTTCATCAATGGCACCAAGATTTAACTCAGCAGAATTGGATTTGGGGTTCAAGTCTCAACACAACATGATTGCTTATCTTGTTGCTGATAATACTTTGTTCCCTCAATACACTCAGATGGTGGAGTATTTGAATGCATCCCCATTAAGGTATGCTCTTTCTCATGCCCCACTCATTCCAGTCACACACATTAAACAGTTTTGGAACACTGTTAGTTCCTCAACAGTTAATGGAGTGACAACATTGACTTCTATTGTACATGGGAGACCTTGGGTGGTTACTGAGGCCTTGGTACGCCAGGCCTTGCATCTTAATGATGCTGATGGTATAACCATGCTTCCCATATCTGAAATAGAACAAGGGCTTAGGGCTTTGGGATACCCTATTCCTGATGAAGGTACTCTTAATAAGTACCATAAGCAGGAATTTCCCCCAGCCTGGAAGTACCTAATTCACATTCTCCTTCAATGTTTGAGTCCCAAATGTACTGCACACAATGAGATCAATAGATCCATTGCAACTGCTATTGTGTGTATTGCAACAGGGCAAAATTATAACTGGTCTAAAATGATTTTTGAAGGAATGTGTAAAAACAAGGGGACAAAAATGACTTTAGCTTATCCCCGTTTTCTGCAAATGGTTTTTGATGCTTAAAGATTTTGTTCAAGGGATCACAATGACTTTTATAAGATCCCTGAACAAAAGAAGGCTATTTTTACCAAGATGAATTCACCACCTCATAGAGACCTACCATTAACCCAAGCCATGCTTGCTGTTATTGCAGCAGCACAACCTCAACCAGACCCCCAACCTCATATTGACCCTCAACCACAACTTGAACCTATCCCTGAACCTTTACCCTCACCTGACCAAATGCAAATAGACCAAAATCCCTTTGACGCTGACACATCTAATGTGGGCGTTGATATGCCTATTTCCACCGCTGACACCCAACCATCACAATCCCAAACACCCCTTAACCAACCTACATCTACACCATCTTCTACACCATCTTCCACACCACCTGAATATAGGTTGATTAAACGCCAAAGGACTGTTGGAGTGTTCTCCTCTGGTGGTCCTAGCCATGAAGCAGAGAGAACCACCACCACAAGTGTGGCTGGTGACTTGGATGAGGCTGGGGCTATTGATACAGGCTTAGATGCTGGTCAAGACAGTCCCAACATACTTAAGTCCTCATCCATGCCCAATGAACCTGACTTGGGAGGTCAAATCCCCATTTTGGAAGAGGGCAGACTGGAACCAATGACGCTTTTAGAATTGACGGCTGTCTGCATTAGCTTGCAAAAGCAAAATGCAGACTTAGTACAAATTGTCAGTAACCAAGGCCTTGAACTCAATGAATTGAGGGAGAGGATTGTTGTTTTGGAGAGTGCTCATTCAAGGGGAGGTATGGAGGAGTCTTCCAAAGGGGAGGAAGCAAGAAATCTGAGTGATAAGAGCAGTCAAGATGGTCAATCATTGGATATTGCTGAGGCTCTTACTACATTAAAGGAACAAAAAGGTTTTGATACGTCCTTAATCTCTCCAACCAATTTAAATTTATCATTTACAGATATGCTGAGAGAAGTTACACAAGGCGCTGAGGGAAAATATTTGAGCGTTGACAAGGCAAGTTTGGACGCTGACAGAAATATTTTGGGCGCTGATAGAGGAAATTTGGGCATTGACAGATCTGCATATGGGGGTGATGTATTCCAGTCATCATCTATCATCAAAGACGTTCCTACTCAGGTATTATCATCTACCCTACCAACAATTGAACCAACAGATAAGGGTAAGGGTAAGTTGGTAGAAGAAATTGTTCCAAAGAATGCAGCTCAGGTTGAATTTGATAGAAGATTGGCTGAGCAAATGATGGAACAAGGTGAAAAGGAAAAGTCACCATTTGTTGTGACTTCTGAGGAAGAAAGTGATGGAGCTAGCTCAGATTCAAGTGTGATGATTGTTGAACCAGAAAGACTTGAGTATGGTGATGAGCTTGCTAGGGAAAGGCTGAGAGATCTGAAGTTGCAAATTGATTTTGATATGCCAGAGGTAGTTCAGATGTACAATTCTTGGGAAGAAAGCTGTATGGATAATCCAGACTTGACCATTTCAGATCAAATATGGGGTTTGGAAATTCTTCTTAGAGTTCAGCAGGATTGTAAGGTGATGCTGAAGTACAAGGCAAGCAACATTCTCTCTGAATTGAAAAGGGATAGAAGGAAGCTCTATTTTATGTTGCTCAAATGTCATGGAGTTGGATGGACACATCAGAAGCTGAAGGCTTTGACATTTGATGAGTTGGAACATAGGGCTTATCCTATTTGGGTGAAAGTGCAAGAAGAAAACACTTTCAGACTTCTTTCAGATGAAAGAAAGGAGCAACTTGCAGAAGAGATGGCAATCAAGAAAGCTATGATAGTTCCTAGACCAGTAAAGAAGGGATTTATTCTTGAGTTTCCAAAAGATACGTCTCAACTATATCCAAGTGAAGCAATCATTAGAAAGAGCCTCAAGCTCTCCCCATTAGAAGCTTCAGATATGGTGCATGTGTTACCACTAGATTCCAGGAATCCAATAGTAAGTTATGAGGAAGATGAATGTGGATTCTAGAAAATTGGAAGATTTGGCAAGGAGGTACACACTTTTACCACTCTCATATCTTTATTTGCAAGTTGTGACAGAGAAGACTTGGTGGACCTTTGGAG
Organism: Glebionis coronaria; assembly: GCA_025667525.1. Taxonomy (NCBI): domain Eukaryota; kingdom Viridiplantae; phylum Streptophyta; class Magnoliopsida; order Asterales; family Asteraceae; genus Glebionis; species Glebionis coronaria. The sequence goes on from JANFOE010001223.1 coordinate 572,495, forward strand.
GTTACTAGAGACCAAGTATGAGGCTGAAGCACCAACTTCAGCAAATGGAATAAAACTTTGGACCACATTCAAAAGAATGTGTGGGACAAAAGAAGAAGATCCTGAAATATGGAAGGATCTTGAAGATGATCTCAGTGGTCTTCAATGGAGGTTATATTCAGCTGCTGGTGTATACCATTTGAGTTCTACAAAGTTTGCTGAGTATTTACTTGTAGATGCTCAGTATTTCATATCCAAGGCTGTTTTGGAGAAGATGAAGGACACTCAGTTGGAGATAGACTATACAAGTGACGTGGCAAAGAATTTGATCAGATTTATTTATCATCAATATGACAAGGTTTGTCAGACTCCTCCAAGTCCTTAATGTTTATTCAGAAACTTGATCATAAGAGTGGATATCAAGTTTAGGGGAGGATTGTTGGGAATAAATTTAGGCCAGAACACTTGAACGCTGACAAGAACAACTTAAGCGTTGACAAGAGCAAAGTGAGCGCTGACAGCATAAGCGTTGACAAGTTAAAGTCAAGCGTTGACAGACTGAAGACAAGCACTGATGGAAGATGTGAGCTACACGTTTATTATATTCTAGATTACTTCTAGTAAGGATAGAAACGACAATGTATTTTCTATGTTTATCTTTACCTAGAATAGTTGATTCGTAGCTTATTGTACAAGACTTCTTGTTCTATAAAAGAAGATCTTTTAGGTTAATGTTTAATATCAGTTTTCATAGTATTCGAAAGTTAAACCTTTCATTGTAATCAACAAGATTATTCTAATACAAGTGAAAGTTTGTTTAACATCATTGTGTTTTAGATCAAGTGTTAATTCCGCATAACACTTTGTTACTTTATTCATAAGCAAAGGTTTCTCTACGTGTAGTACTTGATCTAATCTCGTATACACAAAGCTTAATCGATCTAAGTTTGGGATCAACACTCCCCACTTCTTCTCCTTGCGCTGCGGCTGCCGGATTCACCCTGTTGTTTAAAAAATTATTCTATATATATCATACAAAGATACGAATCATAATCACGAGGGGTACTTACGAGGTGCCTATGTCAGGGTCTGGGCCGGTAGGAGCTACGGCGCTCACAGGGGCGACTCGCAGAACTGGCCCTTCCATGGTCGGGGTAGGATCAGCTTGGGCAGTCGTGGTGCTGCTTCCTTCTTGGTATTGTGGATGGTCTTTCCGCAGCTTCTTGGGAGGAGCATTTGCAACTCCGGCATCCTCCCCAATTTTCTTCGCCACCCGCCTGGTTGTTTTTCTCTTTCTGGAGGTAAGTGGGGTGGATCCGGAAGCTTGCGTGGTGTCTTCATTGGGATCATGCTCTTCCTCCTGATTGATGGTGCCTCCCTCCAGCAGTGGGTCGTCGCCGTCTTCGTTATGGAAATCCAATGGGGATTTCTCAATAACAGGCTCTCCTTCGTCCGACCTGGGCTCGGTTGTCTCTTCAAGCGGCATCGTGCGGTCGGCTAAACCTTCTAGCAAGGGGAGCTCATTCGGCTTTAACGGTCGGAATCCCTCCGCCACCTTCATGGGGTCGCCTTGGCGGATTAGTCCGTGAAGGTTCATCTCTGCAAACAATTGTAGAAGTATATGGGTTAGTAAAATTCTACACATGTGTGATAAATCAAATTTACAAAATATATATTGGCCCTACCCTCGCCCTGTTCCGTTAAGAAGTACGGGTATAAATCATCCTTCCCAAAGTAACGGCGGCTTATCCCTACTAAGCACAGAAAGTGTTCCGGCAACCCTCTATGGAATTCTGTGCGATGGGTATCTAGTATTTTCAGGTCCCGGCTACTATAATATTTGGATTTGGGCGGATAGTCTTTTGGGGCTTTGGTTTTAAGTACGAAGGGGGCAGGGAATACTTTCTCATCTACAAAGAAGTAATGGTCGTACCAATTCTTAAGGGAGTCAAGAGGTTTCCTATATGTCATCGGGGCATTCCCGGGTCGTTTCTTGAACGACAACCACCCGTTCACTAACTGGGGAAAGTAGAAAGCCCTAAAAAGGTTCACGGTGGGGGTTACTCCACAGGTATGGCATGTAATCTCAAACTGGTTGATTTTACACGCCCCTATGCAGTGGAGCTGGGTGATATGAAAGTCATAATACAAAAGAAGGTCTACCAAGAACTTGGATAACGGGATACGGTAGTTGGCTGAGTCAAACAGGCGTGTATATATGCCTACTTTCCCCGCCGGTGCATCAGGAATAGCCTCACCATCACCCGGATAGGTGGGGTGTACGCTTTCGGGTACATAATACTTCGACAGAAAGTCGAGGTATTTTTCCGCAGACATCACGTTCAGGACATCCGTGATAAGGGGATTATCCTTTACCATAATTTATAAAAAGGTCTTTAAGGGCGTGATGATCTAACCTGCGGCGACGAAAATCCGTGAAAAAGAAGGCAAAAAATTTGGGAGATAAAAGCTTGAGATTAACAATGGCGGAAGAAGGAGTGGGGTGTGTGTGTAACAAACACGCATACCCACTCTTATATAGGGTTGCCTCGGTTTCCGAGGTACCTTGGATCTTCGACACGTGTCAGTCAACTTACCTATCCAACGGATAGGGTTTCTGACATTTCTGCAACGCCATAGGGGGACCCACGGGTCACTTCTTAAACAGTTTTGCGTGGCTCAAGGGTGGGCATTAATGATGCACTTTTGCAGGCATGCGACTGGATTGTTGACTATCATTAATGTTTTTTATTCTTGTCAGGTTATGCAGCTCTTACGTAAGACCGTATTTAATGTCACATTAAAGTTGTCATTACACACATAACACACTAGCCTCCTTGAGAACGAACTTAATTGGTCATTAGTGCTTGGTTTTCCTTAACCGACACTTAATACTTGCCACTTTTATTGCTCTTTTCCTAAAGGGTGGTAAAAATTCAACCATCACTCTCCAACCAACCTAAATTTATCATTTACAGCTATGTTGAGAGAGGTTACACAAGGCGCTGAGGGAAAATATTTGAGCGTTGACAAGGCAAATTTGGACGCTGATAGAAGTATTTTGGGCGCTGATAGGATAAATTTAGGCGTTGACAGACCTGCACATGAAGGTGATGTATCCCAGTCATCATCTATCATCAAGGAGGTTTCTACTCAGGTATTACCATCTACCTTACCAACCATTGCACCATCAGATAAAGGTAAGGGTAAATTGGTAGAAGAGATTGTTCCAAAGGATGCAGCCCAGGTTGAATTTGAGAGAAGATTAGCTGCACAAATCATGGAACAAGATGAGAAGGAAAAGTCACCATTTGTTGTGACTTCAGAAGAAGAAAGTGATGGAGCTAGCTCAGACTCTAGTGTGATGATAATAGAACCAGAAAGGCTTGAGTATGGTGATGAGCTTGCTAGGGAAAAGTTGAGAGAATTGAAATTGCAGGTTGACTTTGACATGCAAGAGGTGGTTCAAATGTACAATGCTTGGGAAGAAAGATGTATGGATAATCCAGACTTGACCATTTCAGATCAAATATGGGGTTTGGAGCTTCTTCTTAGAGTTCAGAAGGATTGTAAGGTAATTTTGAAACACAAGGCAAGCAATATTCTCTAAGAGTTGAAAATGGATAGAAGGGAGCTCTACTTTATGTTGCTCAGATGTCATGGAGTTGGATGGACATATCAGTAGTTGAAGGCTTCGACATTTGATGAGTTGGAAAACAGAGCTTATCCCATTTAGGTGAGAGTGCAAGAAGCAAACACTCTCAGACTTCTTTCAGATGAAAGAAAGGAGCAACTTGCAGAAGAAATGGAAATCAAGAAAACTATGATGGTTCCCAGGCCAGTGAAGAAGGGAATTAAATTTGAGTTTCCAAAAGATATGGATCCACTATATCGAAGTGAAGCAGTTTTAAGAAAGAGCCTTAAGCTCTCCCCATTAGAAGCTTCAGATATGGTGCAAGTGTTACCATTAGATCCCTGGAATCCAATTGTGAGCTATGAAGAAGATGAATGTGGATTCTGGAAGATTGGCAGATTTGGCAAGGAGGTACACACTTTTCCCACTCTCATATCTTTGTTTGCATGTTGTGATAGAGAAGACTTGGTGGACCTTTGGAGGTTGCTGGAGACCAAGTATGAAGCTGAAGCACCAACTTCAGCTAATGGAATAAAATTCTGGACCACATTCAAAAGAATGTGTGGGCCAAAAGATGAAGATCCTGCAATATGGAAGGATCTTGAAGATGACCTCAGTGGTCTTCAATGGAGGTTATATTCAGCTGCTGGTGTATACCATTTGAGTTCTACGAAGTTTGCTGAGTATTTACTTGTGGATGCTTAGTATTTCATATCCAAGGCTATTTTGGAAAAGATGAAGGACACTCAGCTGGAGATAGATTATTCAAGTGACGTGGCAAAGGATTTGATCAGATTTATTCACTATCAATATGAGAAGGTTTATAAGACTCCTCCTAGTCCTTAATGCTTATTCAGAAAATTGATCATAAGAGTGGATATCAAGTTTAGGGGAGGATTGTTGGGAATAAATTAAGGCCAGATCACTTGAGCGCTGACAAGAACAATTCAAGCGGTTGACAAGAACAAAGCAAGCGCTGACAGCTCAAGCGTTGACAAATTGTCCAAGCGTTGTCAAGAGTTAATCAAGCGTTGATAAGAGCAAATTAGGCGTTGATGGCTCAAGCATTGTCGTGTGCAATCCAAGCATTGTCACATGCAATTCAAGCATTGACAAAACATAGACAAAGAAGCTTATGGAAGCTTCTATTTAGATAAACATGCAAAAGATATTCTGCATAAGTTTATTTAAATAGAAGATTTACTTGTTTATTCATCATTATCTCTTGTAAAACCCTAATCCTTACACTATAAAAGGAACCAAGGGTTATTAGGTTTTTCATATAATTCATTCACAATGTAAACCTAAACGTGTGTGTGCACTAGACGTGGGATTCAATGTATACACGTCTAGTGGATGTTTGTTATTAACATAATGAACATCCCATTTGTTTTAATTCATGTTCTTGTGCCTAAACCCCTTGTTAATGGTTGTTGTTCTAATTCCGCTTTGATTGTATAATCATATGAACAATGATCATTCCTAGTTGCTTCAAAGATCCGGAAACCAAGGTTTCCACAATTGGTATCAGAGCCTCGTGGCTCGTGATGCTAGGACCAACAAGGTGTTCGTGTTTCGAGAAGAAAAGAAAAATCCGTCTAGGGTTTTTCTGGACGTTTTTGTGTGCGCAGCAGTATTCAGAAGGTCATAACTTTTGATTGAACCGTTGGATCGTCACGAAATTTTATATGTGTGTTCTACATACATAGATCTAAACATCCACCGGAGGGATTGTCGAGTTTTATCCCCAGGCAAAAGTTATTAAGCATCAAAGTAGGCAGCAGAGGTGATTTTCAGATTTTCTCTTTCACATAAAATAATGAATTAGGGTTTATATTAAACCCTAGAATCGATTTTTAAACAGAAAAAGAATGAGGTTGTGTGATTCAAGGATGTTTTAGTAGAGATGACAACGTGCTGTCATGGATCTCATACATAATTTTCGTTTTTAGGGTTTCGTAAAATCAAACCCTAGATCTATGACTATGAAGATATGTTGCTGGACGTTTTTTTTTTGAATCAGGTCTGCTATTCATTGTGCATAGCATGGATATGTTGCTTCTTGTTTGCTTCGTGGAATCCCAAGCAGAATAGACAAAGCAACGTGAGCAGAATCACATCAAAAGGGCTTGGGCTACTCGTTTTTATTAGAGGATGAATTATGTGTTCACACGATGCAATGTTGTTGTGTTCACATGGATTTGTTTTCACACGAAGGAAGCTTTCTTATTGGTGGTAAAATTTGCATTCACATGACCAGTTTGTGTTCACACGGTGAAGAAGTGTTGATTGGTCTAAATCATATGTGTTCACACGAAAGGAAAAGATGTGATTGGAGAATAGAAGCAGGTTGGCAGAATACAATGCAGATCAAGTTTACGTGGGGTCGTGTATACCTATGGTATTGTGATTTAGGAAAAGACGTACATATTCACAAATATGGCATGGATCTCAATTTATTTTATTATTTTGAGAAGATATCAATATTACTTGGGTATTGTTTCAGAAAGTATGGGCCTAGTCAACTAAGCCAGATAGGTATTGCGACTAAAAAGGAAGATATGGAACGAATATTCTTAAACGCTGGTTTTCAGGAAATTAGTTTATGGCTGATTTTTATGACTTACTCAAAATATTCTATTCATTGTTATCATGTGATACAGTAATTCAGACAAAGAAAGGACACGTGAAATCAAAGAAAAAGGGTCTGACGTATCCTAAATGACGTCAGCGGTAGGAGACGCTGACAAGAGTAATGTTGACGCTGACGAGTGAAAATTTGACGCTGACAGAATAAGTCAACGCTGATAGAGTTGACAGTGTCGTCCGATATATGAACTTCAACGCTGATAGGTATTGTCCGATATTGGACAATACATCTGCCAAAGATATTGGACAGAAGAGGATATTGGACAACACAATGATTGCTGTTGTTTGAGAAAATTGGTACGTTTTGAGCACACAAAAAGGAGGATTATACACATAAAGGTACATGGAATCTTTTTAAATAGCTCGGATATTTTTAAATGGATTAATGATTTTAATGCGAGTTAGCAATAATTCATGAAGTAATTTATTGAGTATCTAATCGGGATAGCCTTGTGAAAGAGTTATCCGACTTCTAACTTTTACATACAAAGATATTGGTTCATCATGAAGAGGTGTTGACTTAAGGGGAAGAATTCTTATGGTAAGTTTGATGATTGAAGAAGATTTTCGCGAGTTTGTGTTCTATCATATCTTAAAGTCATGCACTCCCAGTCATAGACTTTAAAGATAACTTGTTCGTGCTTTACATGGTTGGTGACGAAGACTTGTAATAACACTTGAAGGAGTTACATTATCGTGCTCAGTGTCTCACATAGGATGAGAATATTGACAAGGGATCTAGGTCTACTTATATTTCCTCTATAAGTTCTTCATCACGTGGATAAAACAAGACATGGACCACAAGGTTGAGTTATTCTACTTCTACATCAAAAATATTATATTAATTGTTCTTCAAGATCATTACATAGAGCTACATTGGTAGAATCTTCAATGTTTGCATACATTCTTTACTTCCTTGTTGATGTGACAAAAAGGGGAAGAAATACGTGCTACACTTGAGGGGAAGCAATTTGAAGATCATGTACAACTTACAAGAGATACACATAGTGTTTTGCCACTATCAACTAGGGGAAGATTGTTGGGTCAAAAAGTTGATGTGGCAGAAACTCAAAAACGAAGAAAACATGAAGAAATTGTCCAAGCGTTGTCAAGAGTTAATCAAGCATTGATAAGAGCAAATTAGGCGTTGATGGCTCAAGCATTGTCGTGTGCAATCCAAGCATTGTCACATGTAATTCAAGCATTGACAAAACGTAGACAAAGAAGCTTATGGAAGCTTCTATTTAGATAAACATGCAAAAGATATTCTGCATAAGTTTATTTTAATAGAAGATTTACTTGTTTATTCATCATTATCTCTTGTAAAACCCTAATCCTTACACTATAAAAGAAACCAAGGGTTATTAGGTTTTTCATATAATTCATTCACAATGTAAACCTAAACGTGTGTGTGCACTAGACGTGGGATTCAATGTATACACGTCTAGTGGATGTTTGTTATTAATATAATGAACATCCCATTTGTTTTAATTCATGTTCTTGTGCCTAAACACCTTGTTAATGGTTGTTGTTCTAATTCCGCTTTGATTGTATAATCATATGAACAATGATCATTCCTAGTTGCTTCAAAGATCCGGAAACCAAGGTTTCCACAGTTTTGTTGTGGAGTGCGAGCAACGGATGTTTCATGAGATATGTCAACTTCTTCATAATAATCACGCAAGATTTGTTCACAAATTTGGTTCCATTATATGTACGAATGCGTCGGACAGTAGTGTTGAGAAGCACTTGAATCATCTTGAGAAATCCGATGATGAATTTAGGTGCCTCATTTTTTGTTGTAAGAAATTTCACCCATGTAAACTGAGAGTAATCATCGACAATTACGAGGATGTACTTTTTGCCACTAAGACTTTCAACACGCATTGGCCCACAAAGATCCATATGCAGCAAATAAAGTTTCTCTTGGTTGGTGTCTTCAGTCTTGGGTTTGTATGATTTCTTAGTGCTTTTCCCCATTGTACACGCGGAACACGAATGATCCTTATGAAATGAAAGTTTAGGAAAACCACGAACAAGTTTGTTTTTCGTCAAATGATTAATAGCGTCAAAGTTAAGATGAGATAACCGTCGTTGCCATAACCATGACTTAGTCTTTGATGCTTTGGAGAGAATACATACGGGATAAGCGGCCATCATGTCTTGGAGAGACAAACTATACAAATTATTGTTGGGAATAAATTTAGGCCAGAACACTTGAACGCTGACAAGAACAACTTAAGCGTTGACAAGAGCAACGTGAGCGCTGACAGCATAAGCGTTGACAAGTTAAAGTCAAGCGTTGACAGATTGAAGACAAGCACTGATGGAAGATGTGAGCTACACGTTTATTATATTCTAGATTACTTCTAGTAAGGATAGAAACGACAATGTATTTTCTATGTTTATCTTTACCTAGAATAGTTGATTCGTAGCTTATTGTACAAGACTTCTTGTTCTATAAAAGAAGATCTTTTAGGTTAATGTTTGATATCAGTTTTCATAGTATTCGCAAGTTAAACCTTTCATTGTAATCAACACGATTATTCTAATACAAGTGAAAGTTTGTTTAACATCATTGTGTTTTAGATCAAGTGTTAATTCCGCATAACACTTTGTTACTTTATTCATAAGCAAAGGTTTCTCTACGTGTAGTACTTGATCTAATCTCGTATACACAAAGCTTAATCGATCTAAGTCTGGGATCAACAAGTGGTATCAGAGCTTGTTGAGAAACTTTTGATCTTTAAGTAACGTAGAACCCTAAAACACCAAAAACCCTAAAAACCCTAAAATTCTCAAAACCCTAAAAACATCATGTCTGGCACAAATCAATCTCCTGCTTTGCTACAAAACAACTTCTCAAACCCTAGCATCAAAATTCCCATGTTTGATGCCAGGAACTTTGAGCTTTGGAAGTCCAATTTTGAGCAATACATAGCTATTCATGACTACACTCTTTGGGAAATTATCGAATATGGGAACACATTCGATAAAGCAGCAAAGATTACTACTGTTATTGCCACAAGGACAGCTGTTCCTAATTGTCCTGAATCTGATAAGGTGGAAAAGCCTGAAGATGGGAGAGCTGTTGCTGTTGAAGATATAGCCAAGAAGAGGGTGGACATGAAAATCTTGAATATCTTGAAACATGCCCTAGGTCATGAGAATCAGCACAAGTACAAACGTTTTGAGTCTGCAAAAGAGCTTTGGGAAGCTCTTGAAGTAGCACATGGTGGAAATGCTGACACAAAAGAAGAAAAGAAGAAGCAACTATTGCATGAGTATGCTGTCTTTAAAGCTCAACCTAATGAGAATCTCAGCAGTGTGAGAAGTAGACTTCTTGACATCACAAGTCAACTTTCCTTCATGGGAAAACAAATTGATGACCCTGAATTGAATGCTACTTTTCTCAAAAGCCTTGGTGATGTATGGAAGATTGAGACAAGATCCATTCTTGTCAATAACACCCACAAGACATCCAGGTTTGATGACATCTTCAACAAACTAAGACTGTTGGAGAATGAATGGCAATTGGAGAGTGATAACAAATCTTCCAGCAGCAACATGGCCTTCTTTTCACAAAGTGAAGGCCAATTTGATTCCATGAACTTCTATGGACATTTAGCAACTGGATCTCAAGGTGTCAGCGCTGGATGTCAATCTGTCAGCGCTGGATCATATCCTGTCAACGCCTTATACTCAAGCGCTGACACACACAATCATGGCGCTGATAGAATTAAACCTGCTGGTTTTGATCTTGATACTGTGTGTGCATTCATTGCTTCTTTGCCCAGTGATTCAAGGATTACATATGAAGATCTTGAGCAGATAAGTGATGAACAATTGGAAGAAATGGACATCAAGTGGACAATGGCTCTTGTAAGTTTAAGAGCAAATAGGTTCAATAAAAGGTTCAAGAAGAAGATGACCTTTAATGCTAAGGATGTTGCTGGATTTGACAAGTCCAAGGTTGAGTGCTACAACTGTCATAGGATGGGGCACTTTATGAGGGAATGTAGATCTCCAAGAAGATCTGATGCTGGGAAGCCTTCAAGCCAAATGATTAAGAGCCCAGATCCCAAGGCCATGGTTGCTGTTCAACAAATTGATGGTGTTGGAGAATGGGATTGGAGCTGGATGGCTAAGAATGAGGAAGAGGACAGAGCTTTGGTTGCTGAAGTTAAAGAAGAGCATGCTGAATATGCTCTCATGGCACACTCCTCCTCTTCATCAGATAATGAGGTATATGATGATGCTTTCTGTTCTAAGGGTTGTCGTTTAAATACTGAAAAATTAAAACAAGAGATAGTTAAATTATTAGATGAGGCAAGTACTGAAAGATGCAAAGTATCTAATTATCAAATTGCTCTTACCCAAACAGAAAAGACAGTAGCTGAGTATAAGAAAATGGAGTTTGATTTAAAGGATCAAATAAACATTTTAAAACATGAGTTATTTCAGAGTAAAGATGTTCAAGATATAGTAAATAGGGTTAATCTTGATTTGATAGCTCAGTTAGAAGAGGCTAACAAAAATAAAGATAATGTGAGTCTTAAAATCCAGAGATTTGATAAGGCCACAAAATCCCTAGGAGAGTGTGTAAGCAAACAAAGAGACTCTAAGGATATGAGTGGGATTGGGATGAATAATTATACTGTTGTTCCACCACCAGCTGGGGATTTCTATGGTGTCCAATCAAAGGACTTATCTTGGACTGGCTTGCCAGAATGTCAAGAGGAGGAATTCATTCCTCCACCTAGAGTGATTTCCCCAGTTGAGGAATACAAGCAAAAGCTGACTGACCTAGATGAGTGGAAGAAAGCTAACCACACCTTATTTGTTAAGGGAGGGTTATTGTGTGAAAGTCCAAATGAGCCCACACCAATCACGAGCCTTGATCCTAAACCTATTAAGATCACACACCCTACCACTGGCAAAGCTGTTGACCTTGGCCCACAAAATGTTAGAAAACCTAGTGTTAAGTATGCAGAGATGTATAGGAATACTAGGTCACCAAAAAGCCAAGTTAGTGATCATGGAACAGGCTTCTTTGCTTCTATACCTAAGACTATGTCTAGAAAAGCTTGTTATACATGTGGTAGCTTCTCACATTTGGCCTACAAATGTGTCAACGCTTCCAATGTCAACGCTGATAGGAACCATTTCAGAGCTGACAAAAGTCAACATAGGTCAAACACTGTCAGACCCAATACCTTTGTGAACAAAAGTTCACAAGTTGTTAGACCAGCCCCATTCTTTACTAGAGGGTCTAACACACAAGGCCTAAGACCTTTTCAAAAGTCAAATACTTGGTCAAATAGGCAATGGGTTCCTGTAGCAAACCCTAGGTTCAACACTGATAGGAGCAATCGGGGCGCTGACAAGAGAAATTTCAGCGCTGACAAACCTAGGTATTTGCAACCACAGGGAAATAGGTCTAAAGCTTCTACTAGCTTAACATGGAGACCAAAACAAGATCAAAACCCTAATTCTACTGGTATTTCTATGACATGCAGCAGGTTTCATTATATTTCTAAGGCATTGTCAACATCAATTGGGGTTAACTGGGAATTTCATTCAAACAGGGATGAAAATGGGGTTGTTATGAGAACCAAGTATGTTCTTGTTGAACAACCAAATGAATCCAAGTCTTCTAAGGCTTGGGTTCCCAAAGAAAACTAATGTGTTTTCTTTATGTGCAGGGCATTCAGAAGAAGATCAATGATTATGGATACTGGGATAGTGGATGCTCAAGGCACATGACAGGAAAGGAAGACTATCTGACCAATTTCTCTCCTATTCAAGATGGTGATAAGGTATACTTTGGAGGGGGTTATGGAACAATCACAGGAAAAGGAACCCTTGTCACCAACAATCTACGGTTTGAGAATGTCTTCTTGGTAAAAGATCTGGATTATAATTTGTTTAGTGTATCACAAGTGTGTGATAACAAAAATAAGGTTCTTTTCACAGATACTGAGTGCTTGGTGTTAAGCAAAGATTATAAGCTTCCAGAGGAAAAATACATAGATTTTAGAACACCAAGGCATAAAGACATATATAATGTGAATCTTAATGGAATTAAGGTAAATAATAAAATGTCATGTCTATATGCTAAAGCCTCAGTAGATGAAAGTAATCTTTGGCACAGGAGACTAGGGCACATAAACTTTAAGAATATCAATAGACTTGTGAGGCTTGGTTTAGTTGATGGTTTGCCTGAAAAGGCTTTCCACAATGACCACTCTTGTGTTGCATGCCTTAAGGGCAAGCAGCACTAGGTCTCATTCAGGTCTAAACAGGTGCACTCTAGTTCTAAACCACTTCACTTATTGCATATGGACCTCTTTGGTCCAACTAATATAGAAAGTTTGAAGGGTAAATCATATTGTTTTGTCATTACTGATGATTACTCCAGGTTTACATGGACTTTCTTTTTAGCCAAGAAAAGTGAAACTGCCCTAAGTCTGATTAATTTCATTACCCAAATAGAAAAGAAGAATGGTAATGAGGTCAAAATTATTAGAAGTGACAATGGGGGTGAGTTTAGAAATCAGTTGTTAGATGATTTTTGTGCCAAGAAAGGGATTACTAGGCAGTTTAGCATAGCTAGAACCCCACAGCAAAATGGGGTTGCTGAAAGGAAGAATAGGACCCTTATTGAAGCAGCCAGAACCATGTTGGCTGATGCCCACTTTCCTATAGCCTTTTGGGCTGAAGCTGTTAACACAGCTTGTTATGTTCAAAATAGGGCATTGGTCAACAAGATACATAATAAGACACCTTATGAATTACTTTGGGGAAGGAAGCCCAATATTGGCTTTCTCAAGCCATTTGGTTGTCATGTAGTTGTTTTAGAAACTAGTGAGGCCCTAGGTAAATTTGATTCAAAAGGTGATGAAGGCTACTTCATGGGATATTCAGTGCAGAGTAAAGGATATAGGGTTTACATTAAAAAGGAAAAACGTATACTTGAAAAGGTACATGTTAGGTTTTTAGAAAGTAAACCTAGTGATCCTGAGAGTGGTCCAAATTGGTTGTTTGACTTAGAACCTTTGTCTAGAGCTTTAAATTATATGCCTGTTACTGATCCAGACATTGTGAAGGTAACTTCAAGTGTTTTGGAAAAGAGAATTGGTAATGTTTCAGGTATACACGTTGCTAAGGAGGATGGACCACCAGCAGTTAAATCATCTCCCACACAAGAATTTGTTACACTTCCTATATGGACAGATGAGTACTATGCTGCTGCTACTGCTGCAAGGAAAGATAATGGTGGTGTTCAAATACCACCAAATACAAACATGCATGATTCTTCAGGCGCTGACAAAGGGAAATCAAGCGCTGACACGACCAATTCAGACGCTGATGGTTCCAACGCTGACAACACCAGTTCAAGCGTTGTTAGCCCAAACGCTGATAAACAAGGATCAGACTTTGGAGACACCTTTACACATCTTTTCTCTTCTCATTTTGAACAAGGTGGACCTTCTAATGTCCATGAAGAGATCTCTGTTGATCAAGAAGAATCTGAAGAAGATATTGGCAACATGGAGCGTGAAGTTGAGGACACCAGACTTTTTGAAGGAGGAGTTCTCACTTCCACAGCTAAGGATCATCCCACATCTCAAATCATTGGTGATGTTATGGCTCCAGTTCAGACAAGAAGATCCCATCAAGGTCTTGGTGGATTTATTGCCAATATACACAAGAAGGTTGATACCCCTCTTGTACAAGCATGTTTGTTTGCCTGTTTTCTGTCACAGGAAGAACCCAAGAAAATTTTTGATGCTCTCAAGGAACCAAGTTGGGTGGAAGCAATGCAGGATGAGCTTCACCAATTTGCTATACAGGATGTTTGGGAGCTGGTTGATTGTCCTAGATATGTGAGACCAATTGGGACAAGATGGGTTCTAAGGAACAAGAAAGATGAAAGAGGCATTGTGGTCAGAAACAAGGCACGTTTGGTAGCTCAGGGATATACACAAGAGGAAGGAATTGATTATGAAGAAGTTTTTGCACCAGTTGCAAGAATTGAAGCTATAAGAATTTTTCTAGCTTATGCCTCTTGTATGAATTTTACTGTTTACCAGATGGATGTGAAGAGTGCTTTCCTCTATGGGACAATTGTTGAGGAAGTATATGTCATGCAACCTCCTGGTTTTGAAGATCCTGAGAATCCAGACAAGGTTTATAGAGTGAAGAAAGCAATGTATGGACTTCATCAAGTCCCGAGAGCATGGTATGGTACATTGTCCACCTACTTGGTGGAAAATGGTTTCAAAAGGGGCACCATAGATCAGACACTGTTTACAAAGAAGAAAGGAAAACATGTGTTGCTTGTGCAGGTCTATGTTGATGACATCATTTTTGGCTCTACTGATCCAAAAATGAGTGAGGACTTTTCCAAGCTCATGACAGATAAATTCAAGATGAGTGCAATGGGTGAGATGAACTTCTTTCTAGGTTTACAAGTTCAGCAGAAAGAAGATGGTATCTTCATCTCCCAAGACAAGTATGTAGCTGAAATCTTGAAGAAATATGGTTTTTCTCCACATGAGAAGGAGGCTTCCACTCCTATGGATAGACAACACCCTTGGGGAAAGATTGGAGCTGGAAAGGATGTGGATGTTAGGCACTATAGATCAATGATTGGATCATTGATGTATCTTACAGCCTCAAGACCTGACATCATGTTTGCTGTGTGTGCATGTGCACGCCATCAAGTGACTCCCAAAGAATGTCACCTTTTTGCTGTGAAGAGAATTTTTAGGTACTTAAGGTGTTATCCAGATCTTGGATTATGGTACCCAAAAGATTCTCCATTGGACCTTATTGCATATTCAGACAGTGATTATGGTGGTGACAAGTTTGATAGGAAATCCACAACTGGTGGATGTCAATTTCTTGGGAGCAGATTAATATCTTGGCAATGCAAGAAACAAACAGTGGTGGCCAACTCTACAACTGAAGCAGAATATGTTGCAGCAGCTGCTTGTTGTGGACAAGTCTTATGGATTCAGAACCAGCTGTTGGATTATGGGTATAATTTTATGCATACCAAGATTTTTGTAGACAATAACAGTACTTTATGCATTATTAAAAATCCTGTACATCATTCTAAAACCAAACACATAGAAATTAGACATCATTTTATAAGAGATTGCTTTGAGAAAGGTTTAATACAACCAGATAGGGTAGACACAGAAGATAATGTGGCTGATTTATTAACTAAACCTTTTGATGCTGGAAGATTTCAATATTTGGTAACAAATATTGGAATGGTTAATCTCACTTAATATGTGTTTTGGAATCTTTTTGTAAAAGTATGTACAGGATAATGCATTGTTATTGGTCTTTGTGATGATTTAGATTTTCCACATTCTTTTTCTAACACTGACAAAGGTAAATGCAACGCTGTCAAGTGTTATTTTGCCGTTGTTGGAGATATTATTGTCTAACGCTGACAAGAGTTCCTTCAACGCTGATAAGTGTTGTCGGGACGCTGTCAGCAACAAATGTTAGTTTTGTGGTTTTCATCTAAATGTGCAGGTAATAGTAGCTTTATGCCATTGGATACAGAGTTGCTTATGGATCTTTGAAGAGCTATTTGGACATGTTTTGTTTATGGATGATGGTTGGAATATTTATATTCCTATCTTGACATAAATTTTTAATGTTCATATATTTTTTTTTGAGAACTCATGTATCATAGTTTAAGGGGAGGTTTAAGGAACCTTTAGAACTCTTGGGTATTCTTAGAATACTCTCATCACAATTCTAGATTGTGTCCACTGGTGAGTATGGGTTAGTTTTTCTAAACCATGAGGCACTGTAGCATGCATAGTATATCAACTTTGCATGCTGCCAAGACATTTTTGGCCTAGAATTGGTTGTGGTCTGTTGGGAGGCTTGGGAATCCTTTTGATATGGGTTTTACCTGGGAGTCACAAGGATTTTATGAGGTAACTTGGTTGTTATGAATTTTGGTTAGCAAGGGACACTAGAGGACTGTTATGTCTATCTTGCTTATGCAAGTGTGCATAACTGGACAGTGCTTGCCGCCCTATGATAATTATCAGCTTTTGGTTATCTTCTCTAGGATAAATTACTTGTTAAGGTCATTTTTCTCTTTTTAAAACAATTTTATTTTTGGACGCTGACAAGATTTTTCCAAGCGTTGTTGTGACCAAAATGGACGCTGACATGGCTTTAGGCGAACGTTGACAAGATTATAGCCGTTGGGCGTTGATGGGTTATATTTGACCGTTGACAAACAATGGGACCTACCCAGTTGTTACTTTTTGACATATTTTCAAGCCGTAATTTTAGGAGTTGTTACTTTCATTAAATGCATGGGATAACTTATAAACTTTTTCAATATTTTCATGATTGATTTTTGAAAATCTTTGCCTATTTTTGGACCAATCACGTGCATTCATCCACTCCTATAAATTTGGCTCCTATTTTAAACAGGGTATCTATAATTCTTGTCTAACACTTTTTCTCTTATCAACCTTCATCTTTTATACTTCAAATTACCAGCTTTCATCAATGGCACCAAGATTTAACTCAGCAGAATTGGATTTGGGGTTCAAGTCTCAACACAACATGATTGCTTATCTTGTTGCTGATAATACTTTGTTCCCTCAATACACACAGATGGTGGAGTATTTGAATGCATCCCCATTAAGGTATGCTCTTTCTCATGCACCACTCATTCCAGTCACACACATTAAACAGTTTTGGAACACTGTCAGTTCCTCAACAGTTAATGGAGTGACAACATTGACTTCTATTGTACATGGGAGACCTTGGGTGGTTACTGAGGCCTTGGTACGCCAGGCCTTGCATCTTAATGATGCTGATGGTATAACCATTCTTCCCATCTCTGAAATAGAACAAGGGCTTAGGGCTTTGGGATACCCTATTCCTGATGAAGGTACTCTTAATAAGTACCATAAGCAGGAATTTCCCCCAGCCTGGAAGTACCTAATTCACATTCTCCTTCAATGTTTGAGTCCCAAATGTACTGCACACAATGAGATCAATAGATCCATTGCATCTGCTATTGTGTGTATTACAACAGGGCAAAATTATAACTGGTCTAAAATGATTTTTGAAGGAATGTGTAAAAACAAGGGGACAAAAATGACTTTAGCTTATCCCCGTTTTCTGCAAATGGTTTTTGATGCTCAAAGATATTGTTCAAGGGATCACAATGATTTTTATAAGATCCCTGAACAAAAGAAGGCTATTTTTACCAAGATGAATTCACCACCTCATAGAGACCTACCATTAACCCCAGCCATGCTTGCTGTTATTGCAGCAGCACAACCTCAACCAGACCCCCAACCTCATATTGACCCTCACCCACAACTTGAGCCTATCCCTGAACCTTTACCCTCACCTGACCAAATGCAAATAGACCAAAATCCCTTCGACGCTGACACATCTAATGTGGGCGTTGATATGCCTATTTCAACCGCTGACACCCAACCATCACAATCCCAAACACCCCTTAACCAACCTACATCTACACCATCTTCTACACCATCTTCCACACCACCAGAATATAGGTTGATTAAACGCCAAAGGACTGCTGGAGTGTTCTCCTCTGGTGGTCCTAGCCATGAAGCAGAGAGAACCACCACCACAAGTGTGGCTGGTGCCCTGGATGAGGCTGGGGCTATTGATACAGGCTTAGATGCTGGTCAAGACAGTCCCAACATAATTAAGTCCTCATCCATGCCCAATGAACCTGACTTGGGAGGTCAAATCCCCATTTTGGAAGAGGGCAGCCTGGAACCAATGACGCTTTTAGAATTGACGGCTGTCTGCATTAGCTTGCAAAAGCAAAATGCAGACTTAGTACAAATTGTCAGTAACCAAGGCCTTGAACTCAAAGAATTGAGGGAGAGGATTGTTGTTTTGGAGAGTGCTCATTCAAGGGGAGGTATGGAGGAGTCTTCCAAAGGGGAGGAAGCTAGAAATCTGAGTGATAAGAGCAGTCAAGATGGTCAATCATTGGATATTGCTGAAGCTCTTACTACTTTGAAGGAACAAAAAGGTTTTGATACGTCCTTAATCTCTCCATCCAATTTAAATTTATCATTTACAGATATGTTGAGGGAGGTTACACAAGGCGCTGAGGGAAAATATTTGAGCGTTGATAAGACAAGTTTGGACGCTGACAGAAATATTTTGGGCGCTGATAGAGGAAATTTGGGCGTTGACAGATCTGCATATGGAGGTGATGTATTCCAGTCATCATCTATCATCAAAGATGTTCCTACTCAGGTATTATCATCTACCCTACCAACAATTGAACCAACAGATAAGGGTAAGGGTAAGTTGGTAGAAGAAATTGTTCCAAAGAATGCAGCTCAGGTTGAATTTGATAGAAGATTGGCTGAGCAAATGATGGAACAAGGTGAGAAGGAAAAGTCACCATTTGTTGTGACTTCTGAAGAAGAAAGTGATGGAGCTAGCTCAGACTCAAGTGTGATGATTGTTGAACCAGAAAGACTTGAGTATGGTGATGAGCTTGCTAGGGAAAGGCTGAGAGATTTGAAGTTGCAAATTGATTTTGATATGCCAGAGGTAGTTCAGATGTACAATTCTTGGGAAGAAAGCTGCATGGATAATCCAGACTTGACCATTTCAGATCAAATATGGGGTTTGGAAATTCTTCTTAGAGTTCAGCAGGATTGTAAGGTGATGCTGAAGTACAAGGCAAGCAACATTCTCTCTGAATTGAAAAGGGATAGAAGGAAGCTCTACTTTATGTTGCTTAAATGTCATGGAGTTGGATGGACACATCAGAAGCTGAAGGCTTTGACATTTGATGAATTGGAACATAGGGCTTATCCTATTTGGGTGAAAGTGCAGGAAGAAAACACTTTCAGACTTCTTTCAGATAAAGGAAGGAGCAACTTGCAGAAGAGATGGCAATCAAGAAAGCTATGATAGTTCCTAGACCAGTAAAGAAGGGATTTATTCTTGAGTTTCCAAAAGATATGAATCAACTATATCCAAGTGAAGCAGTCATTAGAAAGAGTCTCAAGCTCTCCCCATTAGAAGCTTCAGATATGGTGCATGTGTTACCACTAGATTCCAGGAATCCAATTGTAAGTTATGAGGAAGATGAATGTGGATTCTGGAAAATTGGAAGATTTGGCAAGGAGGTACACACTTTTACCACTCTCATATCTTTATTTGCAAGTTGTGACAGAGAAGACTTGGTGGACCTTTGGAGGTTGCTAGAGACCAAGTATGAGGCTGAAGCACCAACTTCAGCCAATGGAATAAAACTTTGGACCACATTCAAAAGAATGTGTGGGACAAAAGAAGAAGATCCTGAAATATGGAAGGATCTTGAAGATGACCTCAGTGGTCTTCAATGGAGGTTATATTCAGCTGCAGGTGTATACCATTTGAGTTCTACAAAGTTTGCTGAGTATTTACTTGTAGATGCTCAGTATTTCATATCCAAGGCTGTTTTGGAGAAGATGAAGGACACCCAGTTGGAGATAGACTATACAAGTGACGTGGCAAAGAATTTAATCAGATTTATTTATTACCAATATGATAAGGTTTGTCAGACTCCTCCAAGTCCTTAATGTTTATTCAGAAACTTGATCATAAGAGTGGATATCAAGTTTAGGGGAGGATTGTTGGGAATAAATTTAGGCCAGAACACTTGAACGCTGACAAGAACAACTTAAGCGTTGACAAGAGCAACGTGAGCGCTGACAGCATAAGCGTTGACAAGTTAAAGTCAAGCGTTGACAGATTGAAGACAAGCACTGATGGAAGATGTGAGCTACACGTTTATTATATTCTAGATTACTTCTAGTAAGGATAGAAACGACAATGTATTTTCTATGTTTATCTTTACCTAGAATAGTTGATTCGTAGCTTATTGTACAAGACTTCTTGTTCTATAAAAGAAGATCTTTTAGGTTAATGTTTGATATCAGTTTTCATAGTATTCGCAAGTTAAACCTTTCATTGTAATCAACACGATTATTCTAATACAAGTGAAAGTTTGTTTAACATCATTGTGTTTTAGATCAAGTGTTAATTCCGCATAACACTTTGTTACTTTATTCATAAGCAAAGGTTTCTCTACGTGTAGTACTTGATCTAATCTCGTATACACAAAGCTTAATCGATCTAAGTTTGGGATCAACAATTATTCCCTCGAGTACCTTTCAATAAATCAACCCCTTCCAAATTACGAATGAAGCAGGTATGCTCTCGAAAAAGCAACTTCTAGGTTTGCATCACAAAATTGTCCCACAGAAAATAAGTAGTGACCGAGACCTTCCACATAAGACACTCTTGAAATACTAACCTTCCAAATATGATATTCACCATAACCCATTATCTTTGCAATATGATCATTTCCAAATCGAACCGTACCAAGAAACTTGCTGACGAAATTTCTGAGCTGAGAGCGATCTCCGGTCATATGCTTGGAGCAACTAGAGTCCAAATACCAGAGAACAATTTGGACCACCTGTTTTCAGTAACAACAGTAGACAATGCATTGGAAACTATTGGTTCCAGAGTGTTAGCAGATACATATATAAAATTATCAGAATTGCTAACATTTGTGTGACCCTTAGATTTCCTGCGTTTTCTAATGTGAGTTTTAGCACTAACAAGTTTTACTGTTCCAACTTTCTTAGGTTTGGATTATTCGTGGGCACTACAGTGGGAGTAGACCTATTTAAAGGGAACTTGGTTCCTACAGTAGTGTTGGTGTTCCTAGTTAAAGGACACTCTGATGTGTTGGTAGTGTTGGTATTCCTAGTTAAAGGGCACGCTATCTTCGCTTTAGTGGGAGTGATCCTAGTTAAAGGGCACGCATTTCCTACTATAGTGAAAGTTCTACTAGTGGGGCGCCACATCCAACCAACTCGGGTTAACACTTTCCCAGTCGGTTTCCATTCTAATCCATTTTTGCGGGCATTCATCTCATTCACATGGTCAATAAGGCAAGAATCATGACGACTAGAAAACATACATTCATTGCAATTCCAACATTTCAAATTAGAATTCACAGTAGGCTTAGAACGCTGCACAACCGGAGAGCCTTTAGGTTTAGCTACATGATTCTTTTTATTCCAAACAGAAATAACATTCCTAGGATGGGCTTCTACTTTCTTCTTCTCTTGACTACTAGATGGGGGCAAGATCCTATCATTCTTCTTGTTTCTTTTAAGCTTAGATCTTTGAGCCTTAGTAGTGGTGATTACTCCTATAGAAGGCAACACGGGAATATTAGAAGTTGGTTTTGATTCCGCCTTATCTTTAGTGACCAAAGTTTGAGATGGTTTAGTCCTAAGGCCCTTATTAAATGGTGTGACGGCTATAAGGTTCCTTTTAATTGCACTAGAGGACGATGCTGAGATAGTGGCTGCGTTATCCACAACATTCTTACCTTTTAGAGTACGAAGTGTTTCCTTTAACTCAGCCAAGGCAAGATTTTTATCACAAATTTTTCCCTCAAATCATATATTTCCACCGACTTTTGATTCAATTGTTAAATCAATGATTGATTTTGTGCAGTGGTATTAGCACATGCGGGCTTTACTGAATCGAAGAGTCGTGTATCTTTCTGTTTTAAGATATCAACTTTGGACAAAATCTTGGAAACTCGATTATCTAGATCAAGTTTAAAATTCTCAGCGGCCTCAAGTACGTTCACACAGTTAAGCTCCTTAGATTTCTCTATGTCTATCGGCAAAGATTTAGCAACTTTGTCACTTGGCTGACGCTTTTTTGATTGTAAATTCAATCGAAAATTCTTTTCAAAGTTCGCATCATTGATATTAACACCTTCGAATGACGTTTCAAAGATTTCTTGAATAAATTGTTGCTTGCATTCAAGCGAAATACAATGTGTTTGAATCTCATCAAAACGTTTTGAAAGCGAAGAATATGAATCTTGAAGCTTTAAAAATTCAGCGTCAGATTCGTGACAAGTACTATCTACCACATTATCTACAGATTCAACATTATGCACAATAGAATCATTATCAAAACCTTTATTCACACAGACGGAAACTATATCATCACACATCACATGTTTCAGAAACTGATCATTTTGGCGTGAAGCCCGTATTATTTCAAGTAAATTTTTTTCATAAGCATCATCCATTTCATTGAAAACCCGTTTAACTTCTTCTATTTCCAAACGCAAATTTTGATCAACATTACTAAGACAAGCTTTAACATTCTTTACAAACGGAACAATTGCGTCTCAAAACGTAGCTCTAGTGTGCTCAAAATTCCATTCACCTTCCGTTATTGCCGAAGTCGTCGTACGTTCGAAAATGACCTTGTCAAAATCGGCTAAGTGTTGGTGTACCGCATTTAAGTTAACGGACGCCTTACTTACCGGTGGAATTAACTTTGTTAATTCCGTTTTGACAAGTGTAGGAGACGTACTATGAGGGTTTTCATTTGACAAACTTTGGGGCACAAGAACTGTCAATTCAGCTAATTCCTTTTGTAAGTGAATGTGGGTCTTTTTAGACAATTGAGCTTTGTTATACTGATCATAATCAATCGTATGGAATTTTGAAATCATTTTAGAATGAGTTTCTTCCGCAAGTGACTGTGTCTCCTCATTACTACGAACAAAATGTGCTTCTTTTGATTTGCCAATTAGGGTCATATCACGAAGACACAGAATATATTCCTGAGCTTGTTTTGCATAACCAGGATTAGGTGGTAAATCTTGAAGACGCTTAAGTTCGAGTTCTTTAAACGATTTAGTTAAAAGATGAACCTTTTCTGTGGAAGGGTATTGTTTTAAAAGTTGTTGTTCTTTGAATTTAAGAAGTTTGGTAGCATTAATTTCCGATTCAAACTTTTTAGACTCGAGAGTTTCGAAATCCATTTTAAGTTTCTGAAAATCATTGACAACCGACTCTTTTGCTTTTAATTCATTGGAAACATTAGCTTTTAATGATTCTATTTCTTTCAAGTGTTCAATCTTTTCAAAACGAAATTGGTCAAATTTAGAATAAGTTATTTTTTCAGCTTGAGGGACCATTTCAAAAGTTTTGAACTTTTCCTTATACAGCGCAAGCTCAGCGGTTAGGTTGGCATTCATATCTACGGTTTGTTGGACAGCCACATTCATGTTATCAATAATATGTTTAGGCACCATTACCAAATCACGTTGATCATAAGATTTCATACCCGTCGTAGCATTTGGTTTAGGTTCACTCAAATGTGTTGGATTGGATACCGCATCATTTGAGTTACTAGTTCCCGAATGCTGTTCGAGGTTATCATTTTCATGGTCAACATGATGTGGATTATCTTGAACATTATTAGATGTGGTTGGTACCTCACTAACGACATCAGAACCATAGTGAGAGAGGTTAGCAACAGGTGCAACTTGGGCTGAGTGAATGTCATCACAATCCGAATCATATCCATCAAGATCATTAGCTTGATATGTTGCATTAGATGTAGAGACGACTGCAATGCCTTCATTATCTGCTGCCCTTGGGTCTGCCAGAAATGCTAACTCCTTTGAATTCAAAATCTTCCCCTTAGACTGAGCATCGACCAAATACATCTTCTCACGAAACCATGTTGCATCCATTCTTCTGTTTGGCTGAGTGCATTCCCTAGCCATATGACCTTGTCCTCGGCAATTGTAGCAAGTCACAACCTTTTGAGGACTAATATAAGGCTTTTACCCCCAGTATGAAATATTTATCGTCCAATCACTTCGAATTGATTTCCAGTCTAAAGTGCGACTCAATTGTCTTTTAGTGAACAAGAGAATGTTTTGGTTTGGTTTTCTAATTTGAACTAAGAGCAAGTATGAAAATGTCGTTGAGTGAAATTAAAACGTTTAAAAATTATTTAGAAAAACACTTAAAACATAAAACTTTGTAAGACTTTAAAACTTAAGAACTTAAGAACTTAAGCTATCGGAATATAACAAGTCCTTTCTATCGGAATGCACCAAAGTTAAAACCATCGAAATATAATTAAAACAAGTCATCGGAATAACTCATGTGAAAGTCCATCGGAATGCTAATCTGAATACCCATCGGAATGCAACAAAAACAAGCCATCGGAATGTCAAATGCAACACTGTCGGAATGATGCTTATCGGAATGTCCTAGATCGCAATGTTTCAGATCGGAATAACCCAAATACCTTTGTCGCAAAGTGGTTCTGATCGGAATGTTATAAAGTAAATTTGGGCAGAGTTTCGTTTTAACAAGGACCTTAATCCCGTCGGAATATGCGATCGCAATGAGCGATGGCAATCCAGATCGGAATAAGGGGGAATGACCAAGTTATCGCAAAGTAGAACCCTTGATGGGTTATTGCGATAGAAACCAAGTAATCCGTCGGAATGTGTAGAATCCCCAAGATTGCGATGGAAGAAAAACTTAATCCGAAATTCGTGGTAAGCTTAAAACTCAATAAGCACGTACAGTAAGCTAACTCATCCGGAACTTAAACAACTCAAAAAGCTTAAATTTGACAACTTCTTAAACATAAAAGATCATAAACTTTATGAAAGGAACTTTAAAGTGACTAAAACCTTTTAGAAATCCGAAAATCAATAAGCTAAAACTTGAAATAAGCCAATAAGCATTAAGAGCTTATAGCTTATACGTGAGTGAGCTTATGTAGGAATAAAAGAAATGAACTTTCTAACCACACAACCTCAAATTCAATCACGGATCATGAAGGATTCAGATCAAAAGCAAAGTTTCGGATTGAGAAATAAGCAAAATTCAAGAAATGTAGAAGGAGATTAAAGAACACAAAGCTTAAACTTAAACTTTTTATTAAAGAAACTCAAATACAAAGATTAATGAAAGCTTAAAAGAAAGGAAGAATAAAAAACTTAGTGATAGAAAGTTTAGAACTTTCTCCTTCTAAAAACTAGAAAGAAAAATTAAAAGTGCAACTAGCTGACCACCTTCCTAATGTGATTAGGAGGGTATTTATAGGGAAGTGGGAAGTGCATGTGTGGTGCTTCCTTCTTTCTTTTCTTCTCGACTCGATTTAATTCTTTGTCTTTTCTCGACGTAGTCTCGGGATTCGAACTTGTCTTAATAATTTTATTCTTTAATTTAGACTTAAGTTCTTCGACTTCATTAAACTTCCGTCTTTAGACTTTTTCTTCGATAAATATTCAGAATAGGTCTTGGACATCCGTTCTTTAAGCACTATTGATCTCTTGACTTCGTCTTTTCTCGTTTTTCTTCGATAAAATCCCGTGAAAGCCCGTGTTTTCTTCCTTTTTCATCTTTTGGTCCTAAAACACAATAAAAACACAAACCACGCATAATTCTGACTTTTACGACATAAAATACACGTTTTGGTCTTGTTATTATTGAAAATAAGCGATAAAAGGATAAGTGTTTTCACACTTATTAAATCCCCTACATTTGGCCATTGCAATGCCCTCATGCAATGCATTAATTTTAAAGCACGGTTTACATTTTCCATCATAAATAACCCACCTTGGCCCTTTATTAAATACTAAACATTTAAAGAAAATAAAAAGATAGAAACAAATCAAAGACTTAATTTGGGTTTTGGCTGCCATGAACGTTTATCATCCTCAAGTTTCACGTTCCCCATACCAAGCTTAAAAACGAGATCATTGTTATTATAAGTTAGCAAACTAACACGAATTCATGTGGGCCAATTATTTACTTAGACTCCCTTATTCCTAGGTGTATCTCTTATATTTTATTTTTTTGTCTTGAATGATCACGAGGATGCATCGTTTGACTTATTTCGATAGTTATTTAGGCCGAAAATAAAGTGAAAGATTTAATCAATAGTTAGCTAAAGGACAAAATCTTTTAAAACTGCTTCTCGGGACCTCATAAAGTTCATATCGTGGCATAACTCGCTTCGCGATTTGAGACCTTTCTCGGACCGATATTTGGCAGCGACTTCATACTTCAAATCTTTAAGAGACGTTCTTGAATTATGGTCTTCTCTTCATAATAGGAATTTCTTCACTTGAAGTTTTTGAAAGATTCTTCATACTTGGACCACGACTTCTTCATTTTTCTCGAATCTTTATTTTGGACTTTGATATACAACGATCCGCCTCCTTTTTGGACTTGGATCTATTCATCCTCATACCTTGTTAGGGCCTTTTCGGATAGACTTCTCCATGATCTTTCGGGGAGTTCTTTCTTTTCGTCGTGTGTCTCGATCCTTCATATTGATCTTTGATAAATGATTCTTCACATCACTTTGGATCTTTAGCAACAAAATTTAGCCCTCATGCCTTGTTAGGACCTTTTTGGACTCGCCAATCTTCGCATCCCGCTTCAATAAGTTATGCCTTGGCTATGAACTCTAATCCATACCGAGCAACTTTTAAACGATCTTGGGCTAGAAGCTAAGTAAGTTTTCAAATCGTACAACCTTATTTATTGCAGATAAATTTATTAGCAAGCGATGGCAGAATAGGCTTATAATTAACTCACATAAATTCACGAAAGAATACCAAACTTATAATTGACTCTATCATCTCTCGTTCTCCACAGTTTAAAATCTCAAGGAATGAGACTCGTGGATGCTTAGCCTATTAAATCAAAGTTTTGGGTTTTCGAGTCGCCTATAAGATCTTGCAAACTCTTAGACTTTTTCAAGTTTAGAAATCGCATTTTAAAGTTCCCTTGATAAACGACTCTCTAGGATCAATTATAGGGACTTGCGAAAAGTTCTTGTTCTTAACCCGTGAGAGTTAAGACTTTCGTGTTTTAAAGATCCCTATATAAAAGCCTAGAAAAACTTGACTTTAACACGTTAAGGATACTAGCTAGAGTAAACTTAGATAAGTAAACTCGGGTTGAGTCAAAATATTCACGACTTTGAAAAATTAAAACCACTTTATTAAAAATTTATTCTAACAAGGAAAGAAAATAACCATAAGGAAGGAAAATACAACTATACAACTAGGCCAAAATAGATTAAAAATTTTGAAAAACGTCGAAAAAACCAAATTTTCCGGTTAAAATGAGGGAAAATTCATGGAAAAGACCACTTACTTCGATAGAAGTCCCCCCTACACTTGAGATAAACATTGTCCTCAATGTTTAAGCATGTGGGAGTAAACTCCTCACACTTATGACATTGTGCACTTTGTTTAAATCTTGCTAAGGAAAGGACAACTATAGTGATTTCAATGTGAACATATAAGATATGAAATATTGAA